>JACBOW010000029.1:0-493615 GCA_014706105.1 Phytophthora quercina | reverse complement strand
CTAAACCCTAAACCCTAAACCCTAAACCCTAAACCCTAAACCCTAAACCCTAAACCCTAAACCCTAAACCCTAAACCCTAAACCCTAAACCCTAAACCCTAAACCCTAAACCCTAAACCCTAAACCCTAAACCCTAAACCCTAAACCCTAAACCCTAAACCCTAAACCCTAAACCCTAAACCCTAAACCCTAAACCCTAAACCCTAAACCCTAAACCCTAAACCCTAAACCCTAAACCCTAAACCCTAAACTCTAAACTCTAAACTCTAAACTCTAAACTCTAAACCCTAAACCCTAACCCCTAACCCCTAAACCCTAGACCCTAAACCCTAAACCCTAAATCCTAAATCCTAAACCTAAAACCTAAAACCTAAAACCTAAAACCCTAAAACCCTAAAACCGAAAACCGAAAACCGAAAACCGAAAACATGAAAACCGAAAACCCAAAGCCTAGAGTTATTTGCTAAAGTCAATTTCCTACTATGCTATTAGCCTACTTCCTATTATCTTACTTCCTTTTTCTCCCTATTACCTATACTCCCTATTTATATTTTTCCTATTTCTTTTACTCCCCATTTTCTATTCTCCCTATTTCATTCTTCTTATTTACTTTTCTTTTATTCACTATTCAACCTATTCGTATTAAATACATTTCGTATTTACTTTTTTTTTGACATACGTTTTTTGTAAATATCACTTTTCCTAAACACATTTTTCCTACAATCTTCTTTACATATACACTCATATTATGCACACACTCATACTTCTATAAACTTACTTCTCTATAAACACCTACTATAACACATTGTCGAGGGTGCACCCACCTCACAATGCGTTGCATGGCACTCAGTTTTCATAAATGAGAGGCGAAACTAGGAAATGGGTCAACGTCGTCCCCGTCAGAGGGGTTTGGCATGCAGATTTCACAATACCATGGACATTTCCACCGAAATGTACACACCGGTTCAAGTAAACACGTACTTTGACTTGATGTCGCGTTAAACCTTGCACCCTGACATCGGTATTTATGACGATGATCCCCCTCTAACCATCGACCAGATTTTCTCTAGCGCGTGCGGAAGTTGCGGTTACACCAGTCGGTAATTCTCTACATTCATATCCTCCGTGGGATTATGTTCAGACCTTGAGGTCGAGGGCGAGTGTGCAAGTGTTAAGAACGATCGTTTCGAACGCATGTGTCCTCACGTTTGAAGTTGATTTTGCCTCAACAGCCCGGTCTTCGGTCCGTTACAACTTTTGGGGGTTAAACGCAGAGTTATTTAGCCTGAGTATGTATAGATAATATATCGTAGACTTGTCTCTCATTTGGATATTTTTCATCAACAGCCCAACCACCTCAGCTAACATCATATCACTGCCAACATAAATCTACGCAATCATTCATGCGCGTAGTACCAACCCCTCGCGTACTGACGCCTCGCGCTCATCTAATGTAGGCGAGTTCGATCAGCACTAGGAATGTGGGATAAACTCCGACATTGAGCTCCCGACGAGACGAGTAACATTGACAGTAACGGAGGTTACGTGTTCCTCGCGTATGGACATCGCGAACCTCGTTATGACAGCACTGGAGGCGGATTGTCATCTTCTGAAGATGTGGCCGCCGCAAGAGACAGTGCGGGCATCAGTACTGGTGCCGCCGAAATAGCTACTGCGACGAGTGCAAACGACGGCGATGGTTTCACGGCAAAGCGAGTTACGCCGAAAGTGCTATGAGCTCTATTTGTGTATGTGAAAACTCATCTGCTGAAGGTGTTGATGAAGATGGCCAAGAGTTTTCCGCTACCCTGGATCCCGCTAGGGTTTAGGGTTTGTTCCAAGTTTACAGATACCCACTTGAGAATCATCGCAAAGGATTTCATGTAGGTGCAACTGTATCGTGTCCTTGTATCCTGCTTGATCATAAAACAATAGGAGCTAGAGATAAACTGACGACAATCGTAAATACATTTTTCCATTTTGTTAGGACTGTAGCGAGTTTCAGGGCCGCCGTATGAAGTACCAGGTTGGTGTTAAATTGAAAGTGTCATTGATCGCTAGCGCTGTCATTTTCCCTAATGGCGCTACACCTCCTTGCTACTCTCTACTGCTCGTACACCCTTCAACTTCAACGAAGTCAATGCACATCCAATCTCGACGCGAGCTTCTCTTCCCTGGTGCCATCTTTCCACGTGGCCAAATGTATTCGAGCTCCTTCTCGTTGCTGTCATGTCCAGCTCATCAACTGTACATACGAGTGGTCTACGTCGCCCTTTTCCTACCCCATTCAGTCATCACTGTCACGTGTTGAACCTCCTCAAATCCTACTTGAAGAGGAGGTTCTATTGTCGTCTCGTCACTAATGCAGCCGGCACCAGGCCGATTCAGCGAAGCTTGCTGGATTTTGCTTTTCTACCTCCAACGGCCTCCGTCAAAGCCTGGCCACGTGAAGCTGGTTCCATAGCCGCTCAAAAATTACGCGCTGCAAGGGGCTTCGTCATTATTTCGGCTAATTGATGCTGTGTGGTGCAGTAGCAGACCACCGCGTCTCCGCGCTTGATTACGTTGCGAATAAAGTGATAACGCGCGTTGATGTGCTTGCTGTGGGGACTTGTCATCTCGTTCTGCATCGACTTGACTGCAGATAGGTTGACTGCCTGCAACTTGATCGATCTGTCCTTCGTCCAAGGGCCGATCTCCACGAGAAGTGGGTTCGCCCAAACAGTGTCCTTCACTGCTATCGCCGCCGCCACGTATTCCGCTTCCATTGTGGAGAGCGCGACGGAGTTCTACTTCTCCGACGCCCAGGCTATGACCGTGCAGTTCAGCATCAGCACTGGACCAGACACCGACTTTGCATCCGATGTGTTTCCAGCCCAGTCTGCATCGTCAAAAATGGTTTAGTGCCAAGTTCAACCGTATTTGAAGATAAGTCCGACTGATGTAGTGCCGCGCAGGTAGTGTAAGATTCTCGCCACACCACGCCAATGGCTCTGACATGGTCGAGCTGCAAAACTTGCCAAGAAATTCACAGCTGCTGTGATGTCAGATTGGGTGCAGTTAGAAAGCCACAGTAGCGATCCATTTGGTCTGCGCATCAAAGTCGTGCTATCCATTGGTACATCATGGTGACCGGCTTGCAAGTAGTCATCTCCACGTCGACTAGCAGTTGTTCAATGGTGTCACGTTGGCGGGGGATGAGGCCTTCTTCCGTGCGCTCAATGCAAATCACAAACACCTTAGCCGCGTTGCCCATGTCCTTTATGTCAAACGTCTGCTCAAGTTGACGCATAATCCAGTCGCTATCAGCCTTGTTTTCACTTACTATGATGCTATCGTCCACGTATAGTCCGAGGACGGTCAGGTTTCCATTTTGGCGACGAGTACAGAGGCACGGATCCAGCTTGCTCTTCGTGATGGCCAACAACAGCAAGAAGGTATTGATTTCGTTATTCCAGAGAAGACCACTCTGCGTCAGCACATTTCTTTAGCAGGCATGCCATGCCATCTGGACACTGGGTTCCCTTTGGAGGTTTCATCAGGATAGGGGCGATCGAAGCTGACCGCGACGTAGGCATATGGGGCGTCACGCTGCATGCGTCGACACCTCCATTGGACTGCTAATGTACCAGGGAGCGCACGCTTGTTGTCTCGACCGCTTCTAAATCGCTGTGTGAAGCCTCGTGCTACAAACCACCCCTTGAACCGCTCGAATCCACCACGAGAATTGAACTTTATCTTGAACACCAACTTCGATGATACCATATTAGCTCCAGCAGGCACCTTCATCACCTCCCATTTCCCGTTAGCCTGCAGGTCCCTAAATTATTTCTCGATAGCCCTCTTCCACGGGGTCATTCGGGAATCTGCTGTGCTTCGTCAATGGTACGTGGGGTTATCATGGCAGGCATTGTATCCAAGACAATGAGGAATGCAGACCCTGCAACCTCCTCCCTCGAAGCCTGTGACAACGAAAAGTTGCTCTGCCGCTTGATCTTCTTGCGATACCCGACGGAGTGTACCAACACTGTCGGGGTTTCCAGCGTACTCGTCCTCACCACTGTCGCTCGTGTAGTCGATGCTGCTCACTTCTGTGGCACGTTTCTCCATTCGACGTACACTGGTGTGTCGCTTGGCCCTGCCACCTGCCAGAATTTCTTGCTCTGTTACACTGCTTCCTTCGTGAGTACCTGGAGAGGCATCC
The DNA here is from genome assembly GCA_014706105.1 of Phytophthora quercina. Lineage (NCBI taxonomy): Eukaryota > Oomycota > Peronosporomycetes > Peronosporales > Peronosporaceae > Phytophthora > Phytophthora quercina. The sequence continues at coordinate 489,411 of JACBOW010000029.1, read as the reverse complement.
GTCCCTTCAGGTGCGACATTAGACCCAGCGGGCGACACGAGATGTTCACCGTGGGGCTCGTTCAATGTGTCCTGCGTCTCCTTCTCACCCACGACCAGTTTATCCACGTTTTGTACGTTTGCACTCGTTGCAACTTTTTTTTTTGTCTGTGGTATGAAGAAGTAGTAACCCATCTGGCGTGTGATGATGTCAATGATCACAGCTTTCACAGTCCGTGCTTCACTGACGCGGCTCTCTTGTGAGCAATGGGCGTGGTGCAAGTTGATCCAAACTTCAGAAGGTAAGCCAGCTTGGATGCCATACTAGTGAGTACGTCTAGTGACACCTTGTGGTCGGCGTTGGCTCTGGTCGTAACGCGGTTACGAATATATAACGCGTGCTTCGCAGCGTCACCCCAGTAACGCTCAGGAACTCCGGAAGCCCACAACATACCGCGACCTAAGGTCATCAGTGTTTGGTGCATGCGCTCCACTTTCCCATTTGAGGCAGAAGTATCTGGTAGAGTACCTTGTTGCTCAATATCGTGGCGCTTACAGAACTCTTCAAATTCGCGGCTCTGGAACTCTCCGCCTCCGTCGGACCTGGTCACATTCACAGTCGTGTCATACTGACGCTTGAATTCCGCCTCCATGAGCTTCTTTTCAGCTTCGTCCTACTTCTGGAGCAAGTAGACCCGGTTGAAACTTGAGCCATAGTCCATCATCGTCAATAAATGTTTATTGTCGTTTCGATCGGGCGGCTTGGTGTCCGTTTTGAGGTCCACCCCCACTACTGCGCCGATTTCATCTGTAGGTGCCGATGTAGACTTATCCACAGTTGGGTGTTTGGACCTAGTTTGCTTGGCCTCCGCGCACGGCAAGCAAGGGCGCAGCTTCTTCGAAACGACTTCCATGTCGTCCGTCAAACCCTATCAGTGCATCCGTAGCAGATCGTGGAAGTTCACATGGCCTAGTCGTTCGTGCCAATGTTGAAGCGTCGTCGTGGGTATCTGCACGAACATCGCCGCTGCGTCAGCGTCAGCAGCCACAATACTCTATGTAATATCTACATATATCCTTGCCTTTCAGCGACTGCAACAACATTACCACGTCGATTCTTCAAACTACATTACATGGCATCGAACGTCGTGGTGAATCCATGCTCGCTCAGTTCTGTCACAAATAGCAGGCTCCTATTCAGACCGGGGATACGATGTACTTCATGTAGAAGTACTGATCTTGTGCTAGAACCATGTTCTACTCGAAGAATTCAGCTACCTTTCACACTTGCACCGAGTAGTCCACCGTTTGCCACCTTTATTACCACGGGGACTTACCGAAGAGTATGATACCGCCGGAGCACAAGTGGTGCAAAGCTCCTGAATCGACGATCCATGTCGATGTTCTTGCCTCGGGTTCGTTGGCTTGTCTTGTGGTCATCCACAGCTCCGAGCCCTCGTCGTCGGAGTCTGTCGCATCAATATGGCTCTCTCATTGCGCTTGCTTCGCCGAAGCTTGTTGGATGTCCTTTTCCGGGTTTGTGCACTGTGTTCGTCTATGGCCTGTGCCACCACAGTTCCAGCAGATAATAATCTTCTCTGTCGCGTTAGCTTGTGCAGTTTTGCCGTTGCCTTGCCGACCTTGACGTTGTTGCCTGTTGGGCTTCTGCTGGTTCTGCTTCTGTTGTTGCCTCCCTACTCGTTACCACCCTGCTACTTGGTGTTGTTGGCGTTAGCTTGCTGACCTCGCTGCTGCGACTGGTCGGTGCTGCATCCGCAGCTTCCTTTCTTGGCCTGGCCTACCCGAGGACCATCACCTTGAGACCGCACCAGGAAATCTATCACCTTGTCGATTTAGTTCATGTAGTTCGTACTGACTTCGTCGATCATGCTGAAGGGGTTGACTTAAGTTCTGGGCACGCGTTGTTGCAGACAGTCTCCAGCACCAACTGCGACTTGTCACCAACCACGAGGCGCTCGATAAAATTGAGGCATGTCACGGACTGCTTCCACGTGTCACCTGCACGCTTGTGAGCATCGAGACGCTTGCCAAGCTCGAACAGGTATGGTTGGTAATTGTGATATCAATTGCTGTACCACAGGTGAAGCGGCGTGAATTGTTCGAGCGTTTTTTTTATTATTTTCGAGGTTTTGTGCTTGATTCCAACAGAAACAGTGCACTGAGCCACACATCGCTCGTTAAAAAAATTGAAAATAGAAATAGCGTGTTTGTGTGTGATGCACATCCGAGGCGAGGCGGGTGAACGTAGATCTATAGTTAAAAGCGTATTTAGACCAGGAATTTGGTTCTAGGGAACACCCTGGACGTTGATATAAATATATTTGTTTGGTGTGTGCCCTTGTGAACTGTCGTCGTCGGTCTGTTTACCTTCGTGACCGAGGGTTCCTACCTGTAGATGAGTTGTTGTGATACTGCTGGGCTTGAGTGTGATGCCGGACGTAACCTTCGGACGCCGCCTTAACAGCTCCGATAACCGGAAAACACCAATACAGACATATACACAAATATGCAGCTCTTCCTTATTCTTTTGGACAGTGGAGAAGTGGGTCACTCACTCCAATCGACTTAGCCACAGTCCGGGATAATGGATGACATCCTAGTTTCCGTAAAGTTCTTTTTTTGTTTTACCAAACACGAGTATCACTGCGTAAGTTTCGCCAAAAAATCGTGCGTTGTGTCTTCACGTTGAGAAGATTACACAACTCTAAATTTTCTGTGCTCAAGGTTGTTTCTTCGCTAGCAGCGCATGGGAAGATATCACTGGAGCCTCAGTTCGTTAACGTTTCCACATTGGACGAAAAGTTGCCCAACGCTCCCAGTAAATTACAATAGCTCGCTATCTTAGATAAATTCAACCATCTCAACGAAACTGGGATGATATTACGAACCGCCTCACCCCAGATGACATCGTCTTTGAGTCACGGGTGGGATAAATTATTGTTTCTTAGTATTTATCGATATTTTCAATAAAAAAATATGTCGGAATTATTGTACGTTCACTAAACTTGGCATCACATGCTAAAAGAAAGAGTTACAAGAAATAATAGCTAGCTAGCCGAGAAAGAACCATGACCCTTTTCCTACAAAGTCGGGCCCGAGGCCCGTAAAAGCTCTGAAAGGTTTACCGGTCTGCTTCTGAATTTGTTCTAGCTAAGAAACAGTAAGTATGCAATCGTATCGTAAGGCACGTTAGCTACAACTGACGTACACCATTTTCACTGAATCATTTGTGCGCCTGGTTCACAGGTGGGGTATATAATGATACGTGTCCACAGGCTAGTACAGTACGTGTCTACCGTACATCACGGAAAGTATGTTTAACAGTTAGATTGCCAATTTGGAGCTCTCAGCAAGCATTTGGGCTGAAGTTTGTGGTTTTAGTCAATTAAAACCCGTATAACTGCTAAATATTAACACGCAAAGTACAGTTTTTAAAGAAAATGAGAGCTTGTAACGTTAACTTAAGTGCCAATCGAAAGCATTCATGTTGTGGGGTACGGCAAATCGAAAATATGGTGATATTCTCTTTTGTGCTTGTCAGAATTATCACGACCATCTCTCATCATTGAGTTTAAAAAGCGTCTAGCGATGTGAGCCACTTTTTTTTTTTCGAAGCATTTTTCGGGATAAACCCGAATACTCTGTTTGATTTGGTAGAAATCGATGAAATGTTGCGTGATGGTAGTCAAATTGTGTCCTCCACACAACTTGCCGGTACACGCAATATCCCCAAAAAATCTTCTTGGTCTGGGTATCGAATATTTCTAACTTAACTGTCCTCTCATTTCTCTTCGATTATGTAAAAAAAAAAAACTGTTGTTCCTGATGAGGTCGACCGTCCGATTTTGACAGGAAAGTGGCTGTGCGATAAATCTGAGCAGTGTTTCAGATCGCACCTAAATTCTGAAATAAATTTCAAAGAGATCGAGCTCACGCCAATCGAATGGAAGGTTCGATCCCAGCCGACTAATCCAAAATTCTCACTGTAAGGACCACGTAGAATTGGGAGAAATACATTACACTAACTGCAATATGTATTACTGTGAGGTACGCTAGTAGTTATTATTGCGAATACCAAAGCTCCATACAATAATATTCTATTGTGTTTTTTCCACCCCTGCTCCAAGTGTACCTAAGACATAGTTTTCATTCTCGACCCGTCTCGAGGACATGCAGTCCTAATTCCGATAAACATGACTTCCTATCTCGACAAGCTGCGGTCGATACCACCCTACCAAAGTATGCACAGTAGGATAGAGAGAAGGAAAAAAAAGTTGATTAACTAGTAATGTACTTTTCGTTTCGCTATCGACTTCGTGCAAAGTACTGACGTAGCCAAGTGTTAATTTTCACTATTAATTTGCGTTTTTTTTTCCTCAGAAATTCCACCACCTTTCCTTCCACTTCATTCCTGTGTACCCTCCCGGAGCACTTGCTCCGGGTTGCCTATTATCAAAACGGTCTTCCAGCCAAAGCGAAGCGACCTTGTGACATTCTCAGCCTTTTTCCGATGACAAATAAAACATTTTGCCCGGTTGGGTACATAAATGACAAAATATGGCGTTTTCTGCGTTTTTCGATGACAAAGCGAGGTATTTTTGATGCCAAACTCGACAGCACTTTCGCGTGTACTGTTCTTCCTGGTGTTTTGTTTTGTCATTTCTACGGTAATAGGGTGTTTCAATGTATCCATTAATGAGGATTTTCTTTGTAAAACAATAGGCTAATCCTGGATAGTTGTCAGTCTCAGACAGCGTTGAAACGTCCCATTCTCTGCGTAGCGAGCCGCATGTGCCATACACTCAACGCGCCGAGCGGGCGCCAGCTCCGTTTAATGTCCCCGCCGCCGACAGCAGCAGGACAGCCGACAGCAGCAGGAGCGCCGAGTTCAGCACCAAGTCCGCCGCGTACTGTGTGTCGCCCCCGGTGCCTACAGCAGCAGCAGCACCGAATCCAGCACCAAATCCGCCTCCTGTTGTCGGTAGCCCCCGCCACCACAAGCACCAGAAGTACGAAAAGCAGCAGGATGCCCTCCCGTGACCGAAAACAAACGCTGACTTGGTGGCATGACCAGTTATTTCTCTTGGGCGTTTACGTTTGGGTGTTTTTTTTTTTTTGTAGACTGGCGTTCGGGTAAAGATGGGTGGGTTGCTGTACACGCAAACGATTTTATGACGTTGGTGGCATACTTGACGAGTGTGTGAGCTTTATCGCCGCCAATTCCATCGAGAAGAGGACTAGCTACTCTGAAATGATATTCCGCCTTCCTGAGTCAGAGTTTGGACAAACTGTTCGAGTCGAGAAGACAATTTTTGCAGAGCCGGCAAGGCTAATTGCAGATGACGCGGTGTTTTCCGGCCACAGCAAAAATTGCCAGAGGCCCATACACATCGATCACTTGGGCGCTTGGTTACACACGGGAACGGTGGTTCAACAGGAAGAATTGCTTGCGCGTATGGAATTGGCACGGGGACGGTCACGTTGTATTCGAAACGGGTTGTAGCAGCATTGATCAAGCGCTACGACCAACATGTGACATGGTCAGGAAACCCGCCAGGTCATAACTACGTTTTGCGATAAGTGATATGGCATCGGTGGAGAGATTGGGCTTGTGGATGACACACACTTCAATTTCAGTCGGAAGCCTGGAGTCAGTGATGAGGCCTATTTCAATCGAAAGAAGCGATAATCCATTAACGCTATGATCGTTTGCGATGAAAACATGCTGCCAAAACGATTGCTACCGACCTGAAAAATCGAGCGCTGACAACGTACGATGTGGTGGTCCAAAACAATCCCATTCAATTCGACGCGTTCAGCTGTGTGGTGTTTGTCTGCTCGATGTGCATTCGTCAAGTTACCCCCGGCCCAGCTCTCGACAAGAGTATTCATTCACTGCCAAGACGCCGTTTCGATTTGTTCTACTACACACTAGCAGGGGGCCTCTTACCGTTTATTAGGCACACCTCGGCAGAAGACGATGGCACGGAGGAGAAGGCGCCAGTTTTAGACCCCAATGACAATGATCTTGACGACGCAGACATCCAGCCGACACAAGTAGCTAACTAATGTGGACGCACAGTGGCTCTTAGCTAGGACAATGGCACAGTATCAAAACACAGACCACCTCAATCTATAGTTTCCATGAACATGTTAGATCTACGTCACCCACGGCTCCACTATACACCGACACTACGAATGAATCTGACAGCGCCAGTTTATCTTACATACCTTACAGGATTATGATCCTGGACAAATCTTATGCATCTTACTACTACACAAAGTGAATCTTTCTCGTCCTCAACGAATCTTACATATGAGTCGCACTTTAAGAAGGTTTTGGAAGACCAGGATTTTTCCAGTACGGAATCATGACCGCTTTCAGTATTATAATCCTGGCCTCCAACATCCGCCTTTAAAAAAGGCGGGTGCTATAGTCCATGTTTTCAAAAGGGTTAAGTTATAAAAACATGTACGAATCATGGGAAACATGGGGAATATCCATGTTTTTAAAATAAATTACCAATATCTTACGCAGATAGGAATCTATTTGTACCATGTTTTCGCTGTGCGGCGCCATGGGCAAAAGATGTTAACAGGACGAGATGAAAATTGAAGACTGATTGAGGTGTGGAGATGTCGGAAGGAGTGTTCATTATCGTTAGGCATGTATTAAGACTTCCTTTTGTCATGTATACGTCCTGGCACATACAGAAAATTGTGGACAAATCATGGGCAACATAGATGGCATTGACAAAACATGGACAATTGCTATGAATTTATGAGTGTTAGCACTGCAGTTTACTTGGTGACCGACTCCCTCCCTTTGATTGCGTCACTGAAGCTCACGATTGTTTGCAAAAGCTTCCAGTGGCGACGTAGAAGCCCCTTCGGCGTGTAGTCGTCGCACACCTCCTTACAAAACCGACGCCAGAAGAACAAGCAGACGAACAACCCGCAGTTGTCGTTGTCTTTCTGGATGGGGCTGTGTGCGGGAGTTATTTGGTACGGGTGGTGAAGGCTCTTCGTCGCGAACTCTTCAGCTAACTCGGAGAGCAGATTCCTGGTTGCCCTTTTGTCCAGACTATCGTAGCAGTAGATAGTCTTTCTCGGTCGATCCACCAGGAGACACACCCAATGGTTGTCGATAAATGTGCATCGGCATGAACACTAGATCCGTAGTTGCCGCCCCAGAAAGTAGACTTACGGTTATCGGAGGCAGGCGGTTGCTTTTGCTAGGCTTGGGAGTGGTCAGCTTTTGCAGGAAGATGGTAACATTGTTCTTGTGTTTAGCCTCGAGTGTCATTGCAAAGGCGTGGATGAAATTGTCATTGAACCAGCAACCACTCGTGCGCAATATAGGTGCGACCAAAATAGATCAAAGCCCGCACCAAAACCTGGCAGACGTTCATTTGGTCGCGCCTGCAGCATCCAGGTCGCCAGTGCATCTGCACCGCATGCATTGAACGGCACGTCTACCTTTCCCATCGGCCACGGGATGCATTGCATGCCATCTTTGCACGTCTTGACCGAGCTGCATACGTAGTGCATCGACATCAGCTGTTTCGTCGTAAAATTTCCCACGTCGGCAACACTCAGCACCCAGCATTCACCGCTCGCTTCTTCGGGCGTGCAAAGATCCATAGCCTGGCCAAACGGAGAAGCGCGCTTAATTAGCGTAAGGGCTTCGCTAACAAAAGCCTCGTTAAGGCGGTACGGCTCAATCGCAGCTATCGAGACACGTTCCTCCACTGCCATCTTTTTACGTCCACTTTGTTAGGACGCACTTCGAATGTGTTCAGATAGGAGGCCAACGCCATCAGCGGAGGGTGCCAGTTATCAATAAACTCCTCGACGGCTACAATGTCGTCCCCGCGCAAAGCATTGCGCAACTTAGCTCCTTTGTTGTACTCCTTTCGCTTTTTGCTTCGTTTCGCATCCTCTGCAGCTCTGTCTTCTCGAGGGCGGTCCACACGTTTTCTTAGAGTGAACGGTTTCAATTCACGTTTCCTTGGTGCATCATCCCCTCCTTCATCTCGGTTTCCTTGACACGATGCAACTGAACGGGAAATTCCGCCAGCGCCTATTCCCAAACTTGCACCCGAGATATGGGTGTTGATTGGACATGACCGCCTGGACATGTGCGACAAGTGCAACGGTTGTGAAGACTGTGGAAAGATCTGACGTGAAGATATCTGGATCTAGACTACCTAAAATGGCTACACCGATGGAGTGATGTATTGTGACCGAGGAGCGTGCCGCATTCAAGACGACAAGTGATTGAGTGATGAGAATGGAGTACTCCATATACGTGAAGTTGCAGTCGTCACCAGTGAAGAGTTGTTTCGGAGCCCCGTGATGATGTACAAGCCCCACGCCCAAGTTCGTTCCGGATGGAGACTTAGTGTTCCAGACGACGAGTGTCCAAACGGTGTGCTTCCGGATGACCAAGTTCCAGATACTCAAAGTGTGCCCACGGGCGGGAACATGTATCCAGTCAGCGCCCACGAAGAGACGTTCCAAATCCCAAGTATACTCCGGCCAAGATGTTAACGGCCGACCAAGACGACCGACCAGATCTGCTATGCACGAAGGGTCGGATGATGTGCAGCACCTGACTTCTGATGAGTGAACCGATTACACTACCTGCACCTACAGTGAAACCAAGATTAGCGACGCCGACATTCGGAAGGACTGTAGTGTAGAGAGCGTCTTGCATTAACTTTATTCAACAGAGAATTCGTTTTGCTTGTGAGTGACAAGTGCTGCTGTACAAGCCTGCTTTGAGGGCCCAGAGTCAAGGAACTTGCGTATAAGGACACCTCGGAACGCGAAGACTGGCGTGGCGTTCTCCGAATCATCAAGACCAAATTGGACGGAGACCTCGGCGACGCGCGCTGGGGAGTGACCCGCTTCATTTCATATTCCAGTTGGAGGTATCGTTCTGAACGGTAACTTCATTTCATATTAAGTTTTTTTGGGAGGTTGTTGGTAGTCGACCCCTTGAACTTGATCGAATACCTGCTGTGTGGCGGGTTGTGTACTTGCGTTGAGAGCAAATTCTCTTCCGGACCGAAACTAGTTTTCCTTCAGGAAGTGGTGCGCATTTGATTGACATTTGGATTGCCAGTGCGTTTGGAACTGACCAGGGTTCTGAATAAGGCTTTGTTGACTGGACCGCAGACCCACCGTTCAAGGGTCCGAAAGAATAAGAACGGCTACATATTGTGTATAATTCTCTGTATTGATATTGGTTATTTGGGACGGCTTTACTATAGTCTAACCCCATCCAGATTGGCTACGTTTGGAAGTAACGTTACGGCAATCGGGAACCTGTGCATTTCTGATTGATATTTATATTAAAGCGACTCACCAGGTGGAGCTTCCGAAGCTACCAAAGTCAAACGAGCCTAAGGGGATAATCACAAGGTCACACGCCAAACTCCATTTGGAACGCTTGCGTGACATTTGGAGCCTGACCCAACCGGGCTTTCCGAAAGGCAGAGTTTATATCTAAACTTCCTCGCTCTTTCCGGATCCACAACTTTCTAGTTGACTAGTTGGCACGCTATACACCTATCTGGACGACAAAAGGCGTTCACCCGCCTCGCCTCATCCTGCTGGCAGCCGACGTGCACCTGTTCGTCCTTTTCTTCATGTTGGTCTGCAATCTGTGTCGGTGCAACCTGCGTCGAATCATTCTTTGTCGCTGCTGCGGTCTCGCTCTGGGTGATGGTTACGATATGGGGCGCTTTGACGTTTCCTTCACGTAATTTTCCCCACCTTGTCTCCAAATTTGTTAGAGCTGATCTGAATTTTTCGTCTGGTAAATCCGAGATCTCTGCAGTAATCCTGCTCAAGACCTCTTGCGCGCTCTTGTACTTGTCTCGTTCGGTCATTTGCTTCTTTCGCGTGACTTCACCACTGCCTGTGCTGATACGCAGGGGTACGTTCACAACACTCTGCTCTTCCCCCAGTGTTCCTATGCGTAACCATCTTGGCAATGAAAAAGATGGGCAAAACATGGGAACACATGGACACAAAGCTGAAAGCATGTCAGCAAACATGGACAACCATGGACAAACATGGACCGTACCTGTCCGGGATCGAAGCGTAAGTTATGGTGACCAGACCAGCAACGAGCTTGTGGTTCAGCGTCACATTGCACCACGGTAACTTCATGGTTGCCGAGAACTCACACGTACACATCCATACGAACTTGTCAACGCGACGCGAACGGCCGTCGCGTCTCAGTGTAATGTAGAGCCCCTCGTCGTCAATTTCGTAGCTCGCGATAGCATTCTTCTTGTTCACGAACTTGTACTTTGTCAGGAATACATCTGCGAGCCACTCGCTCGTCATCCCTAGAAGCTGGTCCATCTCTTCATCGTAATGAATGTGCCGCAGTGTTCCGGGCATCATCATCACACGCGTTACGAACTCATCTTCCTTGCGCCGTCGTTATCTGATAGTTGTGTCCAAGCATTGCCGCATGGACATCTTGCTGTCCAGGTCTGCTTTGAGTTTTCCGAAGAAATTCTCAAGGCGGTTGTTCGTGTTGAAACGAAAATGGGGAAGATCCATGCGGAACGCCGTGACCCACATCTCTTTACATTGCATCCAATTCGTCTTAAAGTAGATCCATAGCGCAGTACGTCCGCATCGACACGATAGCAACTTGAACTTGTCTGCGTGATGTTGAAGCTCATCGGTGGACTTAGCGTAGACCATATTGTGCACACAGAAATCCATCTGCTTCAAATCTTCGCTTGGATAAGTTCCATACTTTTTGTCGTCTCTGATCGCACCACGTAGTCACTCGATAACATGAAAGTGGCACAATAACAGCCAAACATCAGGAAACATACTGCGAAGGACTTCAACCTCGTTGAGATCCTTGTCTACAATTATCACTTTGGTGCGCTGCCAGTCATTGACGGCCTGGAATTGTTTGACCGCCTTTACCATGTGCCAATCGGCATTGAGCTTGATCACGGAGTGCCGTACTGCCTGTCCATCGTCGAATTGGTCCATAACCATAAGCGTGCAAAGCTGAAAGTTGTACCTAACAGTAGAAAATATGGGAAACATGGACAAACACGGTCAGTACATGTGAAACATATACGAAACATAGACAAAACATAGCGGCCTAGCGTACGAACCTGTTTATTTATGGGTACAGTCGACAAGCAGGATTTCGGGGAAGCGCTTGTACAGCTTTCTCATGTGCTGCGTACTGATCGTCACAACAGCAGTCTGACCCCTAGCGTTCTCATCGACGGCAGACACGGTGCCCAGAGCCTCTAATTCGAAATTCACCAGCAATTCTGCGACTGAATCCTCGTCGCTCAACGAGCAACCTGCACCGAACAAATAGCACAGAACACCAATTAGATCATCTCAATGGGCAGGATCTGAATAGTAGAAACGTATCACACCTGAATTCTTGATCTTGGCGATCAAGTTGTATACATCTTTCAGTTGCACGTAATGAGGCGACCGCTCACGTATGTAGTCGTAAATGCGGCTTGCTTTGCTCCCACTGGCGACCATCAACTCCACGTCACTCCTAATTCTCGTATCTTTGGGGACTTGGCGACAGACGGGTACTTGCGGTAAATTTCTTCGTTTACAGGATGACAGTGACTGTGAAATGCTTCTTTGATCTGGATACGCCATTGACCATTCGTGCGCAGAACGTACTGAGCTCTGAACTCCATTTTGCACCCTGTTTCGTTCACTTTGTGTAACGGACGCAGTCCCTTGGAGCGGATGTCCAGCCGTGTGCACAGATGTACACCCTCTAGTAGGGGTCGAGTTGTTCTGGTACAAGCGATAGCTCTGAATAAGATTTGCCAGCATACATCTTCATCTTTGAGATATTTTTGTTGCGTAGCCGAACATTCTCAGTCTCACAGATGGCCAGAATCGTAAACGTATCCTTTTGATACTTGTACAGGTATCGTTCGAATTCTTCCCAGGTTTTGTGGAACGTTTTCAACTGAGGGACATAATGGAGCTCCTCGTCGCAATCAGTGATTGCGCGCTTTCGGCTGCCGCGCGACGTTCCGGACGTGTAAGCACTGCTATCTTCTTCATCTTCACTTTGACTCTCATCGTCTCCATCCTTTTCATGCGCTGCAACACTTGACGAAGAAGACGAAGACTCCTGCATATCTCCACTCCCCTCTTTCGCATGTTCACTTTCGCTAGAACTCATCTTGTATGTTTCCTGGGCGGGGCGATGCCGTCCATGTCGAACGAAGTTTCACCCATACTGGACTCCATAGTAGCTACTCCATGGACACTGGCCTCATCGCTACTACTGCTGCTGCTCGCCTTCATACCCAACTGCCTTAATATCTGCGCGGTCTTCTTTGTGCGCACCATTGTCCTAACAAAACAAATAGAAACAAAACATGGTCAATACATGGTTGAAATATGGATAAACATGGACAAAGCAGTTCAGCGACTCAATCGTGTCGGCCGCAATGCCCAGCAAATAGATGCGTATGTACTGGTTCGGGGATGTGTCGTCACAAGCTGGGTCGATGACGGTGCAAACGAAAGTATCCTGGTAATGGAAATAGTTCAGAAACATGGTACGAACATGGACTTCTGCTGCCGGGCTGAACAGCAGTAGCAGCTGCAGTGCCTAGACAGTATACGTACTGTCTAGTAGAAGCGCGGCCACAAGCTGCCTATATGACGTAACAGAAGAAAGGGAAGGAGGGGAGAGAAACGTTAGTCCTGCTGAGCAACATCACGCACCACTGCGGCAGCATAGTGTACATACGCGGCTGATGATGCTTCTACGGCGTACCAGGCGTCTGCTGTCTACTGATAGCTGCTTTGAGCAGTACGACAACCACGAAAATGCCCCGTTAGCCGTGATAACCTCAACACACGCACGATACAAAACAAGCGCTTTACCTTGGACTTCAGGTGGTGACGAGTGGCACGCACGACTCGAGGGGAGGACTGGAGGGGCTACAGGAGGCGAAGGATGAAGCTGTAAATCGAAGAACACAATACGTAACAACGAGAACGCCTGGAAGCCACACAGAAGATTCAGCGGTCACAGTACCCGAGTGCGCACCGAGGGGGAAACAAAGAAGTCTTCTGGGCTGGTGTCGACGGACAGACAGCGGGCTACGGCGCTCCGGCGTCGGCTAACTGCGGATCAGGCAGTGCTGCTTCTCGCAACGCGTGGCAGAAATGAGTGGTTGGTTTTTCAATTTATGAGTGCAAAAAAATTAAAAATTACAAACATGAGCAAACATGGATAAAAACATCGTCTTCCCCGTTTTAAAAAAAATACCGATGGTAAATTACGATGTGTACAGTTGGTGCACAAATACCGTATTCCTTCTGTGCTCACTGACACCCAAATTTACGATTTGAGGTGCCCACGCTCACACAAAATGTATCATAGTATCCTTTGAATCAGAATTATCTTGCTATTTGTATGGTGTCAGTATGGACAGAAACCACAACGTACAATAATAAGCGAGCAGTGATTGGATAGAAAGATTGCTAGTAATGACTGAACGCCGGCAAGCACATGAGGAATTCGGTAATGCCCATTGCTATTGATCCGTTCATTTCGAAAAGGCTTTAAATCAACGAATTATAAAACGTTTAAAAACGTTGTTTTCATGTGGTCAAATCTTTAAAACGTTTAGGAACACGCTACATGCATTGACAAGGCAACATTATGCGTGCACTTCCACTACCAGAATCATCGCGAAACAGTACGTGTAGCGTACAAGTATCAGGGATCATGGATGCCGACTCAGAGGCTGCCAAAGCCCCACTGAGGGTCTCCTGCTCCAGAATTTCTGTTTCCTGTGAGACAGAGACTCATTATCGTCACTTGCTTCACTACCTGTGAGCGGAGATGGATTCGTCGAGCTTGCGAACGGATTAGAGATGCACCTGCGCCAAACGTCTTGGTGTCTGACGGGAGCAACCGTGTCACGACTTTGAAGTTGTGGGCGACGCCTCGGGCGTGGTTCTGTCCCGTTCCAGAACCCGCAAAAAGATGTAAAAACAACGCAAAATATTTTAGAAAATATTTTATTCATTTCCTTGTGGACATTTTTATAAAAAAATGTTTCCATACCCATTGCTGTCATTACCAATTTTATGGTATTTTTTTGAAATATTAAAATACCATAAAATTGGCTACATCTATTTTAGAAAATACATGTATCCTTTTTTTCGAATCCCAGTGTGCAGCGGCGGATCGTTCAACAGGAAAGCCGTGTTCCTCCAGACCCTTGAGTCAAGGTTAGTAGTGGAGGGTGCCTCGGTGTGGTGGTGCGGTTCGCAGCTGCGCTGTGCGCACTAATTAAACGCGTCTGTGTTCGAATCTTGTGCGTCCCAGGAAGTCCGCCCCGATGAGCCACGAGTATGACAACGGCGTCACAGAGCCGCTGCTCCCCTCGCGCTCCAAGGGTCGCTCCAACTCGCTATCCTCCACGAACAACGTCGTGTACGACCGCAACACGGCGGAGCATGTAGAGCGGGGCGAAATCCATGCGGAGAAAAACCGGCCTTTGCGAGATTCGTACTTGAAGCAGCTGGGCTACACGCCGCTCATTTTCAAGGTGAGTTCGTTCTGCTGGCTTGTGAGCATGTGCTGTGTCAAGTGTCCCGACAAAATGTTGCTTGGCGCGGACTACTGATGTGTTTTGTGGTGAAACCTGAAGAGTTCTCACTTTGTGGTTTATCTTGGCAGAAAATGAAAAAAATTGGAAGCTTCATCGCCTCGATGTCACCAATGCGGACTCGGAAGGTAGGATCTGGCAACAGATTGGTGGACCAGAGTAATTCGTTATTGATGCTTGTTTTCCGCATTACATGCTCTAGCCTAACGATGACGACCTCCTCAGCGATGCCTTCCCATATCATCAATCGATCATTCCATCAAAGGGCTCGATTCGCGGCTCGGTCTTCAATTTGGCTGGCGCTACCCTTGGCGCAGGAGCGCTGTCGTTACCGTATGCAGTCGCAGTGTCTGGGTTGAGTTTTGCTGTGGCTCAGCTTGTACTGGCAGCAGTATTGACCGTGTACACGATTCGACTGCTAATTCGCGCGGAAGACATTACCAAGTGAGAGGACGACGCAGTCCCACTGAGCTGTAAGATGGTTGATCAAAGGACTGACCTACCGCTGCTATGAATTATCCCTGGCAGGCTGAAGTCTTACGAGGATCTGGCCATGCACTGCTTCGGCACGAAGGTATTGCTCGTTTAGCTCATTTTTTTACGCTGCGGTTGAGATACTTACCTCCAGTTTGTACCTTTAGATGACGATTTTCGTGGAGGTGAACATCCTCATCTTCTGTTTTGGCATTTCGGTCGCTTACCTTGTGACACTAGGAGATATCATCACGCCGCTGGGCGAGCTCTGTTTCGGGATGCAAAGTATATTTGCGCAGCGCTGGGTTCTCATGACAATCTCCTGTGGAACGATCATGCTTCCGCTATCCTTGATGAAGGACATCAGCAGTCTACAGTTTTCGTCCATTCTTGGCGTGCTCTCTATCATCTTCCTCGTTGTGGCGGTGGCGATCCGATCGATTATGTATGCGAGCACCAATGGCATCCCAGAAGACATTAGCTGGACGATCGACTTGAGTCGTGGCCCAAACTTCATGCTCAGTGTGCCAATTGTAATGTTCGCGTTCACCTGCCAGGTAGGAAAGTTTTTTTTTGCGTCGTGTGGTTGTCATCGCTCGTCGTCAGTGTTTTAATACTCGTCTACATATCGCAATCAGGTCAACGTGTTTTCGATTTACACGGAGCTGCAGCGCCCGTGCATTCGCCGCATGAACAAGGTGGTGGACCGCGCTACACTGATCTCTTTCCTGATCTATCTGTCGATCGGTGTAGTGGCATATCTGGCGTTCGGTCCTCACCTTGCGGAGCCGAAGTACAAGGGCAACATCCTGTTGAGCTTCCCGCTGAACGACACATTGATTGCCATTAGCCGAGCCGCAATCACCTTCACCGTGGCCGTGGCCTTCCCGCTGAACATCTTCCCGTGCCGCTTCACCATCGACATGATGTTCTTCTCCAACTCGGAGGACTCGTGGCCGCGCCATGTTGCTGTGACGAGCAGTCTGGTACTACTGGCGCTGCTGCTGGCCATCTTCTGCCCCAGCATCAACGTGGTGTTCGGTATCATCGGCGGAACGTGCTCCACCGTCGTGTGTTTTTGCTTCCCGGCCGCGTTCATCTTGAAGCTCGAGGACGGCCCGCTGCTTGGCCCCAAGAAGATCGGTCCTGTGCTGCTGTTCATCGGCGCAATCGTGATTGGGTTCGTGGGCACGGGCGTGACGGTCTGGTCCAGCCTGCTCATGCCTCCGGCTTGAATCGTCGACGAATAATTCGTTACATACCAGGAAGTACTGGCTCAATAAGGGCACGGAAACACACGTAGCGACAAATGAATTAGGATTTGGTTCTCGTTGTGTCCAACGGAAATTTCAGCCAGCACTTCAATTTGGATGTGGTGTACACAAATTATCCATCCAGATTGGCATGCCATCATCGTCAGACTCGACTTGAGTGCTGGAGTAAACACTAACGAAGTAGACAGCTAACGACGCGAACGACTTGCCTCTTGTTTCGTACAGTACCACCACACGTATCTCTACAGAGCGTCCAACATGGGCGCGGTCAACCACGGCGTCGCGCGGAATGCGGCGCCGCAGGAGGTGGAAGCGGTCCAGACGTGCCTGTATTGTGCCAACTTAAAAGTGCTGCGCGATTTGCTGCCTCCGAAGCGATGCGATTACGTACGTCGGCGCTGCGACTTTCTCTTCCTGCCTAGCTGTCATTTTACCGGTATGCTGATAACCCTGTTGTTTCCTGGCTTTGATTGATTGATTGCTCGTTGTGCAGTGCCGCAAATGGCGATGCCAGTTCTGCACGCTCAAGTTCCCACTGCTCGGCGTACGCAAGGGGCTTCCCAAAAGACTGAAGGGCAACTCGCGCATCTGCATCCAGTGCTTCGGTGAGGTCTGGCAGGAGAACGAGGCTGCCAGCTCATCCGATCCTCCCAGGCGTTTGCGTGGGGACTCGCCCCGCACGAAGCACCAGTCCCTGCCGGACACCCAAGAAAATGGCCGTGAGTCGCGAGGCGTAAGCTTTGTGGGTAAAGATTCTATGATCGAGACGAGGCGTCGAGGGTCCATGATGGACTCAGGGTCGTTCATGGGATCAAGTCGTCGAGGATCCATGCTGGAGTCCGAGCGCCGCGAGTCGATGATAGTGGATCAAGTGTGGGCAAGGTCGGGCTCTTTCAGTGGCTCCCACAGACTTTCATTCATGGACAGCTCGAACGATAATGATCTTACCATGCGGCCGGTGGCCTCGAAGGTTCGTCACGGCGGGCTTTCGTACCGCGTGGCGTCGTTCTTGGGCTTTGTAGCAACCGACGGTCCTGGTGGGACGAGCATGAACTCAGCAATTGGTCTGTGGATGTCCCTCTTTGCAGCCTCCATCCTACTGGTGATTGCATTGGCCGATGGTTTTTCGCTTCATCAGCGTCTATGCTATTGTGTCGCGACATACGGAATATTTCTTACACTACATCCTTGGATTCATGCCGACCGCTTAAGCGGGTCCACTTCAAACAAACCCAGGCAGATGAAACAAACAGCGCAGTCGAAGGTGGTTGTACCTCAGACTGCTCCACCCATGGGGACAAGACGCCGTAAGTCCTCGGTAGCTCCGGGAAGTGTGCCTCTTCCTGCCGAATACAAGGCTCGTCTTCATGAAATGGAAGAAACACTGGCGTTCTACTTGAGTGACGAGTGCCCGTGGAAGATGGTTAAGTCTACTCAAGGGGGTGGAATCTACGAGATGGCTACAAACAAAACGCCATTCGCGATTTTCAAGATTGAGGTATTCATTACAGGTATTTCCATGGCTAAGTTCTTGGCTTTCCTCGACAGCAAAGACCCTAAGGATCGGTGCGTGTGGGATTTCAACGAGGCAAATTTTGAAGTGATCGAGACTTACGACAGCGGTGACCTGGAGGATGATGTCGATGTAAGTGTTTGCGTGAATACTCAGAAGCCGTTTCTCGGTGGGCTAGTGGCTCCGCGAGACTTTTGCCTACTTAATGTTGCAAAAGAGAACTCCATCTGCTACGCCAGTGTTGAGCACCCAGCAGTACCTGTACGCCCAGGAACGACTCGCGGCCACATATTTTTCTCCTGCTTCCACTGCAAGGAGGATACAAGTGTCGATGGCCCCAATGGCTTCTCGTTGGCGTACATTTGCCAAACTGATATTGGCGGCAACCTTCCGGTCAAACTGCTTTACAGCGGCACCATGGACAGCATGCAGAAAATGACGAAGGTATTCTTGCACGCCGAGCGCATGTTCCAGTGATAAATATCTGTCGAGGAGGTATCTTCTCCGCTGCTGACAACAAACAACGAGACGAAGATGCATGAATTGAGTCAGCTGGCTGCATGTGGCCGAGAGTGCCCATATATGTCAAGATTGCGTACGTGGTTGCTGCCAGCAAGACCAGTAACACTACGTATAACGCGATGATTTCAGTCGATAAGCGAACATTATTTTCATTGCGTTACCCACTTAATAAATACCCCAAGTTGTTAATCAGTCTTTTCGTCCTCTGCTAGCGACGTGAGCCCACCAACAGAAGCTGAAGTAATATGGTAAATGGTTTGTGATGGAGCAAATATGGCTAATAGGTAGGGTGGATCACTCCTCAGTGCTGCTCGTGTTGTTTTGCAAGGTTGAGTCAACCAGCTTGTCCAGCATATACATGAAAGCTGGATTCTCCTTGACCCAAATGATAAACTTGGTAGCTTGAGAGGGAGTGAGGATCTGCTGCAGTTGCGCCACCTGAGCCTCCAGCGCCGTGTTCTTCTCGTCGGTCACCTCCTCCAGCTTCTTGACGATGCTCAAGGTGTGGTTCAGATCGTCACGCACCTTTTTGATAGCTGCTCGGCGTTCCAAAATCTGTCGTTGTTGCTCGTCGGATACCTCCAGCTCATCCGCCAGGATGCCCCAAAGACTCATGGTCGCTGTGGCTGATTCAGGTGCGGACATCGGGTCTTCCTTTATAACGTGGTCACGCCTGAGCATGTCCACGCCCTGTTCCACCGAATACAGACTCAGTTTCGTGACCTGCGTGGGAAGAAGCAGCTCCCGAATGCGCGACAGATGAAAATGCAGCTTCTCGCGTCGTTTAGGTCCGTAGTCGGAATACGTCACCTTGTACATGTTTAGGAACCGCGCGATCTCGTGCTCGTTTGCATTCCGTTGTAGCATCTCCCGCATCTGCTCCTTGATCTGCTGCTTCTCGCGTTGCTCGCTTAGAATCGCCTCCTTGCCGATTTTCAGGCGCATCTTCAGATCCATATTCTCTGCTTCCAGTTGACGTAGTCGTGTCTCGTTTTGTTCGAGCTGCTTCATTTTGCGTTTACGGAACTCTCTTACAGACACCAGGTTCTTCACACGGCGAAGCTGCTTTTTCTCAATATCTTCTTCGGCCTCGGACCCTGCATCAGTTGGTGAAGCTGGCCTGCTCTTCTTGCGCTTTAGCGGTCGCTTGCTCTTCGCGGCACTCGAACTTGCCTTGTTCTTAGCCCGTGAGTTTCTGGTGCGAGCAGGGTACTTTTCTTCCACCTCAGAAGCCCTGCTTCCTCGCTTCTTTCCACCTGACGCCACACCAGCAGTCGTAGTCTGCTTTCCATTGTCCTTCTCCTCCCACTGCTCCTCCTCATCGTTCTCGTCATCAAAATCGTCGTAACTTCCGTCCATGCTTAGGTTACCGCTGTCAAAGGGAGGCATGCTCGGCAGCATCGACATGAGATTCGCTGTTGGCCTGGAGGGCGAGGATCGCAGACCTTCATACAGCTGCGCCGCCAGCAATCGGGCGTCTGCCTGTGTCGCAATATGCGGTTGTGCGCCTCCAGCTGCTGCCGTTCCAAGCTTGGTCATCTGCTGTGGCACTGGGGTCGAAGCCCCCGCCATCATGCGGTCCATCTCGATGTCGTCCAGCGGTAAGATATCGCTCGGCAGGTTCCCCGCGGCACCGTCCACCATCCCGGTGCTCGTGGTCACGGATGCCATCGTGTTGTTGCGCAAAAGCCACCCGAAGGCGTCCTCCTCGCCGTCCTTAAAGATGCTCCAGTCGATGCCGCTCATGGTCGGCGGACTCGACAGGTTGCGCTCCCCACTGCTGTTGGCGTTGGTCTCCTGGTGGTCGTCCATGGCTGTGGCAGCGCGCGTCGAGTAGCTGGCTAGAAGGTTGGTTGGTCTCTGGGCTGGCTACGAAGCGAGGCCTCTGCTACTGCTACTGCTACTGCTACTGCTGCTTGAGCGTGGTGCTTGTCTACTTGCAAGTCACGGCAAGGCACGCGCGCGTCCGTCGTTGCAATCTGAGTCGGTCTAGAATCAGACTTGCGCCACCGGACGACGACGCCGAGTGTAAACAAACCACCAAAAGTCGCTCCTGCTGTTATGTACTGGTATTTGGCTCGTTGGTATGCACTACGTTAGCGGTCGCTGCTTCACCCAGGCGTGCTCTGGTCAGGCTGAACCCGCTGCCGTGTGCTGTAATTGTCTGGTTGACCAGCGAAGAAAACAGGAAGTGCGCTCCGCGGATACCTACTTGTGATTTTATGCTGACCAAGTGACGTTGCAGCGGACGACGCACTGTGTAATAAATGTAAGCTGTGCCGGTATCGCCCGGAAGGCAATCACTCCTTGTGAGAATTGCTGGAGTTTCAAGACTGGTGCTCTGGCACTTCTCTGTTCCTGCAGTGCAGATAGTCTGGAATGACGAGCACTGCAACTTTGCGTGCCGAAATCGTCAAGATACTTTTTTATCTTCTGTCACTATCGCTATAGAAGGCTGCTAGCCTGCTAACTGATAGACGAGCTTCAGCCTCAACCAAGGCTAACAGTTAACACCACTTATCCAAGTTGTTTCGGTGCACTATCTACGAGCTGCAACTTGCAAGGATGTTGCTGACGCCACGCCAGTCGATCCAAATGTTATCTATTAACCTATCGACCAGCACAATCTTTGCCTGTTAACTGCGATTGCATCGGGCTCAAGACGCTGTACTACTTAGGTGTTTTGCATGGTAACGTTAGACCCAGTGTGGACTCCACACTCCACACTGTGGAGCGGTCTCAGAAGTCCTCAATGATTTGAATCCAAAATGAATTTACTGGGTGGCTAAGATATCCATTTTCGCTTCTTGACAGATACGACCTTAGCAAGCAGCCATGCCGCTACCCGCTGTATATGGCGCCGTGTACGCGTCGGCCACCAGATCGGCGCCGGCTGGGAAGATCGATAGCGGCAAGAAAGCCATGCGCCACCTGGAGAACTTGCCACTGCTCGTGGCCTCCGACTCGCTGGAGTCCATGTCTATAGAAGGCAAGTGGCTCCCGCGCTTCATGCGCCGCGCGGTCGTGCGCAGCGTAGCCAACCGCATCGCCGGCCTCATCTTGGTGGGCACGTCGGCCTTTATGACCAGCTGCATCGCCACGCTGGTCAAAGACGACGCGTTCAAGCTGTCGGCTGTCGAGACGCTGTTCTGGCGTTCGCTTGTGTCGTGGCTTCTCACCCTCGTAAGTTATTGCACCTTCGTAAGAGAGGCGTCGTCTAACCTTGTGCTTGTTGGTTGGTTGTCTGTCAGGCTGCCATCGCGGCTACCGGCACCAAGATGCGCGTGAAGAAAGTGGTTTATCGCCCGCTCGCGCTTCGATGTGTTACAGGTTGCATTGCCACGACTCTAACCATTATAGTGCTGGAGAAGCTGGCGGTGTCGAACGCCACCGCAATTACGTACTTCAGTCCGCTACTCGCATTCGCAATGGTGAGTCCATCAGCTTTGCTCCTTGGGTTGCTGTATCTAGCCCCAGTTCTCACTGGAGTTATATCTGATTTGCGCATTAGGCTGTCTTCTTCCTCAAAGAGAAACCAGGGTTTTTCGCGGTAGCCTGTTCAGTGCTGTGTGTCGCTGGCGCCGTTCTGGTCGTGCGACCTGCCTTCCTCTTCGGCAAGAACGGGTCGACGGACGCCAAGTGGTACCACCGCTCCATGACAAGCTTCGTGACTTCGTATCTGTTTGGTGAGTCGCTGGTTATCGGGTGCGCCGTGGTGGTGGTATTCATGCAGGCGGGTGCCTACGTATCGCTGCGCAGCCTGCAGAAGGTGCCGCAACTCGTGGTGATGCACTACTTTTTGCTCACGACGACGCTCGTATCGCTAGTGGCGATGTTAGGCGTGCAGCACGGCAAATTCAAAGCTGGCACGTCGCTGGAGACATGGGGAGCCATCGCGGGCACGGGCGCGTTGGCTTTCGTGGAGCAGATCTTCCTGACACGTGGATTCCAGTTCGACAGCGCCGGCGTCCTGGCCGCCACGCGACTTCTGCACGTGGGATTTGAGTTTGCTTGGAGCATCGTCCTCCTGGGGACTGCGTTGAACCCATGGAGTGCCGGTGGCGCGGGTGTCACTGCTACTGGAGTGCTGTTCCTGGCGCTGCGCCGAGTGCACACCCACTGGGCGGCCAGACGCAGCATGAGGAGAATGGGGCTACAGTGACTCAGTGTCAGTGAGCGCGCTGGCAACTTCAACATAGCCCAGAATTTTTGCATTGTGAATTCACACCTTTGCTTGTCTAAAGCTACATTTTTGTAAATTCCTCAGCAAGGTGAATTGACTGCCTGCCCCAAATAGGTGAACGGCAAGATAGGACTTGCATGGGAGTCAACGGAAGGGAAGGTTATGAAACCACCCCGGGTGCTTCTCTATTTAAATATAAACGCGACTCAAATTGCTACGATTGAAACGAATCGAGTAAGTTATCTCCGCCGCTTGTTACCGTCATGCAAGTAGGTAGGAGACTGAGATCTGGCAACTATGAATAGTGTAGGCCCGTCTTTCAGTTGAACGTACTAAATGGCATCGCGGCCAAGCAAATCTTTTGGTGGTGGTTAGATGAAGATATGATGGATTCGCCGAGAAGCCAGTCTACGTTGGTTTTTGTTTTATATCCAGCACCCGCGGCGTAACTGCTCGCGCACTTATATGCCTTCCGCCGTGTACACTTGTACTCATACTGCGAGTGTGAAACTAACCAAGCACCCAACCTGGAGAATATCTTTCTCGAGATTGACCTCACTCACTTCTCAAGTTGGCGATCGCCGCTCAATCGATCCAGTGTAGCAGCGAACGTGGATCGCAGCAGCAGCAGCAGCTCAGACGATAGCAGACCTCCATCTGACCAACACCCACAGCAAACAATACACTTTCTCGATGCTTCGTGACCCGTTCTCATCCTCAACACTCATGTCCCCATCAGCCTCTCCATCAGTGGCGAGTCCAACCGACAGTACAAAGTCTGCGGGCTCCAATCCAGCTTTGCTACCGATTTCAGCTCCATACGCTGCTGAGTTGGTTGAAAGCGATCGTAGCAACAGCAACTCACCAGCAATTGCTCCTCTTGTGTCGTCGGCTAGTGTATCTCCACATGCAATGCCATTTGAAACGGTAAAGACGAAACCATCAGCACCGGCCCCAGCTTCATCTAACGCGACTCACCAAAAGGGTCAGACAGGTATGAATGGAGGCCGCTGGACGGAGCAAGAACACCAGAGCTTCCTCGCAGGCTTGCGGCTCTACGGCCGTGAATGGAAAAAAGTGGCGGCCAAGATCAAGACGCGCACGTCTGCACAGATCCGTAGCCACGCACAGAAGTACTTTGCCAAACTTGCGCGGGACGATGAAATGCGCAAGCACAGCGGGCTGTCGATGGTCATGTCGGGGCCTGTTGGGTATTTCAGTGACGGCGGCTCCTCCGTCGCACAGAATAGTGGTGACGACGATGTCGATACTTCGGATACATCGCGGCAAATGGTACGCACTTGTGCAACAGGACAAGCGAAAGGAACTGCCGCCATCCTCATCGCTCCGATGGGCTCGGCTGTAAGCGGACTTTACAAGCAAACAACTAAAAAGCGATCACGAACAGTGACGACAGGCTTTGAAGATCAGCTCGCAAGGAGCTCAGCTTCTTCGAGCTACCCGTACAAGCTCCAGAAATGGACAAATGATGCCGCTCGAGTGGAGTGCCTTCCGTCGCAGGAGGAACTGCTAGCGAAGGCGTCCCCGAATCTTCGCCATCGACTATCTAGTCTCATCGAGGCAGAGTTGTGTGCTCTTCAGGTACTTTCATGCTACGCCATGCTGCAGCAGCAAGATCAAATCTCGGTACCCCGTCAAAAAGTCAAGCGGCAAGGCAGACCACGCAAGCTAGCGACAGCGACTACGGCCGCCACAGGAAGCGCTGCAGCATCGTCGCTCGGGTTTTCAATGCTGTCCACGGAGCAGATCCCATCCACGTCGTCGATATATTAAAAAAAGCGTAAGTCCGACAGACAGGAATTACTTATCCGTTGCACTATTATACGTAAAGTACTTGTACAATTACAACAGCAGCAATGCGAAGTACATTCGAAAGAGTTCACTTTTCCGTATCCATCGATACCACCCTCATTCGTGGGGCAAATAGTACTTCATGAGGAGGCACTCTTCAATTTCGACGTACTCCTTCGATTAGCCTTTGATGGTTAATGTTTTGTTTTGTCAGCTTCACGCTTGGGTTTCATCTTGCTGGGATTTGAGAAAGAGTTCCAACACGGTTGCAGCTGCAGAGCGAGGACTAATAAAACCATGAACCAGGTCCTCCTTCATCTTGTCAGCCTTGTGTCGCACTGCACCACTTCGTGATACCGACCGCATCAGCTGCTCATTCAGCTGGTTCCACATCCACTTCGAGCTTTGCACATTGCGCTTCTGAGCAATCTGCAGATACCGGTGTTATTATAGCAGACTTGCTATCGCCTTCCAAAACGGTTTACTTTACCTTGTCCAGTTCACCCATCTTCTTTCGGTATTCCTCAATGATAGCCCACACCTTGTCGATACCCTTCTTCTCCAAAGCAGAAATCATTTTTACCTAAGCATGCAGTTAAGCTTAGAGCTATGCACACCAAACATCACCACCGTAGTGTAAATCTAACCTTTGGTTCCCAGTTAGGGTCTTTCCTGCGCATGAGATGCATTGCGTGCATGTAGTCCACAGCAGTATGCTTCGCCGGCCTGTAGCATGTTAATGACGATCATCAGTGCACTTTCATTTCAGCCCTGTCAGCTAAGATACGTACCCTTTTAACTCTCCGTCCGCCTTATTTACCGCGACGATGTCAGCGATCTCCACGATGCCCTTCTTTTGGCCTTGCAGTTCATCGCCGCCGGCAGGAGGTACCAGCAGCATGACCATGTCCACTGTGTCGTCAATCACGATCTCCGACTGGCCCAAGCCGACACTCTCCACGATAATGATGTCGTAACCGCCAGCCTCACAGAGCAGGACGATGTCGTTCGTATGCTGTGCAACCCCACCAAGGGTGCCGCGCGATGGAGACGGCCGGACGAATGCGTTCGGGTCGTTGGACAGCTTCTCCATTCGCGTTTTGTCGCCGAGAATGGATCCGCCCGATCGTGATGACGACGGATCTGCCAGCAAAACAGCAGGTTATAGTTCAGCTATAGAATCATGAAGACCAGGGTACCGCTGTGCAGGAGCGTACCGATAGCAAGCACCGCTACCTTGTGGCCCTGCGCTGTGAGGAACTGACCCAGTGTCTCGATAAAAGTGGACTTGCCCGCGCCGGGCGGGCCAGCGATACCCAGTCGGAAGGACGTTAACCCCGCCGAGTCCACGTGCGCCGGCTTCAGAGATCGGCGTTGGGCCAGCACGCTGTCCAGCAGCAGCTCCGCCTGCTCCTCGTCGCTCTTGAGCGTCGACTCGACTACCAGGTGTATCAAATCGCCTCACATTGTTAGCCTTGTTACAAAAGTGATATTCCAGTTGACCACTGGCAACTTCAAGCAGGCGGCTCGTACCCAAAGTGATGGACCTGCTGAGTGCCGTGCGGTTACCCTGAAGTACGCCGTCCACCAGTCGCTGCGTCATGGGCCGCATCTCTCTGGCGGTCGATGCAAGAATGCTGAACTGGCACGTGACATTGGCGGCGGATCGCAGTGTCGACGAGCGTCTCACCGCCGCCGCGCCGCGCTGCCCAACCACGCGCTTCATTTGCGGTTTCAATGTCAACATCGGATCCCGACTAAGTGCGGCATGTTGAATATAAAGTTACACAGGTCGCAGATATTAATAGTTTGGTGTGGGTCACACGGCACAATTTCAAATCACTTGAGTTTGTATGTCCGTAGGGTTAGTAGTCAGTTGCGCATTAGCAACGTTTCACTTGGTTAAAGTATGAGACAGCGCCTCGACGGTCAGCACAGTAGCGGGGCTTTCATTTCCACGAACGAACAGCGCTGCTTGTTTAGTAGCACTTCCGCTTAGGAGCGAGGCGCAGCCCACTTCCTTCCAGCCCAGCTCATCTCACAGCAACAGCACCCCCTCTCCTTGGCTAGGGTCCTGCAGCCACCACCATGGGACAAGGTGTGTCTCGTAATGGAATGCCAAGCGGTGGGGACTTCTACGGAGCCCCAATCTACGCGACCAGCCTCAGCCACGACCGGCAGACGGAGGTCCGCGTAAGTGGAGACTCGGACACCGTGCAGATCGGTCCTCGAGCTCAGCTACCGTACCTAGAGACGCCTGGCATGCGCCGGCAGGACTTCTTCCGGCGGTTAGGCCTCGTAGTCAAGACCCGCGGCAGCCGAATCACGCAGAACGCCGAGGTCGTGATCGCAGACTTCTACAGACTAGACGGCAAGCGCTTCGCACTGCGGGACCATGGCCAGGGATCGCAGCCCACGAACTGGCACGGACTCAAGGGTCCTGCCGAAGCGAGCTGCGGCCTCCGCGTCGGGGACACGCTGTACGCCATCAACCACCGACTGGTTATGAACAAATCGAAGGGGCAGGTTCTGCGGCAGATCAGCTCGCTGCTCGAGAAGGGCGACGGCGCAACCGTGGTCCTCACGTGGAAGCACACGGACGAGGTCGAGGTCGTGTCCTGGGAGAACGAGCTGTGCATGCCGCCGCCCGAGGGTGTCTATACACAGATGGAGAACGAATGGGGGCCCGCGCGACCAAGCAAGATCTCCTCTGTCTCTATCTAGCAAGTGTTCCTCCCACATATTTGAGTGCGTGCTATTAACACCAGCAGCAGCATAGGCACCAGCAGCAGCCACCCCAACGAACGACATTCCAGTTTTCATTTTTTTTTCTTTTACTACGGCACTTTTGGCTTCTGCCGTGTCCGACCACCAGACCCCAGCAACAATGGAACGGGCTTGCCGATACTTTTGCGCGTGAAGGATTTCAGGTGTGTCGGCCAAGAAGAAGCAGTCTCTCCAACAACACCTTCGTCGATCGCCCGAACTCATGATCGGTGGTGACTTCTAGTGATCGAAGCGATCGGGAACGGTCAACGAACACCACGATCTGACCAAGACCTCGTTCTACGCATGAGCCAACGAACAACAACAATGAAAGGAGGAGGACAGGCTCAACACGAGGTTTGGCTTGCAATTCGTTCGGACTTCTAGTTTGTTTAGTTTTGCATTTTATCTCGATGGAGGACGTTTCGTCATCGCATACGTTCACAGCCCATTGCTTGTTGCTCCTTCCGCTGGAAGAGGGAGAATGGCTACTACTGCGGCAGTATAAACTATCACAATAACACGCTCAAGGGTATGAAATTCATACTATGAATGCCGTTCCGTTTACCACTGTACTACTACTCCTCGCGGGGCACTGTCGTCGCGTTGACGCGGCGGATACATTTCGCGGTATCGTGCCAAACGGCTAAGAGGAAGGGCTCCAATATCGGCACACTCCCATGACGGTGTTCAAGTGCATGTACATGTACTCTATACACGGATGTAGCATTACAAGTACATGTACAATAGAAGTAACTACTGCATCCTGCTCAGAGTAAGACCATGCAGCCTGGGAGGGTTGAGCTTACTCGTGACAGTTCTGGCGATACTAAGTACTTACATGTACCAAAGACCAGACGTGACTGCCATTTGCCTCAGCGGTGGAAGCAAGTACATGTACCTAACGTTATCTCGACACCAAAAGCACGTCCACCGCAAGTATTATTTTAACGGAAAAGGTCAGTCGGAAGTTATCCCGGACGACCAGAGATCTAGCCTTATCATCTTTCTCTCTTCATCGAGTCTAATCCTCCACGGTCAGCAGCTTTTTAAGTCTTTCAAATGTGCCAAAAGTAATGCCCACCATTGGCACAACCTTCATGAGCTCCGGTGTCAGTCCGCGATAAAATCCACGCATGCCCTGTGTCCGGAACAGCTCCGACGCAATGCCCGATGGTGTCGGCTTGATGCCCGCGCTTTCAGCGTGGATTGCCGAGATCTGCAATCGGCGACGCACCACGTCGATGGGAAACGTCAGCAGTGACGAAGCGATACCAGCTGTGCCTCCGCACAAAAGCGTGTCTGTCACACACAGATGCGTATCATCATACATTTCTGCAGCTTGCTCCCTTTCGACACCTGTCAGTCCTGCCAGTGCCTGGCTACGGCGGAACGACCGCGCGTAGTCCTTGAGCGATTCGTACAAGGTAAAATTGATGGCCAGGTTTGGGACTGTGACCATGAGCGTCGCGCCCATGCCACGGTAGAGCCCTAGCACGCCCTCCTCGGCGCTGATGCGCTGCACAGCGTGGCGAATGCCTGTGTAGCGGATATCTGTGTTGAGTTGCGTCGCCAATCGCGTTCGGATGAGGTCGATGGGATAGCAAGCCACGGTCGCCGTCGCACCAGCCAGTGCGCCAGATGCGAACATTGTGGTCCAAGAGTTCGCAGTGAAGGCCGGGTGGTTCTGGGCGATGATGCCGTTCTTGACCATCTCGAAGGTGAAGAAGTTCACGGCCGAGTACGGAAAGCGATGCAGCACGCTGGTGCCGTTACCTTTCCAGAAGGCCAGCACGCCCTCATTCTTGAGCACCTTGGTGAAGGCACTGCCCATGGTGGGCGAGAAGCGGTCGGTGTGCCGCGTGGACACCATGCTGTGTACCTGGAAGAGGATCGTGAGACGGCTGAGCGGCGCCGTGACCGTCTTGCCGACGCTGCCTGCCACGCCGCCGGCGAAGAGCACACTACCATGGCGCATGAGCTGCTTGAGCGCATCCTGTTGCACCAGATCCACGTCCACGTCGTCCGTCTCCGTGCACAGATCGCCCGTGTCGCCGAAGGTCACGACACCCGTCGTGTGGCGCCGCAGCGTCACGCGCACCTCGCGCTCCGTGAAGGGAATAGACCTGCCGTCGCCGCCTTCCTCATCCTGGCTGATGGTCGGCCCGCGAGACATGCTGAGCGTCGGAGGGGAGAGGCCCCGGAGTTCCTGCTCGCGCGCGTCCTGGTGGTCGCGTCGCTGGTGGTCGCTCGCTGCTTTGGAGGAATAATATCCCAGCACGACGGGTCCGTGGCGATGCCGCCGTGTCATTAATTGGGTGGATTACACCAGACTACCTCGTGTGAGTGACATATGCCGTTTTGTGACGTGACACACATTTCCCCCTGGACCAAGCACTGCGCGCCAAGATGGACATGCGCTCCAAGGCGTACCCGGCGCTGCCGGAAGGCCGCGGGATGCGCCTGGTGCTGCCGCGCGTCGGAGACTTGCGCTTCCGTCCACAGATCCCCGCGGCCTTCGCGCAGCGGCAGTACATCCACGCGGACCCACGGCGGCGCTTCTGGTACGCGCACTTCCAGCTACGGCGCAAGTTCATCGTCATGTCTACGCAGGGTGACCTGTACGCTAAGACCAGCGTGGCCACCTACACTATGGCCGACCTGCCAAAGCAGAACGTGCTCAGCATGCCTCGAGTGGCGCGCGGAGACCTCGTCAAGGTGCTGGACCTCGTGCAGTGCTCCCGCAGCGAAGGCCAGCGCTGGGAGCTCGTGTTTACGCGCTGGCGCAACGGTATGGAGACGTGGCTGCCATTGGAGGTGGCACAACTCTTCGCGCCTGATCTGCTACAGGAGTTCTACGTCAACAGCATCAACTCGTGGGCTTTTCATGCTCGCGTGCAGCCAGGGAACCTTTCGGTGTACCGGACGGAAGTGGAGCTCTGGCTTTTCCACCCTGAATTCCAGGAGTTCTACAAGCAGTTGCGCCAGAACCGAGCGAGTGGCAGTACAGCGTCGCATTCGCAGCAGCAATCAGGACAAGTGGCAGATCGAGTGAGTGTCAAGCCGGAGCGACCGCCGGCACCTGTAAATTCTTCACACACGCCTCCGACACCACATCCGATACAACCAGTACAACCACCAGAGTCAGTAGCAACGACGCATAGTGATCCGTCAGAAGCGGTGATTCAGGAATTTGAGCAGCGAAGACTCGCGCGGGAACGGCAGGAACGGCTTGACCAAAGTCGACGAAATCATCTAGTACAACTACAGCAGCAGCACGCTGAAGAACAGCGAAGATTAGAGCGCGAGCGAAAGCAGCATGATCGGCGGATACAAAAGCAAGAGCAAGAGCGGCGTCTGCAGAATGAACGACAACGGAAAAAGGCGCACGAAGAGCTGCAAAGGAGTCAGAAGGAATACCAGCAGCGGCTTCGGGCGCAACAGGAGCGAGAAAAAATGGCGGAAAAACAGCAGCACGAGTGGGAACGGCAGCAGCGAGCAAGCGAACAGGAACAGTTGCGACAAAGGTTACAGCAGGACAAACCTCAGAAGGGGCAATCTGCGCAAAGCCAAACGTCTACATATCAGCGCTCGCAGGAAACTACGACGCGGCATAACGAGCGACGAAAGAAGGCTACCTCCCACTCCTCATCGCAACAGCCAAAAGAGCATGATACCAACTCAATCTGGACCAAAGGCGGTGATGATGAGTACATCCCTCCAGAGGCGAGCCAAAGCGAGGATAGCGAGACCAGTGCTGGTAGCGAGGACAGCGAAGACAGCTTCACTAGCCGGCCTACCCGAAAGCGCTGTCGAAAACGATTATTATACTCTCAAGTAGAGCTCGACGACGACGATGATGAGGACGATGAACTCCCTGACCTGTCACATTCACCTCCTGGTACCCGTCGACGTAACGTACCCCAGAACAGCAGTGAAGGCGTCACCCGTGCTGGTGAGTCTAGGCAGACAAACAAAAAGCGAAGAAGGTTACGGCAGTCTGACTCTTCCTCGGAGAATGGGGGAAAAAGTAGAAATGGTGAGGTCGACCTCACACGGCTTTCAGATGAGGATGATGAAGGAGACGACAATCCTGTGGGGCTGTCGACGGAAAATACGATCTCCACAACGAAAGAAATGGGAAAAGGAGGGGGCAATGGGTCTGGGGACAATAGGTCTGCTTCAGAACTTCTCGATGACGATGCAGATGCTGATGTCGACGACGATATGGACTTTGAGCCGTCATTGATTATAGGTGAAATTCGATGTGTGTGCGGGGCTACGACAGTCGGAGGATACCGCGGACAATGGTTGCAATGCTGGACAGAGGATTGCGGTGTTTGGGAGCATGCAGACTGCGTTGGATTTTTGACAAGTTTTGAAACCCATCCACCTCCAAAGTATCTTTGCACTCGTTGTGATCCCCAAGCATACTTGGTTCGTTGTGTGAACGCATCCCACCGAATACTGGATTGGTTGTTTCAATGCTGTGAGAGCAGAAACTCAAAGCAATTGATGGAATTGCTGGAAGACAATACTGGGTCTGTGAACCTCCCGTCGGATTGGAAAAATCCAAATTTCGAAAACAGGACTCTGGCGATGCATGCTGCACGTAATGGCCTTGTCGAGTGCTTGCGTTACTTGCTGGATGAGCGAAATGTGGACCTTTTCGCGACGGATTTACAGAGTCGCAACGCACTGCATCACGCAGCAATAGGGGGGTCTGCCGTTTGCTGTCGGCTATTACTGAAGCGTGATCGAAGACTGCTCCTTCACCAAGATTTGCGGGGACTCATGCCATTTCACTGTATGCTGCAATCACCTCGAGTTAACCGATTGTGCGTTCCCTTTATGAAAGAGGACCCGGCTCTAGTGGGTATGGCCGACTTGGATTCTAACTTTCCGATTCACTACGCGTGCCAGGCTGTCAACAGCCATACAGTAAAGATCTGTCAGATGATCTTTGCTGCTCAGCCATCAATGCTGCAGGAGAAGTCCAGCGAAGGCTTATACCCCTTAATGATTTTGTGCAAGTCAGCTGGTACTGCTACTGCGATACGGAACACGACAGTCAACGCGAGCGAATTGTGCAAAACTGCGAGGGATGTTATCGCGCTAATGTTTGATATCGACGTTTTTGGGGACTGTTTGAACCAGACAGCGCCTAATGGGTGGCCACCGCTTCATTTTGCTGCAGAGTCGGGCAATCATGAGCTTGTTACACAGCTTTGCAATATCGGGCTTTTTGATGTGCACCGCGCTGCGAAGGAATCTGATCAAACAGCTCTTCACATCGCGTCACAGGAAAATCATCCTCTTTGTGTCCGTGCGCTTCTACTGGAGGGATTGAATGTTGTAGCAAAGGATTCGAATGGGTGGATTCCGATGCTGTACACGGAGGACCCTGCTTGCATTCAAGAGTTCATGCACTACAAACTGACGAAGCAACTTTCCAGGTTGCACCGGATGCTGGGCAAATATCAACATAGAGGGCTTGTCCGTCGGTGGCAACGTTGTGTAGCATGTGACCCTACATGCTTTGATATCCTAAATGATTGGTGTCAGAGCGATCTTGAGCGGATCGAGAGAATGGAAGGGCTTTTGCTGTCGAATCCCTTCCTACTTCGTCTGGACAACAAGATCGAGTATGTTTGGAGATACATTATCCCTTCTATCACAAGTTCCCCAGGTCAATGCTCCATTGGCGTTGAAAACGAGAAATTAGGCACCAACAAGCAGCCAGGACAGAAGAAGCTCGCATTACATTTTTCGCGTGGAAGTGGTTGTTTTTGGAAGCAGTTCGTTGGCATGGGTATGAGGCTTGAACCTGAAGATTTTCGCTTGCCAATAGTTTTCTCTATCCAGCGGGGTGATGCGAACAGCCTTGGTTCCGAGAATCGCGACAGCAATTTAAAGCTTGTACTCATTCGGTTAGCGGCGGGATTACTAAAAGAGGTGCCTGGATTGCTCGTACGCGGATCTGGAGGCGATTTGGTGAAGAACCCTTTATCTTCTGACAATGAAGAGTTGGCTGCACAGTTGCTCGGATTTTTTATGCTGGGGGAGCTGGTTGCACACTTTGTGCTTTTCGCTGTGCCTTTAAGTGGAATTTTGGACTTCACCCCGGCATTTTTGCGTTGCGTCGGTTGTAACGGGAAGTACCGATTGACCTGTGATGAGCCTTGGGGTCATGCAGGACGTTCTTTTGCTGCGGGATTTGAGGCTGTATTGCCTGCAACCCTCGAACTCTTTCACGCCGACGAGCTTCGCGTGCTATTCAATGGTCCAGAGACTAGTCTCAACGCTCTGCAGATCGACTGGAACACCACGGTTGACTGGAATTTATGCGAATCTGAAATGATGGGAGATAAGGATAGCGCGAAGACGTGGTTGCCTCGCCTCATGAACGAGCTTGTCAAAGAGGAGCAACAACTTCTTTTGCTGTTTATGACGGGCACGTTCCAATTAGTGAACGAACGTTTTTTTCGGTTTGAAGGAAATTCTTGCCGTATTACTTTCGCGTCTTACCCGGAGACTGATAGTGTGTTCGACCACGACGCCATGTATCCTATGATGGAGCACCAGCCAGATATACTACGCCTCCCGTCGTATTCATGCTACGCCACATTCAAGAAGGGAATGATGGCGGTCGTTCGTCACGCCAATCAAGCATTTCTTTCGGAGTAAAGTAATTTTGAAGTTGTTGGGTTACGCATACGGAAGTCCGAAGAGATAATTCTGCAACAACGTGACTACTGGGATATCAATTAGCTCTGCAAAGAGATCGTCAGCTTCCTCACGCGTGTTGACAATCTCCAGCTCACTTGCTCGGAACTGAAAGAGTGCGGCAGCAAAAATGGCCACGAGCTCAAGCGAATCGTATCCAATGACGCGGTCCCAGAGCAGAAGCACTTGACCGATGTCCAATACTCCCGAGAAGGCACTCTGGATCCATGGGAAGGCAATATCCACTGGTTTCAGGCCAATATTTATGAGATGGAAGACGGCTGCGGGGCTGGAGCGCACGACAAGATCTTCAAACAACTTGCAAAGAGGTAGGATCGTTCCTCGTTCAGTTCGGATGGCATTGAGCTTGCTCCAGTACCGAACGTATAACTCGCGGAAAACGTAGTAAATTTCTACAGGATCCGAATAGAGGTACGCAAGTGGTGCCATGTACATGACAAGACCACTGAAAGGTAAAACTCCGTTTGGGGGTACTCTGCTATCAGTGGTGTCGACGATGGGTTCGTCTGGCTGTAAATCTGGTGTTGGTGGAATTCCTACCCCGGACAGAGAGCACGTTACGGCACCATTTACTTGCAACGCGTGCCCCTTGACGTAGGTATCACGCGTGAAAGCCATGAGAACGATTTCGAGGTGGTCTTGGAAAACGAAATAGTCAGAGCTGTCTATCGTCTGCTGGAGATCGAGCAAATACATGTCGTCCGTGAGGTAGGTCCACTGCGCAGCTTGCCTTTTTAAATGTTCGAAGTAGCTTCTGTCCTGCGCGGTGATAGGTACCGACAGAACCTGACGCCAGATCTGCTTATCCCGCACAATGGAAGTGAGTGAGTGATCGTCGACGCATCGGTCCATTTTACATTTGACGCCAATGCGGTGTAAAACAATCTCTACCTGTGGTCGTAAACTGACAGGACACCCTGTCTTGGAGTACTGGCGAGCCATTGATACGCTTTGATGCGCTAGAACGAGGTCTCCGACGCGGTTTTTCTCTGCAATGAACGAACTCCTCTGCGCCGGGAAGAACTCGTCCAGTCCAATCTGACCGTATTCTGGAGCAAGCTCAGAGAACAAACGTCGGTACTCGAGAAAAGGTGGTGGATAGAGTTGTACCTGGATAGAACCTGTACGATTGCCATCAAATACAACAGTGTGAAAGATGTCAATTGTACTTTGCAGCAATGGTGCGTACCCCAAGCGCCTGTAGCCGTCTCACTCGGCTCACG
Source organism: Phytophthora quercina (assembly GCA_014706105.1). Lineage (NCBI taxonomy): Eukaryota > Oomycota > Peronosporomycetes > Peronosporales > Peronosporaceae > Phytophthora > Phytophthora quercina. Next base: position 454,226 of record JACBOW010000029.1, on the reverse strand, counting down.
AACTCGGTTGGATGGCTCAATGGCTTGTAGTGAACGGAGTAAGTCGGTCCTAGCCATCAAGAGAAGGAATTAGCTGTCACTTAAAAGGCTTTACTCAAGCCAAGTGACCTTACCCGTCGTAGAGAAATCGTGCAGCCAAGCTTCTGTTCGGTTTGGTAGGTTTCGTGCCGTCAGCTTCAGGTCCGGCCGTCTGTCCGTCGTCACGAGCTGCCGTATCCACGGTCACTTCAGGTGCAACTAGTGGTCGTCCGAGCTCATTTGCAACTCTCAGCATCTCGTCGCCCGTGATTTTTTCCCAATTGTCACGCGCAGCTCGAACGACGTCGAGATTGCAGCCGTTCATCGTCCTCATTTCTGGTAATAGACGTCCGTCGTCTGTCGAGTGGTTCGCTTGCTTCTTCGACGCTGAGGCCACCGTCTGCATGGCCTCGCAATGCAGGTCGATCACTGTGCGCTTGATGAGTCCGAGCAGTCCCATCTTCTCCAGCAGGCAGTACATGAGCGGGTTCTCAAGCGTCGTCGACGGATGCAGACTCTGTACCTGATCCACAAGGTATTCTGGCTGTGCAAGCTCCATCTTAATGGCATGTTTCCATTCCTTCACTTGGTCCAGCGACGCCAATCGCTCCGTGAGGAAAATCGCTCGCTCCTCGAGTCCCATGTCCTCACCGTAGCGTAGTGCCATCGTCACACTTCAACTCAAAGAGACACAATACATGTAGCATACAGTACCCGTTAGCGTTGTAGGTACTGTATGCTACATGTATTGTGTCTCATTCGTACTTAAACGAGACTTAGACGCTATGATATTTTTCGTTCACATCCGAATTATCCCCCGATCAATGAGCAGCTCGATGAGGCTATTGACGCTGGCGGCGCTGGCGTTAGCCCCATCGTCGCGAGCCTTTTTCTTCCACTACCCAAGTATCCATGGCGATTCTTACAGCTACAAGGGCGACGGAGATGCGCCCGACCACCCTGAGAGCCTTTTCCAGCCGGACGACACCTTCACCGACGTGTGGGTCACCGCAGTGGGTCCAGTAACTTCGAAGCACACATTCGTTTCTAACTATATCTACTTGTTTCTTTGGGCTGCAGCACGCTGGAGAACTGGGATCTGAGCGAGATTGCGACTCTCAACCTCCCACACACGATCCGGAAACTGTATGATGGCAAATCGAAATTTGTACGCACGGCGGCAATTTTGTTGAAATTCTGTTATCGTACATTTTGTAGGAGCCTCGTCAAGTGCAAGTTGGCTGCCATCCTGGAGAAAGTACGCGTGTTGGAGAACTTAAAGGAACTGTACGGTGGCTAGTGCTTTCTATAGTTAATTGTCGCTTCGTCATTGGAGTTCTGACAAATCTGTGCGAAATGGTGACGATGATGGCAGAAATCTGGCAGAAAACCAGCTGAAAGCAATCGATGGTGTATTTGCAGCCTCCGCGGGCTTAACGAAGTTGTACGTTCTACATGTTGGGCGGCCAGTGCTATGTATTTGCTACCAGCTAACCGATTTTTATTTTTTCAGGAACGTTTCACACAATGCTCTCGACAGCTACAATGTGTCGTTTCCACTGCTGACAACTCTGTAAGTTTCATGCGGTTCAAATGATATCGACACTCTAACGCATATATTTTCTATCCTCCCTCAACCAGCGATCTATCAACCAATGCCCTAACGGTGTTCCCCAATGCAGTGTTTGCATCACCTCAGTTGGACAGCTTCCGCATTTCCGACAACGGGTTCGAAATCGCAGCGATGTCGACGGCGCAGTATGACTTCTTTGCGGGTTTATCTGATTTCCAGGCTGGTTTCGCCGATGTGGCTACGTGTACTACTGGATCCCTCGTTTATCTTCATGGAAAGGGGGGGTGCCGCTTGGATGTCGCGGCGGCAGAAGACCCTGCGATTGTAATGAGAGATCATGGCACTGATAAGGAGGACGAACCCCTTACTCCAATGGCGACGATAGGAGTGGTGATTCCAAACCTACCAGCCCCCAACAACACGACGAAGAAGTACATCATTGCAGCAATCGTCGTACTGGTGGTCATCGGCGTGTTTGCTGGTGTGGTTACTCTAATTTCGCTTGGTGTTGTTGGCGGCATTGCACGTGCAGTGTACGACTGGATCGGCAGATGGCAGAAGAAACGTCACCGTGAGGGTATTCACGAGGACACACCTTTGTTTTTCGACCACGCAGCTCGCGCTAGCTATCAGAAGGAGATGGATGCGGTCGACAAGTTGTTTCCATCAAACGACCCTGTACTTGTTACGTGGCGTATTGACTATGACAGCTTAACGCTTGTTAAAAAGATTGCCCAAGGGGCGTTTGGTGAGGTGTGGGTGGGTCAGTATCGCAATGCGCGAGTAGCTGTCAAGCGGTTGATGCAGCAGCAAGTATCTCTAGCGACCAGCGAATCGTTTTTGCGCGAGGTCAAGCTAATGGCGTGGTTAGAGCACCCGAAGATTGTCCAGTTTGTGGGCGTTGCGTGGACCAAGTTGGTTGATATGCTCGCGGTGATAGAATACATGGACGGTGGAGATCTGCGCACGCTGCTCAATAAGAAGTCCCCCAACAAGCTTCCGTGGCAAGAGGGTGGTCGGAAGCTACAATACGCTCAGGACACGATTGATGCTATAGTGTATCTGCACTCCTTGAGTCCCGTCATTATTCATCGCGATCTGAAATCCCGCAACATTTTGCTAGACTCGAAGAAGGGAGCAAAGCTGGGAGATTTCGGCGTGTCAGCTACTAAACGACTGAACGACATGACTGCGGGTGTAGGCACCATCCGCTGGCTCGCTCCGGAAATCGCACGAGGCGAAGAAAAATACACGGAGGCTGTGGATGTATATTCCTTCGGCATTATTATCTCCGAGTTGGACACGCATCAACTACCGTTTGCGGACGCCAAAACCAGCACAGGTGCCCCACTCAACGACATGGCTATCCTGCAGGGCGTTTCATCCGGTAAGCTGCATGTCACGCTGTCTGCTTCATGCCCTCGTAATCTAGAGGCTCTTGCCAGAAACTGCATGAGCTTGGATCCTGCTCAGCGCCCAACCGCAGCCCAGGTCGCCTACGAATTGCGAAAGCAGGACCTCCTACTTTAATCAAGGTTGCGTGCTGGCATAATATTGCTGGAGTAAGCTCAAAACATCAAGCGCTGGACTTTACGGCAGGCACAAACGAAAAATACAGGATCGCTCTGTTTACCACTTAAACTGTGAGTCGTTCACTCAGGATGCAAACGGTAATCACTGCGATCTACCGGAGGCGACAACTGGCATGGTTGGCGCTGCTAATGGTTAATGGTTGTGAGCTTTCAGCTCGGGAGTCGGGCGGTTGAGTCGTAGGTGCTTGAGTGTTCTCAATTATCGCGCGTGTGGGTGCCTCGGATGGGGCTTCAGTATTGGAGCTTGCCAAAAACATCGCGAATGCCGGTACGGTTGACGTTGCTTCCGGTGGCAAAATTGTCCCTTGACTAGAACATTGAAAGTGGCTGTCACCGAAACTTGGGCAAGCTTCACTCGATGAACTGTCACTCGCCCATTGAAAATCACGGAGGTCCGGCGATCCTGACGGGCAAGTAGACGTTGCTGCATGATTCGCCGGTACTTCGTAGTTACTCAGAGTTGGCTCACCCGAGGCATCGTACGATGTGTACGCCTCCTTGAGGAACTCAAAGTTCGGGAAATGCTCGTACGTGCAGTTCGTACCTGCATCCGTGCAATCCTCCGGCGAGAAGTACCCGATCCCGTAGTTCTGCGGTCCATACGTCTTGAACGGGTAGGCTGACGTGGACATGGAGTTGGCGTTCTCTGTCGAGTACTCGAAGGCGACACCGCCGGCAAAGTAGTCACTGTACTCTGGCAAATTCATGAACGCAGCGTCGTGGAACGTGCGCTGCGCTTCGTAGCCGTCCACGGTGGGGAAGGATGGGCTGACGCAGCCGAATTCGGTGAGCACGACAGGGATGGAGTAGTTGTAGCTCTTAAAGCTGTCGCGCAGCATGTTGAACCCCGTGGCTTTGGCGGGGTCCGAGATGTCGTCGCACTGTACGTACGTGTTGATGCCGTACCACTGCGCGTTCTCGAGCTCGTCTCTCTCGTCGGTGCGGCAGTTGTAGTACTGTGCGTTGTCGTCTCGGTCCGTGTCCGCCACGATGAGACCCACGGGCACCTGGCGCAGGTTGGAGCAGGACTGGATATACGCGCGCATATCCCGGATGAACTTCTTCTGGCACGGCGCATTCCACGTCCAGGGATTTCCTCCCGTGCGGTGGTTGATCTCGTTGCCGCCACTGAACGCCATGACGTTGTCGTAGCGCGCGAACTGCTTGATGATCTTCTCTCCGCGCAACTTGTAGGACGCGGGGTAGCACGTGGGCGCGGAATCGGCCGTGATCTCGCAGCCGTCGCAGTTAGATCCAAGGTCCACCATGACGTAGATGCCCTCGGCCTGCAGCGCGCACATGAACTCGGTGTGATCGACGTCGGGGTCGACGGAGTAGAGTCGGATGACGTTGGCTCCGAGCGCCGCGAATTGCGGCAGGTCTCGCTGCCAGATGTGCTTGAAGTCATTGGAGAAGAGGTCGAGGTTGTTCATGTCGAGGGGTCCCGTGTTGGGTCTGGGGTAGTAGTTGACGCCTCGAATGGCAAAGTAGTCTCCCGTGACGGAGTCGAAGAAGCGGTTGCCCTTTATAATAATTGGGTTTGTTGCGGTAGTGACGCCTGCAGATAGAGCTTGGATAGCACCTATAACTAGCAGCACTCTTGGAAACGGCATTATTCTTTGTCTGCTGGTCTGATGGGTCGTAGTGTGGTTGCAGTGGATGTTTTGTGGAATGACTTCGCATCTGCAGCAGCAGCACTCAAGCTTCGGTGATATTGGAAGACGAGTTGGCTTCGCAACTTGTGCTGAAAGTTTGGCTCAGCGGATCTACATCTCCGCTTCCCATTTTCTACGTGGAAGGAGTATGAAATCGGTAACGCTTTTCGCTTTGTGAAAGTGTTCCTTCTGCAGGGGGGACTGACACGCGTGGCACTAGCGGTGATAGCAGAACCTCGAGGTTCAGCTTCGGTAGCTGTCGTGTTACACAACTCGTGTGCGGCGGACTCGGATCACCCGCAAAGACATTCCGATCGCTCGTCCCTTCACCAGGAATGGTATTCGTCATGGTGTTCAAGTGCGGCAGCGTGCTCGCCACGTGCTACCGTTTAGGCTCCGTGGGCTGGGATCACGGTATGGCTGCTGCGTTCGATGACTTCAACCCACCACGTGATTCCTCGCGTGCTTGTCATATAGTACATGTATTGAAGTGTGTTTCGCTGAACTTCCGTGATTATTTCAAATAAAAGTCGTAAAAATAATTTATGATAGAGCGCCGGAAAGCTTATATAATCAGGCATATATGGATCTGGCATCTCAAACTAATTCTGGCATTCGTGCCATATATTATCTTTAGAAAATGCCAGTTTTGAGACGTACAAAGAAAACATTAAACCCTTACTTCCTTCGACGTGAAGTCTAAATCGTGGCCACTGAGAGCGCGCTGTGTAGACGTGAGTATAGATGGTCGAGGCTACCGCGTCGGTGGTGAAGAAATAGAAGGATAGAGTCAGGATTTAGTCTCCATAGCTGACCATACAATGTAGAGTAATAGCCATGTTGGCTTTTAGAAATAGCTAGGATTGAGCAAGAGCAGCCAATCGCACAATTCATTTATATTCTGTTAGGCGCTTCATTCGCATAGCGAGCGTCACCGTAATGGGATCCCCATCCAGGATGGCTGAGTGTCAGTGAAAGATTTTCGATGTTTCCATGTACAACGTCCCCTGTACAACAAGTTTCGACGGTTTCGCATGAATATGCCCGCTGTCTGACAAAACATTTCTATTGATAAAGCTTACAACCAAATAATGCTATTCTCGACAGGTTCTAACATGCTGAACGACGCGTGAGATCTAGAGTACCTTGAAGTACTAGATTTAGCCTTGGAGCAAATCCTATTGGATCTTTACACTTATAATTTGTATGGTGCCAGAATAATGCCGATTCCTATATCTTCTTGATGCCAATTTTGAGCTAAACACGTACAATTTGGCATATACCAGTTTTATAGATGCTTGTATATAATACATGTACTGTAAATATTTTCCCCATATTTTTTTTTGTGAAATATTAGCTTCGATATTGATTTTTTTTTTAAATCGGCTGAACATTTTAATGTTCTTTTGAAAAAGAAAACAATTAAATTATTTTTAAAAAAATAATAGATGTATAATAAATTCTAAAATAATAAACTTAAAAAAACCTGTTTGTAATGATAGGCTCTTTTGAGGGCCTATCATTACGGCTTTACCAAACAGGCATTGGACTGGCACATTGCCACAACTCGTTAGCAAGTTACATGTAAGTGACATTAACGTACCTCACCATACAACAAAAGATTGGCACACTCGTACGCCTTGTGAATCATTTCTCGCTCTTCACGACAGGCTTCTAAGTGCAAGGGCCCATTGCTGCGCGCAATTTAGAGAAGTCATCCTGGCGAAGTTCAAATTCTCGTTCTTGGAACAGTTCCGTTGGGGGAGCTGATAATGCATCCCAAATATGTGCCCAAACTTTCCCAAACGTCCTAATTCTGAATCGTTTCTGCACCATTTAGGTACAGATTTGGAGCGAAATAATCGGTGGCAAAGTGTAAAACGATCCTAAAACCGTGCCAAAACTGAGATGGTCATTGAGCGTTTTCATTCGTACCTTAAGTGAATTCGTGAGGCCTCAGAGAGACCGTTTGCAACCGAGGCGAAGCGGAGGCCTGCAATGGTCGGCGCGTGGGCCGGAGTAGTTGCCCTAACAAGGAGGTACTATCTAATTACCGACGCCTTGCCCGCCATGAGCGAAGCGAAATTTGCGGTGCAAACGAGGAGCTCACGTTGGGAACGTGATGAGCGAAGCGTGCGAGGACCAAGCCAAACAATGACATATGTAGTTCTGTCCCAAATATGTGCCAAGAGCAATATACATTTGGGAAAATGTTTGGGATTTGGGGCGTTTTTGGGGTGCATTATCCGACTTCTCCGTTGGAGTTTGCCCTCGTGACGACCCTTGTATAGCGTTACAGGCGCTCCAAATCCTGTGTCGCTCTTGAAAAATCCAAGAGAAGATAACAACCAACAATTCTACCAGAACGCCTTGAAGAAGCTCTACGCAGAATGCGAAAAGCACTGCTACGGATATCGTTCCAGAATTGTGATGCTCCTAGCCGTGCCTAACGTGGAAAGTCGTTGCCTAATGTAACGGAGAACTTCACCGAGGAAACCCCCACGAAGAACAGTGCAGGAGCGAGCTACCTGAACTATCCACAAATACATTTATGTCAGTGACTGGGAGTACCAGCAGCCGTGTTCTACGCGTTTTCGGAGGTTTCGACGTGCGATGTGTTGGTCGCCTTCACCTGGCGCCTGGTTTACATCATCGCAAGTGTGGGCTGGAGTGGTTTGAGCAAACCTTTGTTGGCACCGCCATCATCAACCGCCCGTTCACTACGAAGACGGCGCTCAGAAAAGTGGAACATGCAGTCCAGAGCATATCTCGCAATCGCACTTGGCAGGGCACTCCGTGAACATGCAAAACGGAAGCGTCCCTATGCTAAAGGGGGCTGTTCCCACTTGCCATTCTCCAATTTCCAGTGAAATACGCATTCAAAGGCAACGCCCCTTTCCGCTAATAAATGGTTAAGTCCATCAACGCTTGGTGCCTGATCGCTTCCATAGCTGCCAGTGCATTTGACATTGGCGTCATTGCGAAGCGCCAAACAGATTCTCTTCTTGGGTCGGCAAGCCTTCCGCAACTGAACATCCTAGTCGACACTGAGCCTCCCAGCGCGATTCCGGACTCTGGCGACACCACATCATCGTCGTCATCTTCGGCTTCGGCCTCCTCAGTTCCATTCACCAGCCCAAGTAGCAGTCTAGGAAGAAGCGAAGAGGGCACCATAAGCAGCAGCGCTAGCAGCAGTAGCCAACACATCGAACGTAACGACGCTGGCTACGCCAACTTGGTCAATCCGGTTATCATCAAGGGCAACCGCTTCTTCGACTCCGTCACGGGAGACTACTTTGCCATTCGAGGCGTCAACTACTACCCCAGACCCAACACGGGACCCCTCGACATGAACAACCTCGACCTCTTCTCCAATGACTTCAAGCACATCTGGCAGCGAGACCTGCCGCAATTCGCGGCGCTCGGAGCCAACGTCATCCGACTCTACTCCGTCGACCCCGACGTCGATCACACCGAGTTCATGTGCGCGCTGCAGGCCGAGGGCATCTACGTCATGGTGGACCTTGGATCTAACTGCGACGGCTGCGAGATCACGGCCGATTCCGCGCCCACGTGCTACCCCGCGTCCTACAAGTTGCGCGGAGAGAAGATCATCAAGCAGTTCGCGCGCTACGACAACGTCATGGCGTTCAGTGGCGGCAACGAGATCAACCACCGCACGGGAGGAAATCCCTGGACGTGGAATGCGCCGTGCCAGAAGAAGTTCATCCGGGATATGCGCGCGTATATCCAGTCCTGCTCCAACCTGCGCCAGGTGCCCGTGGGTCTCGTCGTGGCGGACACGGACCGAGACGACAACGCACAGTACTACAACTGCCGCACCGACGAGAGAGACGAGCTCGAGAACGCGCAGTGGTACGGCATCAACACGTACGTGCAGTGCGACGACATCTCGGACCCCGCCAAAGCCACGGGGTTCAACATGCTGCGCGACAGCTTTAAGAGCTACAACTACTCCATCCCTGTCGTGCTCACCGAATTCGGCTGCGTCAGCCCATCCTTCCCCACCGTGGACGGCTACGAAGCGCAGCGCACGTTCCACGACGCTGCGTTCATGAATTTGCCAGAGTACAGTGACTACTTTGCCGGCGGTGTCGCCTTCGAGTACTCGACAGAGAACGCCAACTCCATGTCCACGTCAGCCTACCCGTTCAAGACGTATGGACCGCAGAACTACGGGATCGGGTACTTCTCGCCGGAGGATTGCACGGATGCAGGTACGAACTGCACGTACGAGCATTTCCCGAACTTTGAGTTCCTCAAGGAGGCGTACACATCGTACGATGCCTCGGGTGAGCCAACTCTGAGCAACTACAAAGTACCAGCGGATCACGTGGCAACGTCGACTTGCCCCAAGAAGTCTCCAATTCTGAGCACCTTTACCTGGGAGGGAGATTCCTCCAGTAGTGAAGCGTGTCCAGCGAAGGCAGATTCGCGATATCAGTGCCCAAACCTTCCTGCTCCTGCTCCTCAAGATGGGTCTTTGCATCTGGATGAAATCAACTCGGGTATCGACAGCGGCAGCGGTTCCAGCAATGTGACAACGTCCGGGGTTGCTTCTGTATATGAACGAGTCGTTGTCAGCTTACTGGTTTCGGCTATTGCAACGGTAGCACTTGGCCATTGATTCCATTTGTATAAGCTGAAGAACGCAAGACCTTTGTCATTATCGCAGTGCATAATACTTCAGAGTAGTGAACATCTGTTTACATGTTGCTTGGTTATTCGCCTCGGTTGGTCAATGCATACCTAGTAATCCAGCGCAAGTATAGCATAAACCAAGCGGCAGTGCGCGTGAAAAAGGTTGAACTGGCTGCCGAGTCTGACACCGAGTTGCTATTAGAAGTATCTCCATCTATCGTCGTTGGACCCTGAGTTGGAATCCGAGTCAGCTTCTGAATCACCGGACATCGAGCTCCCGGACATACCACGGCAACTGTAGCGCTCGCTCTGTAGACTCAACGACTTGAACAGCGTGTCGAAGTTCAGTGAATTTGCGGTAGCACACGCCGTCGCCTTGTCACCAGAATACTCGATGCCGAACACTGGCTTGTTCGCCTTGATGAACGGCACCAAAGTGTCACACTCGTCGTACTGCACGCACTGCTCGTTCACCGAGAAGTCAAAGAACGACACCAGGTCGTCGATCTGGTCCATGTCGTTCTTCAGACCCACGGTCAAGTTGAGATTGTGTGCCGTCTTGACCAGGAACTTGTTGAAGTCGAGCTGGTCGTCCGCCGTGAGGTCGAACCCGTTGTCATTGAAGGCGCCGTCCACATTGTCAGGGTTGACGCCGTGAGCTGAGCGATGGTGGCGTTGGGTGTATCGAACATGTCGATGTCGTACATGTCGACATCGTAGGAGAGATCCAAGGTTCCACTGAGCTGGATCTGGTACGAGGTTCCCGGAGTGGGTTTCCACCAAGCGTTGGCACTACCGAAGAGTCCGAGGGATAACGCAACAGTGAAGAGGTTCATGGCGATGTCTGCTGTAAATGGTCAGTTTGAAAGTGAGGATATGCAGGCCCTGCAGCGAATGATGTTGTGAGCCGCCATTTGACACCGGCCCGGTCTGAGCATAGTGCTGTTGGTGGAATAGCATTCGCCCTCCTTACTTCCAGCTGGAAGACGTGTACCCATGTGTACTCAGAAGTAGTCCGCGTTGCTATAAGAGCTCAGCACGCACTCGATGCCTTATGCCCACGCCAGATCTCTGGCGTCCGCATGCCCGACACCGCCATCCTCCAACTCGTAGCTACTGGAAAATTTCGCGCTGACTTCTCTCTAGGAGATTCAGACTCACTCATACAGCTCGGACTTGTGTGCGTATCTGTTGATCCAAAACTACGTCCATCAGCTCCAGAAGTGCTCTACCACCTGCAAACAGCCATGATGCAGTAGTCCACGACGCCCCATGCCGTTCACACACAGCTTTCTCGTACGCAACCTGATAGTTTTGCTGTTGGCTTCTGTAAGTGGCCTACGTCTAGGTATAAGCAAGGAAGAGTCCATTTTCTTGAAGCCTGCTGAGAATATGTCTGTGGGACCATGGGCCATGGACACTAAAGATGATTTTCAGTAGCCGTTAGTGCCAAATGTAAATGATCTTGCGACTACTGAGTACCTACAAGCAAGCGTTCCTCCTCTTCAGCTGCAGAAATCTTTCTGGCCAAGATCAAACACCTCCGATGAGAGCAAAAAGCCGAAAATGGCTCCAACGATGATCGCCATCGACGGCGGCATACGAAAGACACCAACCATCAACGCCGTCGCAAGCCCCACTGCAGCGCTAGCGTTCGTATGCACTGCTTTGTCCCAAAGCAGGAAAAACGAGGCCACAACGAGTCCCGTTGCCGATGCGTTGACTCCAGACAGGAAGATCTTAAGGCTCTTGTTATTACGGACACGTTCCCAAAGCGGCAGCAAGCCGAAAAATAGGACGATGCCTGGACCAAACAGACCAACGCTTGCAACCAAAGCCCCTGGAATACCAAATATGAGCGCACCGAGGTAGGCCGAAATGTTAAATAACGGCCCTGGCATTGACTGCACCAGCGCAAGTCCAATCAGGAACTCCTCCTTCGAGACCCAGCCAGCCATCACGACGTCGTTCAGCAGCATGGGAAGCATCACTTGACCGCCACCGAAAATGATGGATCCGATCCAGTAGAAAGTGTAGAAAAGCGATAGAAGCGAGTGCTCCCCGCGATCTTGAGGGTGGTACACTGCGAGCAGTACGAGAACTACCAGCCACGACAGCACGATCAAGACACCAGCGAACGGGTGGATGCCGATCTGCCTGCATATAGCCAAAAAGGGAATTGAGCACCATGGTATCCGTTAAGAATAGAAGCACTTCACTTACCTCTCCAGGTGGCTCGAGTTGACCCGATTGTTTGTGAACGGGGGTTGCGAGTAGCCGCACCTAGTGGACAGCAAGATCGTAATGCCTCCTGCTGCCATGACTCCGGGGAAAACCAACGATGACATGCCTTGAGTAGCTAAAATAACGCAAGCTGAGAGTGAGGCAACGAAACTCTTGGCGACGTCGTCTTCGCACGCCTTTTGCCATAAGCGAATTGCAGCGATCACGACAATGGACACGGCAGCAGGTGCCAACCCTGTCAGCCAGATCGGCAACCCATCTGTAGCCAATTGTAGATGTACCATGTAAAATGTCAGGAATCTATAAAACCATCGATAAGTTAGTAGTGATCGCAGTACCTTGGAGGTATGACTTGGCACCAAAGCCTGCGATCGACATGGCCGTCCAACTAGGTAACACCCAGAAAAATAGTGCAAGCAGGCCACCAAGAGGCCCGGCGCGAAAGAGTCCCATGGCCGCGATTGTCTGCGTGGTACAGATTTAATTCCACCCCTCGAGTTGGAAGTTCCAGAGAGTCTCACCTGGGTGGACGATGGTCCGGGGATGGCGGATGCGATCGACAGAACTTCCAGAAATCTCTCATCCGTGAGCCATTTCTCTTTGTCTGGATTGGCATATTCACATGTTATACGATGCCACTCATCGGAAAGGAGCTCAACGTACACACGAATCGGTCGTGGGCGAGTGCGAGATGTGCCGGCGGTCCCCCGAAGGCGAAGAGGGAGAGCGGAATGACCTCCCGGGGGATTGACAGCAGACGCCGAGCGTACGACTCGCCACTGTGCAGCGTGTGATCGGTGCCCAGGGGCAGCAGCGGCTTCGCCTCTAGGCGGGACATGGTACTTTTAAAGGTGCCGATTGAGAAATGAGGAGACGTCCCAGCGAATCGAATCTTACGCAAATAAGACTATGACTCGTATTAGGGGTATTTATGTTGAAGTTGACTTGAGAATAGTGGTGTCCTTGGACGATGGCAAAATTGTTGTCACGATAGAGTGCGCTGGCACTATGATCGTGCTAATATTGGAGTCGGCCAGTTCCACACTTATAACCTCCTCGGAGCCGTCAAGATTCAAAAACTGCATGACAACCTGGTTCTCAGGAGTAATGAATGCGCAAGTCTGCAACTCGCTCTCCGAGTCTTTAGTTAGCGACATTTTGATGCAGCGTGAACCTGCTGGTACAAACTTGGCGAAGTGCCCCATGAAGTAGAACATGGGCTGCTTGTAGAATTCGGCGCCGTTCTCGGCATCGACGAGAATCGGCGCGTCCACCATGTTCTTGGCCCAGTTCGGTCCTCCATTCGTGTCCAGCACCATATTCCAGTCGGTCCAGCACCAGCACAGCTGTTCAGGTCTCCGATGATATCACGACCATAGTTCTCGCCGCGAGTCCAGCTTGTGTCGGGGTCTGTGAGCGATGGCCCTTTGCCAGTGCCCAACGGGTTCGGCATGTACCTTCGCACGCTTCCGACGGAAGAATGAAGAGGTCCGGGTAGGAGTCATGGAACTCTAGGAGCTTGCCAAAGTGTCCACCCATGCCAAGTATGAAATCCACGTTGCGATACCAGTGAACAGCAACACCACTAATGTATTGGAGCGACTCGGGGTCCTCTAGCGGTCCTAAGCGACTCAGGATACTTGGCTTTTGGTAATCGTTTGCAATAATCTTCAAGTCGGGGTGATTCTTCGCCATCATCGGCCCAAGATCGAATTTTATGAAGTCTCTCTCCTCTTCGGGGGTAATCCGCAATGTTTGCCACTTGGCAAATGCTAGAAGTGGTTTCTCAGGCTCGTTCTGCACAGTCATCGCCCAGAAGTCGATGCCTTCTTCTTTGTAAGCTGTAAGGAACTTCGAATAATATAGTGCCAACGCTTTCCAGTTTTCATCACCAGGCTCGCCCTTGAGATGGCAATTCATCGTCGAGTTTTCTTTTGTCATCCATGCAGGAGGTGGCCACGAGGACGCAAAGAGTTTAATGCCACGCGACGTCATGTTAAGCACGCGCCGGATGAGCTCAACTTTGTGTGAATTCGGAACCTTATCCACATCCATTGAGAAATTATCCATGCCTAGATCGCTCTCAACGTCGTTGTACGAGTAAATGCTCGTGGAAAAGTCATTTGATCCGATCGAGACCCGTGCGAGGTTGTATTGTATTCCTTTTTCCGAGAAATACTGATCCAGAAGTATCTTTTGCAGCTTGGGCGATAGTTTGTATACGTTGATAGCGGCTGCATCCGTGAACGCAGCACCGAAGCCGATGATAGTTTGATGCTGCGTCGACACGTCAACGGAAAAGGTTGGGCTGCTCACCGGATTTGCGTCGAGCTTTTTCTCCTTGTACTCAAGTCGTGCTCCTGCCTGAGACGTAGTGAAGACACCCACCTGCCCCTTTGTAATACTGAGGTAGTCGTTCGAAACCGAGTCGCATTGAGTTTTGTTGCAGACACAAACACCGTCGAGATGGTTTTGGTACCGTGAAGACCAACTGGAGCACGCAGCCAGCGCCTGATATGGTGCTACTGCCAGACTTGCTGCACTCACTGCTGCGACAACGGTTAGATATTTACCGGGCCGCATGGGGGCTCACGGAAGTATGCACAAGCGGCAAGACCAACAGTGAATCTGCAAGCCAGTCTGAAATTGCGAGATTCCAGGTGGTAGACCATCGCAACAAAATAAAGATCCTCCGCGAGATATCCTTTTATTATTATTATTTATTACGAGCAAGTTATTTTTCAAAATATTAAAATACATTCAACGTCTTCCTAAAGCTTAATTCCAGGCGCCACAATGCACATTAAAAAAACCTCTACAGAATTTTGGTGTCCTCAGAGGCCGGCAGGATCACCGTCTGCATCGAGTTGGCCGGCAGCGTCAGCGGGAACGTGTTCGAATCCGTCTGCGTCACGCTAACCGTAACATCATCGCTGTCGCTGTTCAAGAATTGCATGACGATCTGATTGTCCGGGGTCACGAAAGCGCAGCGGTGGAAATCGCTCAAGGTCTCCGTCTTCGGGAACTCGATGCGCTTCGAACCAGGCGGCACAAACTTGGAAAAGTGCCCCATAATGTAGTACATCGGCTGGTTGTAGGACTCAGCGTCATTCTGCTCGTCGACAAAAATTGGTGCGTCCACCATGTTCTTCGCCCAGTTCGGACCACCATCCGTGTCCAGGAACAGGTTCCAGTAGACCCAGCCGCAGCCATGCTGTTGCTATTCTCAATGATATCGCGCGCGTAGTTTTGTGCGCACTTCCAGGCTTTCTTTGGGTTCTCCAGAGAGGGTCCCTTGCCGGTACCGACAATTCCGGGCAAGAATCCTTCGCACGCTTCCGTTCCAAGCATGAACATGTCCGGATACGCCTCGTTGAACTTCTCCAAATTCTTACAGTTGCCAGCACCCGGTAGGATGAAGTCAAGGTTCTGGTACCAGTGGAAGGCAAGACCGCTCAGGTACTTCTTGGACTCCGGGTCATCAATCGGTGCCGAACGATCCATGATACCGGGTTTCTGGTCATCGTTGGCCATGATCTTCAGGTCAGGATGGGTTTTAGCCATCAATGGACCGAGGTTCAGCTTAATAAAATCTCTTTCTTCCTCGGCAGTCAAACGTAGCGTCTCCCATTGGGAAACAGCAAGAGGGGGCTTCTCTGGCTCATTTTGAACGGCATGGCCCAGAAGTTGATTCCCTCTTTCTTATAGGCGTCAAAGAACTTGGAGTAGTACAGGTCCAGCGCCGCCCAGTACTCCTCGCCGGGACTTCCCTTCATCTTGCAGTCGACGACCCTTGTCGGAGGCAATGGTAAAGTTGTTTATCTTGAAATCGTCCACCTTCTCATTGTATGTGTAGGTTCTCGTGGAGAAGTCCGTCGAGCCGATGGGCACACGAGCCATGTTGTACTCCAGACCGGACTCTGAGAAGTACTGGTCCAGGGCCAGGTTCTGCAGTTTTGGTGAAAGTTTGTACAGGGAAGGCTCCACCGAAACTGTTGAGATTTGATGTTCAGGGCATCTGTGCAACGGTAAGCAGTGTATATTTACGGGACAGAGGACAGGTAGTGAGGACGTTTGAGCCTGGTGAGAGTGGCTTTTACCTCGATTCCTGATAAGATGAGGTGCCTTGTGCTTCCTCCAAAATGAACACTTTCCAATCTCCCTTCCAAATCTCATCAGAAACCGAGCATGGTATGATATTGCGTAGTCACATCGATGGAGTAAGTGGGTTCGTCTACGGGGGACGCATCAACCTTCGCCACTGTATACGCCAAGCGGCCACCGCCCTTGGACGTCGTGTAGACGCCCACCTCGCCCTCCTTGAGGTTCGCGTGGTCACCGACGATAGTGTCGCAATGGGTCTCGTTACAGACACAGACGCCCTCCAGCACGTCCTCGTAGAGCGATGACCAACCGGAGCACGCAGCAGATGCCCCAAACGGGAAGAGCAGCAGAGTCGAGGTGAAAACAGCAACGGGTGTCAGAACCTTCATCCTTGTGGTGCCAATCTGGAAAAGTCACGGACAAAATGACTTTTACCAGTTCTTCGTGCGGGATTACAGCGCGTTGAGAAATGCCCTCCTTTGCTGGTCGCGTCTTCACAACTTTGCATCCGCGGCTCGTTATCATTCTTTCGATAATGAAATCGCTTCGAGATCTGTTGCTCGTAAAAGTATTCATTTCATTTTTAAAATGATTGTATGCATGAGATAGGTTACATGTCATTGGAAAACTTGACAGTCCCCTTGATACACAATGGTAAGGTTGTGTTAGGTATACAGGAGATCCTCTAGTTAGTGATAGTGCCACATTTTATCACAAATTAGAGGTACTACCTAAAAAATTGTGGATTGCGCTGTAATACCAAGGCTACTGCGATAGTTAACCCTTCAGCTATCAGGTGCTTGGTAGGGGTCCAAGAAGAAAAAGAAGAAGAGTCAATTGCCGTTTAGATGTCTTCTCAACTTGCTATGTATGGTAGTACAGACTATTGTTCTTGTGTGTGAGAATTTAGTCGATCAGTGTCTGGAAGACCACACCTGTTCGATATGTGAGATGCAGTTGAACGTGGCGTATTCTGAATATGTCAGGGTATCTTCGTTGAAAATCCCCAAAGAAGTTGGAAGTTGCAAGCGTTTTCAAGATCTTTGCGAAGCCTTGATGTTGCGATTTGTCCGTGTGTCTGAGCATTCGACGGTAATGCGCACCGAACGTACTATAGATTGCCGTTAGTGTAGTGATCAGCGATTCCGGGTCTAGGGTTTAGGGCTGTTTCGACGTTGTTGCACGATGGGTAGGGGCATTGCTGGCCGTTCGGTATTTGTTGCGCTAAAAACCAAAAACGTGATCGTCCTGGTAAAAGTCGCAGCGCAATACGTATTTGTAGGTCATCGTAAATCGGCAGTAGTTGGGGTCTATGCTGGCGCCCAAAGCGTACGAAAGTAGTAACATCCTCAGGTGTTGTAGCAGCGAAGACTTGACAGATTGGGTGACGAAGAGGATCAGGAGTTGCTGGCTGTAGGAGCTGTTTTATTGCCAGTCTCGGGATGTGTGGGAACACATGGGGCTTTGCAGCTACTTTGATACCTTCGTTAGGCATGAACTGCAGCTGGTTGGTTTGAGTCGTGAAATTGGTTAGAGCCGCTTCCACTCGAAGAAATACTCGCACGAGCTCTCTGTGCAAGCTACGTAGCCAATGCTTCTGTGTTGCCATGGGTACGAGGGTATTACTTGGGTCCAAGGTCTTCCGGAGGAAAGTGGGTAATGACGGGTTCTTGCCAATGGCTTCGTAAATATCCATCACACAGGTATATGAAATTTGTTTGGCTACTTGAAGCCTTAAACTCCGTTGTGGTTCTGCGATTGCAACAATATTGCGTTTGCGCCCCGCTGGAGTTGTGTAATGGAAAATTGGGTTTTTGGATAACCACAATGGAGCACACAATAGAGCCTTCATCTTGCAGCTCTCCCCTCCCTTGGTGGGCCACTGGGTTTTGTGCCATAATTTCCATGTATTTTTCCACCACTTGGATAAGGTACCCATGTGTAGCAAGTACTTGAGTCTTGTTGGCCAGATGTCGAGAAAATGGAGCGGATGTTGTACTGGTATGGATGGCGTCAAAGAAACGAAAAAGGTACTTGCTAGACACGGCCATACTGCGTCATTTGTACTCATAAGTAATTTCACGAACTGCTGTAAAAGTTGTAAACGTTGGGCGTTTAGCTGGGTTTGCAAATGTGGAAACTGCAAGCCTCCCTTTTTCCTTGGTTGATACAGCATATCAGTGGGGGCTAGTTGTACAATGTTGGAATCTGCGTCGTTTTTCCGTGTGAGTACGAACTTATTGAGCATTCGTTGCCAACTTCGAACGCAGGATGGTGGGACAGTTGTATGTGGTGTGAAACGCCACAACACGGAGAGGATCATCGTATGTACCAGCAGGAGACGTCCTCTTAGAGTTCTCGCTCTTCGACCCCATACACCGAACCCTCGATAAAATTTGATCTTGAGCTCAGCTAATATGGTGTCTTTGGATACCTGTTGGCCAAAGGGAATGCCAAGGTATCAAACTGATTCATATGGACCCAGACACCTCACTTCTGGAATTGTTGGGCATGTCAGGTTTCTGTTTAGTGGCATCAACGCGGATTTCTGAAGATTTAGGCGCGCTCCCGATCCTTGACAGTAGATGTGCACCTGCTCCAGTTGTTGTCGTATACCATTCGCTTTCTTCGACACTAGCGTTGAGTCATCAGCAAAATATAAACCTGTTATGGTGGTTGTACCACTTATTGCGACCCCGAGGTCAGCACGTCTTCGAATAAGGTTTCCAAGTGGTTCAATACAAAGTAGGAAAAGAAGTGAAGACAACGGGTCACCTTGTTTGACCCCGCGAGTTACCTCCAGTGGCGCAACAAAAATCCGTTCAATAGAAGCAAATCAAGGGGCTTGTTGTAAAGGAGTCGAGTCCACGAGATAAAGCGTTCACCAAAACCGATAATCGAGAGAATTAGAAAGAGGTAATCCCAAACCACTCTGTCGTATGCCTTCTCGAAATCTAGGAATAGAGCCATCGCATCAGAATTTGACAGCACTGCGTGATGTTGGAGATCATCAAGCAGGCGAACTTGGTGATGTAATGACCGATCTTTAACGAATCCTTTTTGGTACTCGTGTAAAACGGATGGTAGTGCGTCCTGGAGGCGGTATACCAACACTTTCGACAGAATTTTAACGTCTACTGGCATCAGTGTGATAGGGCAATTGTTGCCTGGTTCGTTTCGATCTCCTTTCTTATAGAGAAGCGTGACACAGGATTTTCGTAGGGCCGGCAGCAGTATTCCACGATCAAGTTGGTATTCAAACACTTTACACAATATAGTTCCAAAACTTTCTGGTGCCGTTTGGTAAAATGCCGGGGTCAATCCATCTAATCCAGGAGCCAAATTACTTCTCATGTGTTTGATCGCTTCAGTCAGTTCAGCAGGTGTAATCGGACTGTCGATAGTGTCAACCACCGCTTTCGATACTTTCTGTCAAATCGATTCAAGTAATACAGTTCTCTTCTCTTCATCAATCACTGTGCCGTCCGTCAGACTGGAAGGGCCTCCAAAAATCGTACCCCAGTGGGCAGAAAATCGTTTTCGAATTTCTTCAGGGTCGTTGGATATTTCACCAGACTCTAATATCACTGAGTTCACTTGTACAGGTCTTAGATTTGTCGGGGATCGGACAAAAGCTGCTGTCGATGTTTCCATGTGTCCCGCGTGAAAATCGAAGGCAGAGTCTTGTTGAAGTCGATAACCGTGCTCTTTACGCTCTGTGTACACTGCTTTCGCCTCCTCATAATCGGATTTTGTGTTTGCTGACGGTTCTCAACGTCATTTTTCATACTACGTTCAAATAGTTTTTCAGCTGCACGGAGACCTTGATCTTCTTGGATTGACATTACGGCTTGTAGCGATTTTAGTTGGTTTGCCATTCGGCGCTTCCACCCTTCCCAAACTAGCCCCAGGATTGCTCGCTTTCAAAATATCTGGAAGAAGAAGTTTAGCTTCGTTTTGGATTGCTGCTCGGACGAGCGGGCATTCCAACATTTTTGTAGGAAGGCGCCAATATCCTTTACCTCTTGGTTGGCGACTTTGATTGAGGGTGACGCTGTAGGCTAAATGATCTCCTGAGTGAGGCACTTGAAAATATCTTGATGAACCGTAGTATCGTGTCACAAATGTGTCAGATATGAAACAATAATCAAGCCTATTCTTCCTTGGTGGTGGTCCTGTGAACACACGTCGTTCAAGGTGGTGTACCCTCCAGCAGTCCGACACTCCCAGACCGGCTAACCATTTCCACGCACTTTGCCTCGACCGGTTGTGCCTTGTGGATGCAATCGCGGAATCAAGTATTGGGTCGAAAGTAACATTTAGATCTCCCATAACCCAGTGTACGTCTTCTCTGTTCATTTCTCGTGCGAGGAGGTTCTCGTAAAATTGACCATTCTCTTGCGGATCAACCGGTGCATATACATTGTGGATGTACAGATTCAAATTTTGCACCCGTACTTTCACTACAAGGTATCGTCCTGGGATTGTCCATTCTACCATTTCTTCAGCTGATTCGAATCCAGGGAAATCCTCGTGAATAACTGTAGTTACTCCACCACTTCATGAAAATTGAGTAGGTGTTTGTAAAGCGTTGGGGTCAGATATAAAACATTTGCAGTCAAAAGTGGCTTGCAGAAGAAATCGAAATTTGTTGGCGTGATGAACATCGCGAAATTTTGTTTCTTGCACGCAAGACACAGGGTAGTTAGAAAGAGTTTTGTCGATAAGTTTGTATCCATTCTTCTTGACTCCATTTGTGTTGACAGTCAAAATAGATACATTTTCCCAGAGCAAGCCCTTAGCACTTAATGTGCAGAGGACCAGCAGCTAATTGCAGGTAACCGTCATGTTGTTTCATCTGCAGCATAGATGATGCTTCATCTTGCCATTCCTGCCCGTCCCTTAATTGGACGAGTGTGTCCACGATCGTGCTCCTATCCAGACTCAAATACTTTCGCGAGGATCATCTCTCCGCACTCTGTACGGAGGATGGCTAACAACACATTCGGATGCAGGAGTCTTGAGTCTGATGTCTGGATCCAGGAAACGTGGGTCATCGCCAACGTTTGAATCCAGTAGTCATTGCAGAAAATCTCATGTGCTGAAGTAAACAGCATGAGCTCAAAAAAGGCGAGAGCCAAAGAGGTGTCGTACAAAGTTGATTCCTCCTTCATGTTCACGAGCATGTCTGCTGTGCGTTTAAATAACGCGGGACGCGATGTCGGTACAGCAAAGCCAGTTAGCTTTTTCCACTTTGTCGAGAATTTGTGCCCATTGGCAACGGAGGCGTGCACACACCGGAACCACAGGTGGACACGCGCTAATTCTTCGATCAATGCGGACTTTTGGCGCATCCATTGTGAGAGCCTTATCGAGAAGGCCAGGCGGTTTTTGCTAATCTCTTTCATGATACTCGCCGAGCTGGTCTCACTTGAGAGCACCTTTTCGTTTTCAGTCTCCAACGCTTGTTGAAGAGTCTGTGTTTCTTGCTCAAATCTCTTTTTAGACTTGGCAATACTTTCCTTCATTGTCGGGATCGGTTCACGAACTGTGACTGGGTTCGTCGACAATTTCGCTTCACTTTTTTTCTTTTCGTGGTAGTACGCATACTCGTTACTGCTTGCACTTTGTTCCGAAGGGGTGATAGTGGTCACCAAGATTTGGTAGCCCGCGTCTCCATTTTCGTCAACGCTCGTTTCGCAGAATTCCAACTCTGGATGCAGTTCATCGAGATGGCTCCAAAAGTTTGGCGAGTTCCAGGACTGTGATGACACAGTTGGTGGTGGACCACATTGACGACGCTGTCGTCGCTTCGGCGGGTGGGAAAACGTGTCACCAGGGAACTCAGTTGTCGGAGTCGCTGGCTCTGACAAATCTGAGTCCATGTTGTATCTAGGGACAGATTAAGAGGGTTGTCGGCGGGGTCGGTGCTGTTTAGAACGGGACTTAATGGTGCGTCGGTAGTTTCACTACGCTCCATCGCTGTTTCATTGTTGAACTGGCTAGATATGGAGGAAGGTTCATCTTCTCGTTCTCTCGCTCTTTTCGCTCCTGTCTGCTTGTTCGACTTCTCATTCTCTCGCTCTTTTTGCTCCTGTCTGTTTGTCTTGCTGCGTTGTTTCCCCGACTTTGTCGCTCCATTGAACGGTAAATTACTCAGATCTAGGCGGTTTGGCGCTACCTTGCTCGGTTGGAGGTGGTAGTACTGCGGCGGTACATCTTTACCTTTATCCGCGTACAGGACGCCGTCCAGTAGGAACTGGGAGCAGACCGAGCCCTGGACCAGCAAATTTTGCGGGCATGTTGGGCTCGCGAGAAAGTAGCGTAGAATCCCTGAAGACACTCGCGTTTCTCGACTAATAAATGTGGCATTGGAGTAGATTGGCTTGCAGCCCATCAGTACCAGCGCCTGGAATATCTTCCTAGCGATGGTTTGGGTGCGAATGCCCATGATGTCGATGAAGTAGTTGTCGGAGAGTGGGTCGCAGTTTTCAAACTCCGGTTTCTTTCCTAGGAAGAAACAATGTTGTCCTTCAAGTTGTGTTTTTGTTTCTTTGGAATCCACTTGGAACATCAGTTGGTTTCTTGGTAGCTTGTGAACATGCACTATTCCGTGCTTGTCCAACAGTTCGCGGATGACGGTGTTGTCCTCTATTAGCTCGAGGTTCGCGATAATCTTCGGTCGAGACAAATTTTGAAGGCTTTGCCGAAAGTTGCCTTGACGCTGAATGGTGCATCTCTTACTGGGGTAGGCTGAGCGTTTTCAACCAGGCAGAGAAGTTGCTCAGGATCCACCACCCCTTTGCTGCACGCTTCACGCACTAACTCCAGGTTGTCTTCATCTGCTGCGACGTTGCCCGGTTCGTCTTCGTGTTGGCCACTGTTGTCCTCACGGAACTCGTGACTTCCACTCAGGAGATCGCCTAAAGTGATTCCTGCGTTCAGGAGTCGGTTAACTTGCGCCGCCTGGACTCGGTCTAGGCCTTCATCGCTAGCTGAAGCAGGATTGCCATCCATAGGATGGTCTACTCCTTGCGGGCTCGATGCTTCATGGCCTCCATTCGAGAGATCACCAGTGGTGTTCCCATCGTTCGGGGGTCGGTTACGTTGCGATGCTTGGACTTGGTCCGAGTCTTCGTCATTAGCCGAAGCTGGATTGTCATCCATAGCTTGGTTGGCTCCTTGCGGGCTTGACACTTCTTGGGAATCACTCGTTGCTTGGGTGAATCCGGTAGTTGAATCACCTACATGTTCGTGCGCCACTTGCTGTACGCCGGTGGCCGGCATCGTCATGTTGGAGGTGAGGAAAGGTGGAAGGGTCGTTGGTTTCCCAAGTTACTCGAAGTCAGCAAATTGAGAAGTTGGTAGGGGTCCAAGTGGACCCCTACGGATCAGAGTATACAAAGGCCAATACGATTGATTTGCAGTTTTCCTAATATTCACAGTATCGTAGAGGTCTCCTCGGACCTCTAGCACAGACGGGCCACTGGGTCAAATTGGTCC
The DNA here is from genome assembly GCA_014706105.1 of Phytophthora quercina. Lineage (NCBI taxonomy): Eukaryota > Oomycota > Peronosporomycetes > Peronosporales > Peronosporaceae > Phytophthora > Phytophthora quercina. The sequence continues at coordinate 430,875 of JACBOW010000029.1, read as the reverse complement.
AACTTTGCCGAGCCAATCACCAATGGTGGTGTCATTGGTAGAGGTCCGAGCAGACCTCTACGAGGCATCAGACCTAAAGGGTTAAGGTTCCTGCCTGGTACACTGCAGCAGTCTTCGTCGTGCCTGGTACACTGCAGCAGTCTTCGTCGTAGGCTCCACGTTCTTCTCATCAATTCAAGGTAGTTTATTCAGCAACTCTGATCAGGGTGTATAAGTCTTGACGATAGATAAAACTAACCTTGACGATAAAACTTGGATCGCCATCAGCGTCGAGTTTGGAGTTTCCAATTATAGTTGCAGCTTGCGACAATATGGTCCAGGTATATTAGCCTAATATTATTAGGTAGTTAGTTATCGTTTCTGCCACTGCATCGACCATGAAAAATGCATTTATGATCATGGTTTCATGAAACCAAGACTTCTCAGCCGGACCCCAGCGCCGCTGTCGCAATTTATTTTGTGCTCGTTTCTTGACAATAGGGGGTTTCAAAGTAGAATTTGGCAGAACATTTTGGCATAACGGTATAAAAATCTCCCCTCTCTCTGATTGACTAATTTTCAAGTTACTTTGAACCCCCTTTATTGAAGTTCGACTTGAGTAGGCGTCGACACACACACACTTGTATGATTGCTACAGCACTACATGTACTCCGCGCCCGTGTCGAGCAGCAGCAGTCAAGACGAAGTCAGCGTTCGTTACGCTCGTGAGATGCACAGGTTCAAACCAATTCGACCAAGGCTATGTTCAGCAACGGCAACAGCAGCAGCACCGATATCTCGTTCAACAGAAGCAGGGGCAACAACTTGAGTGTAGTTCAGGGTTACGGTGAAAGATCATCGCTCCATCTTCTTTCAAAACACCTTATACAGACAGTCGCAAACATCCATCACAATCGTTGTAGAGGCTTGAATGTAGCATACCTTGTGTAAGTCCCCTACAAACACGATGCCCGCCGATTTGATCAGATCGGTGATCTCTGATTCCAACACCATCGTCTTCTTGCCTCCAACGGTGTCACCACGCCACCAACAACGCCGTCAGCTCACTGGGCGATTTCATTCTTCAGATCTAGGATCCGTGGAGGCAGTGCTACTTGCGACTAGCACTCGAGGTGGCGCCGATGAGGCCCGCGTTTCCTATAAAGGAAATCAAAAGGAAGCCAAGCCCTTATGTCGTTTTGACTCGATTTTAGAGTCAAGAAATCCTAACATAACGGCATACCCGCAAACCGCTCTGATTGCCTCAACTTTGAAACCCCCTAATGTCAAGTTGACATTTTCTGGTCGTGTCACCGAATCGTTATTATCAACGAATCCCAAACGTACATGTGTACATGTATCTCTCCCCCATCCAGCGTGGGTCATCATTATAACAGTTTTGATTGCCCTCTCGGACCGAGTGTCTCGGTCAGCAGTGAATTTCATACGCCATTTCAGAACTGGCCAACCTATTCGCGCTTCGTCCGAAAGACAACATGCTCATCGGCATGAATGTACGTACAATACGTTTAACTCATATTTAGTTACCATTTTCGTCTGTACTAACCAGCGACAACTCTCTTCGGTAGGCGTATGCATCGGAACTGGTTTTGACCTTTTCGCCTTAAACGCCTTAAAATCAAATCAGCAGCAGCTTACAGGATCGTGGTGGCATTAGACGCTGGCAGAATCACCGTCTGCATTGAGTGTGCCGGCAGCGACAGAGTGAACGTCTTCGAATCTGTCTGCTTTACGCTCACTGCCACAGCTGAACTAGCGCGGTTCATGAACTGAATCACCACTCGGTTGTCAGGCGTCACGAACGCGCAGCGGTGGAAACTACTCAGCGTTTTCGTTTTTGGGAACTCGATGCGCTTCGAACCGGCCGGAATGAACTTGGAGAAGTGGCCCATGATGTAGAACATCGGCTGCTTGTAGAACTCGGCACCATTCTTCTCATCGACCAAGATCGGTGCGTCAACGTAATTCTTCGCCCAGTTCGGCCCACCCGTCGTGTCTAGTGCCAGGTTCCAGTCCGACCAGCCAGCGACATAGTTGTTCAGGTCTTCGATGATGTCATGTCCGTAGTTCTCAGCGCGAGACCAGCTCTTGTCTGAGTCAGTGAGGGAAACACCGGATCCCGTTCCGAGCCAGCTCGGTAGGTAACCCTCGCAAGCTTCCGTCGCAAGCATGAAAATTTCTGGGTAGACCTCGTAGAAGGAAAGCAGCTTGTCAAAGTCACCGCCTAAGCTAAAGAAAAGGAAAAAGAAGTCAAGATCGCGGTACCAGTGCACGCCAAGGCCACTGATATACTTTAGAGCATCGGCGTCCTCGAACGGCGCAAAGCGGTCCAAGATGCCAGACTTTTGGTCGTCACCAGCGATGATCTTCAGGTTGGGATGGTTCTTTGCCATCATCGGACCCAAATCCAGTTTCACAAAGTCGCGTTCCTGGGCAGCCGTCAGACGTAGAGATTGCCAAGCTGACGTCTGGAGAATAGAGCTAGACGGCTCGTTCTGCACCGTCATAGCCCAGAAGTCGATGCCTTCTTCCGAGTACGCGTCAAAGAACTTGGAGTAGTACAACGCGAGCGCCTCCCAATATGTCTCGCCGGGGTTACCCTTTAGTGCACAGTTGATGGTCGTATTTTCCGTCGTCATCCAAGCAGGGGGAGCCCAAGAAGATGCAAACAGCTTGATGTCACGTGAAGACGTGTTGAGCGCACGCTGGATCAAGTCGATCTTGTGAGAAGACGGAGACTTATCCACAGCGACGGAGAAATGCTCCATCTCGAAGTCATCCACCACGTCGTTGTACGAGTAGATGCTCGTGGAGAAATCCGTCGAGCCGATTGGAACACGACCCAAATTGTACTGCAGACCCGTCTCCGAGAAGTACTGGTCAAGTACCATTTGCTGCAGCTTCGACGACAACTTGTACACATTGATAGCGGCCGCATCCGTGAAGGCGCCACCGAATCCGATCATGGTCTGGTATTGCGTCGAGACGTCGATGGAGTACGTGGGGCTGCTCGCAGCAGTCGAGTCGACGTTGACCACCTTGTAGGCGAAGCGGTCGCCAGCCTTGGACGTGGTGTAGACTCCCACTTGTCCGGTAGTCAGACTTGTGTAGTTGTTGGAGACGGTGTCGCACTGGGTAGCGCTGCAGACGCAGACGCCTTCGAGGTTGGTTTGATAGCGCGTGGACCAGTTACTGCAGGCGGCCGAGGTATCTTGGGAGGCAAGCAGCACGCCGGTCAGCGCGGTTAACAGGTACGGGGCGAGCATGACGATGACAGTTGTGGCAATGCTTGGACTTTAGTTCGAGAAGACTTGAGGGATCGTCGCAGTTTTTGGAAGTGAAGTTCCCTATCGACCTGGAAGAGAGTATCAATGCTACCGAAACGCTGTCTGACGGCGAGAGGAACCTACAGTCACTTTACGCACCAATATGGATATCGGAGGAGAGGGAGTCTTCGTTGAGTTGATCTGATCTCTATGGATGGCCACGATGAGGCACAGCCGCCGGCACACGGCGGCGCTGCTTGTCGTCTGCGTCTGCTACGTATCGCACGGGTTCAATTGCTTTGCTTGGACTCGCCAGTCGACTTCAATGGCGTCGTTACTTACAGTGGCAGGTCACACGAGCGGGTTCAAGGTGTCACGCTGTTGCCCCGATGAACCTTCTCTGCTAAAATCAAAAACGAGGCACTTCAACAGCTTGTTGCTTGTTGATCAAGTGCCGCCCTTACATCGTGGTGGTCGCAGCTACACGTTGAAGTCGCTCATGTACACGGTTGCATCGTACTAGTACGTATAAATGCTATGGAGAAATCGGTGAATGAAATGGGAATACGGCCCGTAGTGTGCTGTGCCGCCCGGTGAGTAATGAGGATCATGTCTTGGATCTTGTCATTCATCTTGTACACGTTGGTGGCGGGTGCGGCTTTGAAGGCACCACCGAACCAATGATGGCCTGGTACGCGGTGCTCGCATCGATGATCAGGTCGGCGTCGGCAGAGGAACTCTCGACCAATTTGTCGACTAACTTAGTAGCGGAATCGTTCGCCACCGAGAATTTCTTGTACCGCATGAAGCAGTTGATGCACGACGTCTTGAGCGAATGGCAGCATTGCTACAAGATAAACGAGGTAAGTGCACTCTGAAAATCTTACAAGTGGGTCTTGGGTCAGAACCATCCGAAGCATATCCGATACAAATTTATTTTAGTCTTGCCGGCAATATTCATAACGGCGGCACGGCCGAAATGCCTGCGTGCGCGGTTGCAAATACTCTTGGGAGCAGATTTTTGCAGTCTTTATGATACGTAAGGCGGCATCCTTTTGGAATTCGGCGGCAACGCCAGACTGAAGGCATTACATATTAACATCATGTGAGGAGTAAAGCAGCTTACAATATCATGGTGGATGTTGATGCCGGCAGAATCACCGTCTGCATTGAGTGTGCCGGCAGCGACAGAGTGAACGTCTTCGAATCTGTCTGCTTTACGCTCACTGCCACAGCTGAACTAGCGCGGTTCATGAACTGAATCACCACTCGGTTGTCAGGCGTCACGAACGCGCAGCGGTGGAAACTACTCAGCGTTTTCGTTTTTGGGAACTCGATGCGCTTCGAACCGGCCGGAATGAACTTGGAGAAGTGGCCCATGATGTAGAACATCGGCTGCTTGTAGAACTCGGCACCATTCTTCTCATCGACCAAGATTGGTGCGTCAACGTAATTCTTCGCCCAGTTCGGCCCACCCGTCGTGTCTAGTGCCAGGTTCCAGTCCGACCAGCCAGCGACATAGTTGTTCAGGTCTTCGATGATGTCATGTCCGTAGTTCTCAGCGCGAGACCAGCTTTTATCAGCATCTGTGAGCGATACTCCAGCACCAGTACCCAACCAACTCGGCAGAAAGCCCTCGCAAGCCTCAGTTGCGAGCATGAAAATGTCCGGGTACTTGTTGTAAAACGACAGCAACTTATCGAAGTCGCCCCCTGCGCTAGCCAAGAAGAAGTCTAGATCACGGTACCAGTGCACACCAAGGCCGCTGATGTATCTCAAAGCGTCCGCGTCTTCGAAAGGTGAGAGACGATCAAGGATACCAGACTTTTGGTCGTCACCAGCGATGATCTTCAGGTTGGGATGGTTCTTTGCCATCATCGGACCCAAGTCAAGCTTCACGAAATCACGCTCTTGATCGGCCGTCAAACGAAGGGATTGCCAGCCTGACGTTTGAAGAATCGACTTGGAAGGCTCGTTTTGCACCGTCATGGCCCAGAAATCAATACCCTCGCTCGAGTACGCGTCGAAGAACTTGGAGTAATACAACGCCAGTGCCTCCCAGTATTTTTCGCCCGGGTTACCCTTCAATGCACAGTTGATGGTCGTGTTTTCCGTCGTCATCCAAGTGGGGGGAGCCCAAGAAGATGCAAACAGCTTCACATCGCGAGTTGAAGTCTTCAGCGCACGTTGGATCAGGTCGATCTTGTGAGAAGACGGGGACTTATCCACATCTATCGAAAAGTGTTCCATGGCAAGATCCCCATCATGGTCGTTGTACGAGTAGATGCTCGTGGAGAAATCCGTCGAGCCGATCGGAACACGACCCAAATTGTACTGCAGACCCGTCTCCGAGAAGTACTGGTCAAGTACCATTTGCTGCAGCTTCGACGACAACTTGTACACATTGATAGCGGCCGCATCCGTGAAGGCGCCACCGAATCCGATCATGGTCTGGTATTGCGTCGAGACGTCGATGGAGTACGTGGGGCTGCTCGCAGCAGTCGAGTCGACGTTGACCACCTTGTAGGCGAAGCGGTCGCCAGCCTTGGACGTGGTGTAGACTCCCACTTGTCCGGTAGTCAGACTTGTGTAGTTGTTGGAGACGGTGTCGCACTGGGTAGCGCTGCAGACGCAGACGCCTTCGAGGTTGGTTTGATAGCGCGTGGACCAGTTACTGCAGGCGGCCGAGGTTTCTTGGGAGGCGAACAGCACGCCGGTCAGTACGGTCAACAAGTACGGGGCGAGCATGACGATGACAGTTGTGGCAATGCTTGGGCTTTACTTCGAGAAGACTTGAGGGATCGCTGGTGTTTCCGGAAGTGAGCTGCTGACGGCGGCAGCGCACAGCGCTATCAGCTGGTTAGTCTCAACGGGTTCGAACTTCGAACAGCTCAAAGACATGCTAAGGCAGTGCAAGGGGCCTATGACAACAACTATCGCAAGACAGTCACGTGAAGCTGCCCGTGGGCGAACCCTTGATCGTTCGGGTAAAGGATTTGCTTGATCGCTGATACCATCAGTGCTAAAGTAATGGTTGAAGCTCCTGGTTACACACTTCATGCAGCCAACCGCGTCCAAGAAACTGGTCGCACAGTGACACCTTGGTCGTCAGTGACGACTCATCACCTCGAGCAGCGGATGACATCTAGGTTACATGATCTTCGTGAGAACGAGCACACTCCTTCCTTTTGGGAAGACTCTTTTGGTTCTGTATTGAAGGAGTCTACAGCGAATAAAATGATACAGCGATGTTGTCGTCGCATTCGGAATGCTGCAGTACTTATGCGTGGGCCGCTTTACTAACTCGAATACATGGCTTAGGCCACGGTGGCCAGCGCAGCCAGCACACTCGCAACGGCGAAGGCCAGGCTGGCAGGAGAGTTTACGGAGATGGCGGCGCTCGATCCGCTGGCAGTGGCCGACGAGCCGCTGGTACTGGAGGCGGAGAGGTCCGGCACGAAGGCCTGGGCGGCGGCGCTGAGCACGGTGATGTTCTCGGCGTCCGAGCACGTCTCGTTCTCACAGATGATGCTGTCCACGAGGTAACGCGGTTCCGAGGTGACGTTGCTCAGGTACTCAATCTTGCTGTCCGAGGACGCGAAGTAGATTTTCTGGCCGTTATTCAGGCACACGTACTGGTAGTTGGACGTGGTAACGTCGTCTCCCGTGACGGGGTCCTTGATGCCGGTCGCGCACTCGTCGCACGAGTCCTCGCACTTGGCGTAGGCGGTGGCGTCCGTGGAGTTGACGATAAACTCGGCCACGTTGGCGGCCAGGTACGCCGTGTCAGTCACGTCGAAGCTGTAGTCGTCGAAGGAGCGCGCCGCCATGCCGCACGTGAAGACAGTCTGGCCGAGCGCGAAGCCGATGTGGTTCAGGTTGTCGTAGCCCATGTCCTTAGTGGACATACCGCACACGGGGCACGTGTAATCCTCGTCCGATGCGGACGTTGTGGTGGAAGAGGACGACATGTCCATCGACGACATGTCCATGCCACTCATGTCCATCTGCAGGCCACGCATGGCGTGCGAGTGGTGCATGCGGTGTGCCGAGACGGAGGAAGCCGCCGCAGCGGCGAAGGCGATGGCCATGTACGAGGAGGCGGCGTGCATTGTGTATGACAAGTGGAGAAGTGTTGGCTTGGGCTTGAATGAAGAAGTGAGCGAGTGAAACAGCGGGAAGGGAGAGGGAGATTTGGGGCCCGAGTTGAAGGAGCTGTACATGTACCTCCGTTGCACCTGTCATTTCAACAATACCAGTATAAGTGTCTTCGAAAACGAAAGTGAGGTGCAGGTAAAAAACTAAAGACGAAGGGCCCCATCGTCTTTAGTTTTGATACCTGATCAAGCTGCAGCGATCGCTTGAAGTAAACTACATGTACATGTAAATCTCGATATCGCAGTTCCATTAATTGGTTCTCTTCATCAATGTTGCGACCGCACGCCGTTCCACCAGCGCCTCGGATGAGAACACTGTAGTCTAAAGCGCATGTAGCGAAACCTATCGGTAGAATATCTGTTGTATCGTTGATTTGAGGCAACTGAGGATGAAATGGATAATTTGTGGTTGTTTTGTTGGTCGAGGGTGTACAGTACTTGCGACTTCACACATTGAACACTACATGTGAATGTACCCAAGATTCATTCGATCTTTCGCTGGTCGCGTCTCTTCATACATGTTACATGTAATATGTGCTTACTTCAGACCGATATTATGCTCTGTTTTTACAGGGTCAAGCCGACTTGCTCGTCTACATCCTGGTGGCCTCCTACATGTATCATAGGAGTCCTATGAACGTCGCCGTCGGATAGTTGAAGCTGGTGCTTGGAGAGCTTCACCCTCTCCCTGCTCAGATACAGTAGCCACTCTCGACGAGCAGCGAAATGTTTGCCGTGTAAAACGTATGAAGTCCTACAACTTGTATCCTACAAGTACCGGTACATCTACAAATGCCAGACGGACTTAGTCGTCAAGTCAATAATAGCAGCAAAATGCATATCATCAATTGTGTGCTCGATGCTCGTGCCGAGCACTTCAAGATAAGCAGCCGCGTCTCAAATTTTGTATCCATTCGTAAACCGCTTTAGCATCGAAAAGCTACGAGTACGCTGAGTTTTAATACTGCAACTGCACTCACGATCGGTAAGCGTGCCGAGGAAGCTGCCGAGCTGCCACTGGCCGATGCCGAAGCCTCGCTGCTATCAGACCCTCAACTGATGGCAGGGAACAGCACGGTTTGCACCGTGTTCGCCGGTAATGCTATCGTCACTACACGCACTTCAGCCTGGAGGTTCATGCGAATGCTCTTCTCGGTGCAGTCGCGGTTGGATAGCATGACAACGAGTCGGTTTTCCGGGGTCAGGAACGCCACTCGATCGACACTCTCCAACATTGAGCTGGCGTCGCTGCCCACGTTCAACTGAACCTGAAGCGATCCCGGACGTAGGAACTTGGAAAAGTGGGCCATTACGTAGTACATTGGCTGCTTGTAAAACTCAGCACCTCATTTTTCATCCACAAGGATCGGGGCGTCGACTTGGTTGTCTGCCCAATTGGGACCTCCAGTCGTGTTGAGCACGAGGTTCCAGTCCGTCCAGCCACTCGCAAAGCTGGCCAAGTCGTTGATGATGTCGCGCGCATAGTTTTCATCACGTTGCCACGTGATGTTGCTGTAAGTTCCCACTCCCGTCCCAAGCCCCTTGACCAGCGAGCCTTCGCACGCTTCAGTCGCCAGAATGAAGATGTCCGGGTATTCGTCGTGGAAAGCTACCAATCGTCAAATTCGCCGGATGTACCGAAGTCAAAATCCAAGTTCTTGTACCAGTGAACACCAACACCTGACACGTAGCTACGTGCTTCTTCATCCAGCAGCGAGGCATTCCAGTCCAGTACATGTAGCAAGTCCTTCTGGTCATCCAGGATGATAATCTTCAAGCCGGGATGGTTTTCTTTCATCAACGGGCCGAGATCTCGCTTGATAAAGTCGCGCTCGGTGGCCGAAGACTCTGCCAGAATTTCGTGGCAAGTTCTTGTTTTATAGGCTCGTTCTGTATTGTCAACCCCCAAATGGGGACACCCTCCGCTTCATACGCGTCGATGAACTTGGAGTAGTACAACGCCAGCGCCTCCCAATACGCACCACCAGGGTAGCCGTTCATCTCGCAGTTAAGTGTGGTGTTGCCTGTCGTCATCTACACAGGCGGTGCCCAGGACGAAGCAAAGAGCGTGAGGTTGTGATTGTCTCCCGAGGTCTCGTTCAAGGCGCGCTGGATCAGGTTCAGCTTGTTCGAAAGCGGTTCCTTGTCCACATCGATGCTGAAGTTGGTCATTTCAAAGTCATCAACCGTTGGGTTGTACGAGTAAACGTACTCGGAGAAGTCCGTGGAGGCGATTGGGATACGACCCAGCGAGTACCTGAGCCTCGTGTCCGAGAAGTAAGCGCCCACAATCAGTTTCTGGATATCCGAGTTCACCAAGTAAATGTTGATCGCTGCGGCATCCGTGAAAGCGCCTCCAAAGCCGATAATTTCCTGATACGTCGTCGTGGAGTCAATGATAAGGTCCGCTGCGTTGTCACTGCTGTCTTCGATTTCCAGGGTCGAATACGCTAGACGATCACCAGCTTTAGACGTCTGGAACAGCTGCTCGAGAGCGACAAGTACTCAGTCGAGACCGAGTCGCAACTCGTGGCGTTGCATACGCAAATACCTTCGATGTCCTGCTGATACCGAATTGACCAGGATGAGCAGGACGCGGTGACGCCTCGTGGAGCCACAAGCAGCGCGCCAGCGGCAGATAGGAAGCGCGCGAAGGGCATGCCGGTGCTGAACAGGGTGTCGGTGTAGAAACATGTCAAGATATCTGATCGGTCATGGTTGTCAACAGCAAACCGCAGGAATGATAGTGAAAGCATGCAAGGGTCAAAGGCCAGTGGTGGCACACAAGAACAACAAGTTTGGAATTTCTCCAGTCTTACGCGTTATAAGGTCTACCGTTTCGGTAATGGTCATCAATCCACACCTACATGTTAGCACGAACTGTGCTCGGGCGTAGTGGGCTCAGCGGTCTCCGAGGCTGAGGACGCAGCAGTCGAAGTTGCACTGCTCGTGGTGGAGCTTGAAGATGCCGGACTTGCCGTTGTCGCGCTGGGGGTGGCTGTGGTGGCACTCGGGCTGCCCGACGTGGAGCTCGAAGCCTCTGAGGCGGAACTGGAGCTGCTGCCTGAGGATATCGGGGCAGCCGTCGTAGTGCTGGGCGTCTCGGTCGCAGCGCTTGCACTGCCTGCAGACGAGCTGGAACTGGAGCTGGAGCTGCTGTTTCCTGCGACCTCGCCGATCACGATTGTCTTGATCGAAAGAGCTTCCAGCGTAACATTGGTGCTCATCTGCTGGCTAGAGAGACTCAGGGTGATGTCGTGTGCGGAGCTGTCACGGTTTGAAAGAATCAGCACCACTTGGTCGTCCGGGGTCAAGAACGCCACGCTGTCCACCTTAGCGAGGCTCGACGATGCGCTGGAGCTGGTGGTCAGGGACACACGGACCGAGTCAGGAGGCAGGAACTTGGAGAAGTGGCCCATAGCGTAATACATCGGCTGCTTGTAGAACTCAGCGCCGCCCTTTTCGTCGATCAGAATCGGCGAGTCGATCAAATTGTCGATCCACGTAGGGCCACCGGTGGTGTTAAGCACAAGGTTCCAGTCCGTCCAGCCTGAGGCATAGTGAGAGAGATCACCGATAATGTCGCGGGCGTAGATCTGTGCACGCTGCCACGCGAAAGTCGGATTCTGAAGCGTGGGGCCAGCACCCGTCACAATCCCGTCAAGTAGGTAGCCTTCGCATGCTTCAGTGGCCAGGATGAAAAGGTCGGGGTATGACTTGTGAAAAGTCTCGAGGTCATCGAAGTTGCCTGCCGTGGCCACCAGGAAGTCCAAATCCTTGTACCAGTGAACACCAACACCCGACACGTACTGTGCCGAGTCGGGATCAAGCAGGGTGGCATCCCAGTCTAGAAGTAGGTCCTTCTGGTCATCCATCATGATGATCTTCAGGTCTGGATGGTCGGTCTTCAACCGAGGACCGAGATCGCGCTTGATAAAATCACGCTCTGTGGTGACGTTGAAGCGAAGACTTTGCCAGTATTTGAACGCAAACTGCTCCGTAGGCTCGTTCTGCGTCGTCATGGCCCAAATCGTGATGCCTTCGTCCTCGTAAGCCGTCACAAACTTGGAGTAATACAACGCTAGAGCCTCCCAGTACTCGCCACCGGGGTATCCCTGCACAGCGCAGTTGATTGTCGTGTTCTCCGTAGTCATCCACGCCGGCGGGGCCCACGAAGACGCATACATTTTGATACCCCGAGAAGATATCCCCATAGCACGCTGGATCAAGGGGATTTTCTTGGCCTTGTCCATGTCTATACTGAAGTTCTCCATGGCCAAGTCGCCTTCCACGTCGTTGTACGAGTAAATGGTGAGTGAGAAGTCCGTGGAGCCAATAGGGATACGGCCGATAGTGTACTGCAGTCCATCGTCACCGAAGTACGCGTCCACGAGGATGTCTTGAAGACCGGAGTCCAGCAGATACACGTTGATAGCCGACGCGTCCGTGAAGGCGCCACCGAATCCGATGATCGACTGGTACGTCGTGGTCGTGTCAATAACAAAATCCGCAGCGTCGTTGGTCGTGGTCTCCATGTCAACGGTCGAGAAGGTCAGACGATCTCCAGCCTTGCTCGTCGAGAACACACCAGCCTCGTTGCCCGACAAGTGTAGGTGTCCGTTGTAGATGGTATCACATGTAGCCTCAGAGCAGACGCAGACGCCCTCGAGGTCCGTTTGGTAGCGTTCCGACCAGGACGTGCAGTTGTTGGTGGCGGCACTCACGACATGCACCGCGAGCAGCGCCAACGTGTAGCTTATAGGCTTGATCATCAGCATGTTCCGACGTTCACAGAGATGGCTTTGTCTCCGACCAGGCGAGTTGGGGAATGTGCTGGCAATCGCATCTGCACTGCCGCCGCCCAGAAGTGTCAGGCTTCAAGGCAGTCATTGACCAGCGTGGAAAAGCGTGCGAGTGTATCCATGCGAGGCTAGAGAGTTCACTGCAGTGGTGCCTTCTCTTGCCGATCGGTCAGAGTCGTCACGTGTCACAAGGAGCAGATTCAGCTTCACAAGGAAGTTGAAGGCGTTGCACACATCATGGACTATGGCGAGCTGGTCAGGAGCCACCAAGAGAGGCAGGAAGTCCTGCCATAATACGTCGACGACCCCAATCGTAATCGACGTTGAAGAAATGATTGCCATTGCTGGAGAGCGCTCCGCCCCCGAGTCCGTGAGCAGTTGACCAAGGGATCCGTCATGAAAAGATGACACCATATTGGTGTCAGCTCAAATCCGGATAATTATCCGCATTTATGTAATGCACATCAATATCAGTCACATGTTGAAGTGCGTGTCAAGAAGTGACGAGTTGACTGGATGGCGCCGCGCGTCTCGAACACCGAGGGGCAGATTCCACACAGGCGAGCCATTGTTTATAGTGGCGACCTCGGCGGTAGAATTCCGCTATGCGAGTTGAGCTCCACTTGCTTTCGTGGTTTGTGGACTCGCTTCGAACAGCGAGTAGGACTTGCAGTTGACCGCATGCCCATCACTGCGAATGATTCGTCCGCTTAACAGTGCCTCGCATCGTTGAAGTGGCTGTAGCTCGCTACGCAGGATGTGAGTCGAACTTGGCTTAGTAAGCCGCAGCTCTCGTTCAAGGAGAGACCTGATGTTGCCGTACGTGCTGGTTAACTATCACACGGTGTGATAGTCTAGCCAAACAGGAAGCCCATCTTGTACCACACATCTCTTCCAGGATCGCACTGGGCTCGGAGATCCGTGACAGCCACTTCGGAATCGGACGCCAAGGACTCAAACCACTCGTGCAGCAATGACTGGATTGCGTTTTTCAAACGGGCTGATCCCGCTCGTTGCTCTTGCAGCGATGTTGCCGCTCACCCAGGGAATTGACTGCAACAACTGGTCCATGCGGTACAAGAAGTTCATCGACGGTGTCTGCGTTTGCAACAGCACACTGGCCTGCGATACGTTCCCGAACGACTACCTGAAGTTGTCTTCGGGTGAGGCAGGAGTGTATCGCACCACTCGAGACGGCGAAAGATTCCGCTACAAGACGGCAACATTCGTCGAGGGATCCTCTGCCGACGCCGACCTGATCATCGATGCGACCACGACGTACCAGACCATCATTGGGTTTGGTGGCGCCTTCACGGATGCGGCAGCCATCAACGTGTACAAGATGAACGACAAGATCCAAGACATGATCCTCAACGCGTATTACTCGGTGGACGGCATTCAGTACACCACGGGGCGTATTCCCATTTCATCCACCGACTTCTCCACTAGTATGTACTCGTACGACGCCACCGTGGACAACTTCGACATGAGCGACTTCTCCATCACTGTGGACAAGACGTCGGCTACACACAAACTGGACTTGATCCACCGCGTACTGGACATGACAGAGCGCAATCTTTCGATCTTCGCGTCTTCGTGGGCTCCACCAGTGTGGATGACGAAAGAGAACACGACACTCAACTGCCACATGAAGGGTAGTCCGGGTGAGCAATACTGGGAGGCATTGGCGCTCTACTACTCCAAGTTCATCACTGCATACAAGAACGAGGGGATTAATATCTGGGCCATGACCACACAGAACGAACCTTCCGAGCCCCTGATTAAGCTGAACGCGTGGCAGAGTCTGCGATTCACTGCAACGACAGAGCGCGATTTCATCAAGAAAGACCTTGGCCCTCGGATGAAGGCCGATCATCCGGATCTGAAGATCATCATCATGGACGACAATAAGAGCAACCTGCTGAGCTGGTTGGCTGCTCTCGAAGACGCCGAGACGGCTCAATACGTGGATGGTGTTGGTATTCACTGGTACTCCAACGTCGACTTTCCGCTGGGTGTTGGTGGTAGTTTTAGTGATCTCACTACTTTCCACACCAAGTATCCTGACGTGTTCATGTTGGGAACGGAAGCTTGCGAGGGTTACATTCCGGATTGGGTGATCACGAGCACCGGTGCAGGAGTGAAACTGGACAACTTCAACATTGGCTGGTGGCGAGCGCACAACTACGCCAAGGATATCATCAATGACCTCACGAGTTACGTCTCGGGGTGGACGGACTGGAACCTCGTGCTTGACACAAACGGCGGACCGAATTGGGCAAAGAACTTTGTCGATGCACCGATTATCGTGGACGAAACGAATGGCAACGAGATTTACAAGCAGCCCATGTACTACGTCATGGGTCATTTCTCCAAGTTCCTCACTCCAGGATCTGTGCGCCTCAAATTCACAGCGGCTAGTAAGAGTAAATCTCGGCTCAGCGATGTGGACTGGACGGCCTTCCTGACACCCGAAGGTAAGTACGTGGCGATCTTGTTCAACAAGGGTGACGACGAAGAGACCGTAAAGATCATGGTACCAAGCGGCAAGCTGGTGGAGGTTGTCATCCGCCCCACGTCAATCCAGACCGTCGTTTTCAACAAGTAAATTCTAGCCATGTAAGTGGAATTCTTTCGGAAGTAGTAGTTCAGGTGAAATCCTCGCTAACACAAATGCGAGCTTGTTTAATGCTGCAATGAACGAGGAATCCAATGAACGAGTGAAACCCACACTACAACCCACGTGAAGTATCCTCGATGAACAGCATTCATGGCGTCTGTTTTTTCTAAAGTGTCAGGAAACCGAGCAGCGTTGTCCAAGTTCAGCCTGCGTCATCAAATATGTATGACTCACAACAGATAGGATACGTCTGCTGGATCAGAGAACACGGAGTCCTAACTTGAAGGTACACATGCTCCGCAAAATCCAAGAAATGTAAGTGCACCATGCCAGCTATTGAGTGAGCAGGGAGTCTGCAGATCCATTGCGTCTGCTAACATGACACTACTCAGGATCAGTTCTTCGTCATCAAATATGACTCGTAGTAATGTGATGTCACCATGACCAGGGAAATACATACCCCACTTCTCGAGCAAGTACAACCGCCTCACTGGTTTCCAGTATGTTCAGGTGACTTCCGACGGAAGCAGCCATTTTCGAAAACGCCAGCAACCCCGCAAGTCACAAGCAAGCACAAGTCAAGTTCATCACCTCCACTATCGTCATGCTCGCTCCGTACTTGTTGACCGTACTGACCGGCGTGCTGTTCGCCTCCCAAGAAACCTCGGCCGCCTGCAGTAACTGGTCCACGCGCTATCAAACCAACCTCGAAGACGTCTGTGTCTGCAACGCTACCCAGTGCGACACCGTCTCCAACAACTACACAAGTCTGACTACCGGACAAGTGGGAGTCTACACCACGTCCAAGGCTGGCGACCGCTTCGCCTACAAGGTGGTCAACGTCGACTCGACTGCTGCGAGCAGCCCCACGTACTCCATCGACGTCTCGACGCAATACCAGACATGATCGGATTCGGTGGCGCCTTCACGGATGCGGCCGCTATCAATGTGTACAAGTTGTCGTCCCAGCCAGCCAGCCACGTTCGCGCTCTTACGCCGTACAGGCGTAAGTTGAAGTCTCCCTCTCTGTAGTGAACGATAAGCCCCGCCGCATACAAAAACGCAATGTGTTTCGCCAGCAAAACCTCGATACAAGGGACTTTCACATTCGTCACATGGACATGAGCCACAGACGGTTGCCATGATACCGCATGCCGCTGCCAAACCTGGTTTGTATGGCGCGCTGTATAACTGTGCGCTGAAGGGTAACCCGGGCGAAAAATATTGGGAAGCACTGGCGCTGTACTACTCGAAGTTCTTTGACGCGTACTCGAACGAGGGTATCGATTTTTGGGCTATGACGGTGCAAAACGAGCCATCCAAGTCGATTCTGCAGACGTCAGCTTGGCAGTCTCTACGTATGACGGCTGCCGAGGAACGTGACTTTGTGAAGCTGGACCTGGGTCCCCGGATGGCGAAGGACCACCCCACCGTGAAGATCATCGCTGGTGACGACCAGAAGTCTGGTATCCTTGACCGCCTCGCGCCGTTCGAGGACCCCGACTCTCTCAAATACATCAGTGGACTTGGCGTGCACTGGTACCGCGATCTTGACTTCTTCTTCTTCAGCTTGGGCGGCGATTTTGACAAACTGCTTGCCTTCCACAACAAGTACCCGGACATTTTCATACTTGCAACTGAGGCCTGTGAGGGATTTCTGCCGAGTTGGCTGGGTACTGGTGCTGGAGTATCGCTCACGGATGCTGACAAGAGCTGGTCTCGCGCTGAGAACCCTAGACATGACATCATCGAAGACCTGAACAACTATGTTGCTGGTTGGACGGACTGGAATCTGGTACTTAACACGACAGGTGGACCGACATGGGTGGAGAACTACGTTGACGCACCGATCTTGGTCGATGAGAAGAATGGTGCCGAGTTCTACAAGCAGCCGATGTTCTACATCATGGGCCACTTCTCCAAGTTCATTCCGGCCGGTTCGAAGCGCATCGAGTTTCCAAAGACGAAAACGCTGAGCAATTTCCACCGTTGTGCATTCGTGACACCTGACAACCGAGTGGTGATCCAATTTATGAACCGCGCTAACTCCGCCGTGACGGTGAGCGTGAAGCAGACGGACTCGAAGACGTTCGCTCTGTCGTTACCAGCACACTCGATGCAGACAGTGATCTTGCCAGCGTTTGAGGCCACGAAGATCTTGTCGGCTTAAATCTCATGAGCTTGAGTTAATCCAAAAACAGAATTCATTGCTTGAGTTCCCTGATCGGTTCTGGTACAACCCTTGTTTCCTGCTCAATTGGCCACACAACGACCACATTATCCGATGAGTACTTGTTCCCCGTTGCATCTAAGCGCGTCTTTCAAACGCTACTACGACCAACTGCGCGACCTCACCTTTCCAACAGCAACAACTCCTCTGCACGTGGCTGTACTCAACAGCGACTATAACCGTGTGAGCAGGCTTCTTACCAAGGAAGGTGTCGATCCTTGTGTCACCGACCAGGTAGAAATATCATTGTTGAGATGATCCAACAGTTGAACGCAGCTCACTGTTAGTTTTGCTTTGTAGACTGGGTGTAGCGCACTAAATCATGCGGCACTTCTTGGGAAGGTAAAAATCTGCGAACTGCTGATCACGGCTGGAGCCAATATCAACGCTACGGCACACGATGGTAGCACACCCCTTCACAAAGCAGCACAGGGTGGGCGTGGTGAGGTGGTTCAGTTGCTCCTTCGCGAAGGCGCCGATCCTTACGCACTGAACAAGGCAAGCCCACCAGATCACTTGCTTCCATTCAGCTGACGTACCGTAGACTAACGTGTGCGTATTTGTTGGTCCAGAAAGGGGAGAGTGCGTATATAATCGCCAGCCATCGAAATCACGTGCAAGTGGCGATTCTTTTGCATCCATCCTCGATGTTGCAACGCGAGAAGCACTTGGAATAGAAAAGATAGCGCATGTATTACATACCTTAGCGCCTCGCTTCATGAGAGGGCTTTGCCAATGCGACCGTCTCACTCTCGCTCGGGTGGCTTGACTTTAGCTTTTTCCGCATCCTTATCGATGAAGTGCCCGTCTGAGGAATATTAGCTCCGTTGCTCCACATCAAGTGCCAGATTTGGCTGCAAGTGGCATGCCGGTATTCACTCGGATCGTGCGGTCGGGTTTTATCGCACAAGAACACCATGCCGCCGTTGTGTCGTTCTGTACACTCCGGGCAGTAGTAGGACGTCAGAGACGCACGTTTGCGATTTCCTCGTAGCACAGAGCACACTTTGCACGTGTGCTGGCGATGACTGCGCATCGTCACACCGAGTGGGCTCCGTGTCTCCCGATACTCCTCAGTCTGCACGAGCTTGTGGTGCGGGTGGCCAATGATGTCACCCCACACATGCTCTCCACGAGAAGGTGTCGATTCAGTCGCCCGGTTGTCCACTACAATCATAGATCGGGGTGCCGCAGGCGCTGGAGAGGAGTGTGCAGAGACGGAAGAAGCCGCCGAAGGTGCCCGTGCTGGTGTCAACTGGGTTTCAGCTTGTGCTTGTAGCACAGTTTGCATCTGCACCTTCAGAGTCTTCACTTCCTGTTGGAGGTCATGTACCTGTGCAGTGAGAAGCGCAATCTGCACCGCCTGCGCTTCAGTCGTTGGGGGTTCTTGAGGTACCAAAGTCATCGGGAAAACGTACTTGGGAGCCCACGCGAAGTCCGCCACTCCCAGTTTAATGAGCACCTCCAATTTCAGCATCTTGTCTTCGTCTTCTCGGACGAGTTTTGGTCCGGAGTTTGTGCCATTGGACTCCTTCAAACTGGCCTGGAAAGGTGAAAATTGTGTGATGTGTCAATTGACACGTAAAACTGAAGACAATTTGCAGCTGCACGCACCGCCACATAGTGAAGAACCGTCTTTTGGGGAAGTACGACGTCCGCAGGGGCAAATGCCGCAACGTCTGTGACATCACAAGTCCTACAAAACAATCAAACAATGGGCAACAACGTCAGTTCTTTCGAGGCCGGTATTGGGGCCTCTGTTGCAGACTCACCAGCGCCTCTTAGACACCTGATTCTCCAGCCAGATCTCGCCAGCACCGTCCGAGTGCCCTGCGCCGTAGCGGAAGCTCTCGCCCGGGAACGACTCGAACGCGGCGTCGCCCTCCTCCATTTTGCCGCGCGAATGTGAAATGCTATGGCAATTAATTTGACACATGTGTATAAGTACCCTGTTTTACTAATTTACGTATGAGTGATGTAAAGTATACGTTTTACTAAGTATCCGTTTCAAATCTCGCTGAGAAAGTGATCTCCAAAGGACGCACTTTTGACCACCATGGCGCAGCGTAACGGCAGCGCGCGCGTCTTCGGCGTCATGCAGGAGCTGCAGCAGTTGCGCAACAAAGTTTGCATGATATCCGAGAAGAACCGTGAGCTGGCAAGAGCACTGGTTAGTATATTGTAGTCATGAGGCCGCTAGTGGCGTCTCATTCACGATACTCCGTGTTTTCTTGACTTTTGTGGCAGACTACAACCAAGCAGGAGCTTACCAAAGGTGAGCGTTGACTGCAGTTGTTATATCGTTCACGGCTATGCTGATGGTGCATTGATGCAGCTCGGGCAGCGCAGAACGCCGTGTTTTCGGACAAAGGTTGGAGAGGAGACAGATCGTCGGTAGTGCAGATCGAGGTCTTGCTCTAATAGCTTTTTGCATGTTGCGGTAGTGGTGGAGTGGATGGAGGCACATCGCAAACCTGTTGAAGGCAAGTACGAGGACGTACGCTCTGGCGTGGGTGCTAACCGGATTGTTTGCTGTTGGAGCAGTGCAACACCAGGCAATCCAATGTAACTTCGAGGAACTCGACCAAGGCACGTACGCGACAGTGGAAAATACGCGGCTCGAGCCGGAGCCGCCACTTTCTCCAATTTGGCGTGGCGGATCCATACGGACGCCTCACTCGGTACGTCTGAACATGGCTGCTACTGTTGACCAGAACCTAACGAGATGGTGGTGTCATGTTGGCTAGGAGCCGCGAGTGCCATCGCGTGTTGCGACAAACACAATGTATGAGAGTGCCTCAGCGACGTTCGCTTGCAACAAGACCATCAAGGCGATGATCATAAAGGTGAGCTGGACACACTTGGAACAACAAAGCATGCCACTTGTGACTAATGCGAACATGTTTCCGTCGATACCAGGAGAACGAATTTACAGGAGAAAGCGAGACAACGACGGCTACTTTTTCTGAGGACAATGGGGTTGTGTCAACTACAGACTCCACTGGGAGCGATCACCAGTACACACGACCACCTCATGTTACCTCCGGGTCGGAACGAACAAGTTCGCAGGTACGTTTGGCGTGACAGCCTGCTACGGTGCGTCTGAACTCACTTGTGTCGCTGCTGACAGGCTGGTGTGAAGAGGCGACTGCGTCAGCGAGATACCAGCATGTCGTACGTCGAGCCCAAGCTGAACACGAAACTTAGGCGGGTACGTACAAGAGCTTTCGTGAATCATCATGCGAAGCTAACGTTTGGTGGTGCTGCCCTGAAAGGGAGACTACTACGGCTTAGGCAAGCGGACAGGCCAGCGATCGCCGAAAGCTCGCATGATTTCTGGACCTCGCCGAGCCAAGTCGGCGTTTGTGCCCGCGCGCTTCGAGCAACAGTGCAGCAACTCGTTCCGTAGCAGACGCACCTCGAGGCCCGTCAAGCGCATCTCGTACGCGGAGCCCAAGCTCAACACGAAGCTGCGTCAGGTACGTCCAATGCCGCACATTCCCGGGCGGCTCACCTTGATCTAAGTCACCCACACTGCTGCGATTTGCCTGGACAGGGAGACAAGTTTACCTTCACTACTTGAGTAGCGCAGCCATCTCTCACGCCAAGCAGATACCGAACCTATCTTGGCCACGTACTTGTCCACCCTGAATCACCCGAAAATAGATCCCCTAGCCCTCTCAATAGTCACCTACTGATTGGCACAAATCGTCTATTTTTAGCTAAAAGGGCGAGAGAGCGTCCGTTTTAGACTTATACAACGGCTCAGCAGGTAGCGCAGCACGCTGTTGGCAACACCACAACGCAACCAGAAGCGGCGGCAGCACTCGACTGACTCCTTCCCCCCGAACTGCCACATCAAGAAACAACATGGGCTGCGTCAATTCCAAGCCAGTAAGCGCCGACGCTGTGCTTTCAGTACCCTTGACTATCGCATGAACTAACCTCTTGTGTGCTCGGTGTAGGACCAAGATGTGGTGAACGGGAACACCCAGGTGGACGCCAATGGCGAGAACAATGCAACGGCCAACGGCAAGGCGGCGCCGGCCACGTTGAACCCCAACAGCTTCGAAGAGCAATACACGTTGGGCAAAGTCATTGGATCGGGCACTTTCTCGGTCGTTCGTATCGCCGTCCATAAACCCACGGGCCAGCGCTATGCCATCAAGTGTATTAAGCGCGATGGCCTGGTGGCTGAAGACATTGAGGCGCTGACGACGGAAGTCGCTATTCTGAAACAGGTAAGCTGCTGCAGCCTTGAAGTATTTGTGGGGTGGGCCATTATTCTGACTTGCTATTGTTTTGTTTTTCTTTTTACTACAGATGAATCATCCGAACATTATGATCTTACACGATTTCTTCGTGGAAGAGAAATTCTACTACTTGGTGACGGAGTTCATGGAGGGCGGCGAGCTCTTTGACCGTATTGTTGAGAAGGTTGGTGCTGACTAGCTTCCGTTACGACAGTTTGGGTGTATTTTTACTGACTGTCTTCTGTTTTTTTTTCTTCTCTTTTTTCTAGTCGTACTACAATGAGCGGGAAGCACGAGATCTGGTAAAGCTGCTATTGGAGGCCATCAAGTACTGCCACGACGCCAACATTGTGCACCGCGACTTGAAGCCGGAGAACCTCTTACTGACCAGCAAGGACGATGATGCGTCCATCAAGCTGGCAGATTTTGGTTTCGCAAAGAGGATCGAATTCGACAGTGACGGTCTCGTGACAGCCTGCGGCACGCCCGGTTACGTTGCCCCCGAGATCTTGGAGGGCAAGCCGTACGGTAAAACAGTGGACATCTGGAGCATCGGTGTCATCACATACATCCTGTTGTGCGGTTACCCACCGTTCCACGACGACAACCACAACGCACTTTTCAAGAAGATCAAGAAGGGCAAGTTCCAGTTCGACTCGCCGTACTGGGACCACGTATCGGACGACGCCAAGGACCTCATTTCCCAGATGCTCGTCGTGGACCCGGAGAAGCGGTACGTCCATCATTGTTACTCATTGGGTCTTTGCTGTCTGCGTAGTATTGATCCTTTTGTGCTTTGGCACTTGTTCTGCAGTGCGACGGTGGACCAATTGCTGGCACACCGCTGGGTCACGGGCACGGAGTTGGCCACTGTGCAGCTCACGAGTGCTCTGGAGGAACTGCGCCGCTTCAACGCGCGCCGCAAGTTCAAGGCCGCAGTCAGCACCGTGTCCACGACTGTGGGCTTCAGCAAGAAGTACAGTAAGTCGTACAGTCAGCCGCAGTCGACTCTGGACGACGCCGCGGACGCCGACCTCGACAATGTGCCCGAGGTCTCACCCGATACGGTGAATCTGGAGCTGGACGACAACAAGGCTGACTAACCGTTCCGTCGCCACCACAAGTAGACGCCAGGCTAGAGTTGAAGTTGTTGGCCTATCTATATTCAATTTTTATCCAATGAAATCACAGTTCTTCTTGAAGCATGAAAACTGCATAAAAGATAAAGACACGAAAAGCTCAACGAAAGGTGAGGCTGGGCATGTTCACGACGGTGGAGGGAGACCAGGCGCACAGACGTAAGATCGTGCGCCACTTCGCGCCGCACCTGAGCAGCGAGGCGCTGACGACGCAGGAGCGCCGTTACTTCGCGCTGGGGCTGGCGCGTGTGGTGCTGGTGTTCGTGATGCCGTCCTGCATCGTCTTCTGCACACGCGACTGGTTCGTGGACACAATCGTGTTCCTAGTGGTGGCGTTCGTGTGTCTAGTGGAGCTAGCTCTGGCACTGGTGCGGTGGAGAGCTGCCTGTGATTGGGTCAAGAGCTGAGAAAGCGCTGACAGATTTCTATCTGCTGTGTGTCACTGCTGTTGCGCAGTACCGTTACTACGTGCTATGGCCTGAAGGGCTGCAAATGCGTTGGGACTACTGGACAGAGGTGGGTGTCTAACTGAGATGAATAGGCCTAGGGAGTTGTCTCTAATGTGCCTGTGATACTGCGTGTGTGGAGCTAGATCGTTCAGGCGGAGGACCAATACAGACTGAAGATATTGGGCTACTACATTCGCAAGATCGAGAAGTTCGTGGGCCGCTTCCCGTCGTCACTGAGTGCCGACAAAATCAAACTGCACTACCGCAAGCGCACGTGGCCTCTACTGGTGCTGTTTGTGATAACATACGCTGCATGCCTTTTGTTCCTCGTACAAACCAAGCGCGAGAAGGCCGTGATGCGCACCTGGGCGCTCTACTTGTTGTCAATCGGCAGTGGTCTCGTCATCCTGCGCTACGCTAAGTTGCACCTCGTCGAGCTACCACAAGTGCTAGCGCTACGCGATCACCCAGAGGTGAGTTGGCCGTGCTTTCGATTCGATGCTAGATGTCACTAACTTTATTTTGTTGTGGTTGTATCGGCTAGTTTGCGACGGACGGGCTCTCGAACGCCGCAGAATCGATTCCGTTCGCGCGCGCAGTGCCATCGTACACTGCAGGTGGCAGTGACCACGTTGTACAGGTTGACGTGCAGAAGAGCGTCGTCGAGATTTAATGGCGTATCGTGCTACAACGAAGCAAGAAACCTCAAAAGCTCGCTTACGCAAGCATGATGGTATCGATAAATTGACGAGAAGAAAAGTAAAGGAAGCGTAATACATGTACAACACGAGACTTCATTGACATGATGGTCACGGGAACTGCGAACGACATTAGATCCTGAGGTTAAGGTTCATGAAAAGGTAACAAGATGGTGAAACTTCACATTTATGTTTATTGTGAAATTTGCAATAACAGTTGCAGCCTACCGGTTTGGCACATGGCAGGCGAGCGCCGGCAGCTGCCGTACGAGGCGCTGGACCCGGAATGGGAGGAACGCGAGTTCCAGAAGTTCCAGGCTACGGCCGCTGGGGCTCGACAGAACGCTCCGTATGGCGCGTATCTGTTCGGGCGGTTGATGCAGTCGGATCTGCACCAAAGTTGTCGGGCGGCGCTGCCCCCGGACGTGTCGAAGCTCGACGGCTCTACCATCCAAGGCATGTGTATCCTACAGGTGAGACGACCAGTGACAATCTCCATAGAAATTTGTGCATTATTGACAATTGGATGGTCGATCAGGTGGTGGATGTGGCAAATATTGGCGCCAACTACGAGCATCGCACCGAGTTTTCGACTGCTGGACCAGCACGCACGCTCAAGCTCGGACTCACGGATGGACACCAATTGGTCTTCGGCTTTGAGTTCATTTCGCTGCCGCAATTCAGTGTTAATGTGCCACGGCGTACCAAGATTGTGGTGGAGAACGTGCCCGTGAGGCATGGACTGCTCTTACTGGGCCCTGACAATTGCCAACTATTGGAGACATCGGCAGATTACTCAGGACGTGGCAATGAACAAGTACAGCAACCCAAGGAATCGAATGGATTGAGCGCTGGTGCATATTCCGCAGCTCTGGTGACATCGCAGTTTACTACGGCGCAGCAGCAACAGTCCGCAGTTCCACCATCGCGTTCACAGCAGCCAGTTGCTAGGCCTCCGGTGATGACTGCGCCAACCAACGGAACTCCTCGGGTCAACGCAGTGGGAAACCCAAATCCACTTGTACGACCAAACACAGATCCTGCGCGTCGTGTGAGCATCAGTAGCAATGTTGCCAACACAAACGCGCCCAACTCCACCAGAGCCAGCGCAATCCCAGTACCGTCCGTATTTGTTGACTTACCTTCATCGGATGAAGACATGGACAGCGATACTACCGACCCAATGGTGGAACATCTCTTCTACAGCCCCAAAACCCCTCGACACCCTGTCGATGTGAATGATACCAAGACAGCGCAGGTTAGCAGCAGGGTGACCCCCTCCAGGAAGCGGCCTCGATCGCCATCAATGGAGCAGAATATGGGAGTGGCAACATCAAGCACACTTCAAGCACAGCACATTTCAACACCAGCAAGATCGGCGGCCCCTAATATTCCTGTTTCACGGCTGGATCAAAGTGGGAATAATGGGGTGAAAGCTACAACTCCACCTCTGAACCCAAGGCGCCCATTCCAGTACTTCACAGCACGCTTGCCAACGTTGTCTGCATTGATACACTCTACATCAACGACTAGAGTTCAAATTCGCGCGTGCATTAAGTCTGTGGTAGGCTTTCAATTCAACACCGGAAAGTATCAACTTCGAGTTTCTGTGGAAGATTGCACCGCTACGAAGGAAGCGGACGTGGCTGAGGATTTCGTGACGCGACTTATGGGTGTACCGTGCTCTGAGTTCCTGCAAACAATGCAGACGAAGGTGCAAGTTGCACACAGATGGGCGGCGAATATGCAGTTTGCACTGATGAACCTAGAAGGAGTCATGACTTTTGAGAAGGGTGCAGCCACATCTGGTTCAGCACCCCTCTTGCTGATAGATTGCCGCGATTTCATTTCATCGGATACCCGCGAGCTACTGCAGCGAGTGAAGGCTTCGTTACCCCGCGCTCCTCGATAATGATTTACCAGTACCAATTATCGTCACTGTCATTCTAACGTAATATGCCACGGTTGAGGCAGCATGTACTGTACTGTGCTATGCACTGAGCATTGCTTTGCATACGAGCGAGTCCGTCGACAGTGTGGCCTCGCACTCAAGCTGGAATAATCTGTCAACATCCTCCGCGGCGCCCGGTTCAGTCTGGAGCGAGAAATTACGAGGAATTCCCACTAGCACGTCATTCTTCGGCGTGGCAGTAGGCGGATGCATAACAAACATGAACGTATCGTACTGGGCTTCCTCGGCACGCATGTTGCGGTCATTCTCAAGGAGCGTCTTGCAACGCCGGCGTCTGCGATTGATGTCGGTATGTGCTACGGCAGCACTGCTCGAATGACCAAAGTCGGCAGCCTTAGCCAACACTTCGTACTCGATGCGTGAGAGCTCAGCAGCCAAAGTGGCAGATCGAGGGTATGCCAGCTCACTCAACTTAATCTTCCCGACACAACACGGGGCTAGCACGTATGCAGCTCGCTCTGCGAGACATTTTTGCATCACCATGTCGGTGGCTTCACCGCAAGCGTGCAGCGCAATACCAACGTCGAAAGGCTTGTGGTAGTCATCAATAAACCCGCAGAAAATCTCCACGTTGGTCAGTCGGGCAGCAGCGATCCGTTCTTCAGCTGAATAGTAGAAACACCAATGTACAACTCAAGTCAGTTTTCATACGACAACAACTTGCTCCTTGTGCTGCATACCTATAGCGAGTGAAGGCTCCTTCTTGTCAAGCAGGACGAACGTGCACTGCGGGAAGAGACAAGCAAGCGGCAGCGCTACGTATCCAGACCCAGCGCAGAACTCAACAACCACATCGCCCGGTCTGGAGCAGCATCAAAATATCGTCAGCCTCACTCCGATCGCAGCTTTAAATGCAGTGACCAACCTCAAAATACGCTGCAAAAAGACTGCAAGGTTGTCCACTTGTTGTCGTTTGTTCCTTGCTCGCTCTGCCGGCAGTTTGCCGTCTCTTGGATGGATTCCATCAGGTAGGTCAGCCCACGGGATGCCTTGGTGATGCTGCGTTGCCGCTGTCTTGATGCAACCCTCTTCCGACTCGTGCAAACACTTGAGCGGGTTGCAGCGGTAACTGGTCTTACTGCGGCCAAATGAGGTGCCCTCCACACGTTCCAGCAGCTCCTCGAACCAGAGCTGCGAGTTCTTAGGTGCTTGGAGCCCCTTCTTGCGCAGCTTGCGGATACTACGCTGCTTCTGGGACGCAGTGGCGGGTGCGATGGACTCATCAGCGACAGAGGCTACAGTTGCGTCGCTTGCGGGTCCCCATTCGGCGTCATCCCAGGTGCCCCACGTCAACGTCGACAGCACGCTGTTCATGGCTTCGTTTGCAGCGAGTCGATTGGTGCAGTCGATGACCTTCCGCTAAAGTACGACTGTCCGGTGTCGGCAATACCGACACCGGACGACTTTCAATTTGATTTGCCATGCCGACAACTCAAACTTCACGCGGCCCGGCAAACGACTTCATGGCCCATCGGGCCTCGCGCGTAGCTACTCGAGTGGCGGCACCACCAACCAGCGCCATTATGGCCCTAGTGGCGGCAAATCACCAGCATCAGACTGGAGGTACTGTATGGCCTCGTCTCACTTGCAGCTGCTCCTCGAAGGTTAGAGTGCTCAGGTGATCTAGGACCATGCTATCATACGCTTGCATTTGTTCTCAGATCACCTTCCGCTTCCGACTGCAAGGAGAAAATAAATCTCGAAGCTCCACGGCAGATGACGATCACATTTGAGCGTTTCTTCGCCAGAATGCTCATCACGAGCAAGTAGCAGTGAGCCTGTCTCCTCCGAAACGCCACCGGTGCTGCGGGCTGCAGCCTGCAGCAGCAACCCGCTCGGCTGGAGTTCGTCTCGGTTGATATTTAACTGTGTGTACTTACGCCCCGACTCGAGATGTCCGCAATCGGTTGCCGAATAAGCGTAGCGCGACGTTCGTGGCAGTCAGTGCGCTTTGAACGTTTGCTGTTGTAGCCACTCGTGCAACTTGCAGCTTTGCTGCAAATGTTGAGTACGGGTCGAGGAGACGCTAAGCTTCACAATCAGGTTGCGTGCAAACAATTGGCTAAAAATGAATCAACGAATTACGTGTTCAATTTGCAACCGCGTGTTGGATACAATTGGTCGAAAAGATACCCAAAACTCTGTGAAATCGCATTACCCCGTAAAGCGATTTGGCTACATTTGTCTTCATACTTGGATATGTATTATTATGCACCTGTCTAAGGTAATGGGTCAACAAGGGAGATGGGCCAACTGAGATCGAATGAGTGGTGCTAAGCAAGCATGGCAAGTCCAGCTTTAAGCCATTTGCGCCACCGCGTGGGCAAGCCACACGCGAGGCCCGCATCGCTCGGTCAAACATTTCGCTAGGACTGTATCTATTGTGAGACGCTCGAGGATGACGTCGACCGTCGGCGTCGAAGCGAGTGTACAGTACCATAGGCGCAGAGCGAATGTACGTGCTCTGACCAGACGATCAGCGGTCATCTGATTGGTCAAGGTGGCGCAATGCAGCTCGCAGATTGGCTGAAAGCCCGTCGCGCTGGGTCCACCACTCACCTGCATTCTGCGACCGAGGTTTTTCGCCTTCAAGCTCTGTTTCCCCGAGGTTTTACCTGCTAGAAAACCGCTGCCATGCTGCGCCATCCATGGCGGCGATCTCATTCTGGAATCTGCTTGCCGGCGCCCACATTCACTCCGCACCTCAAGAACATCTCACCTTTCCAAGATGACTCAGACTGCCGCCACCAAGGACCGTACCTTCCTGTTCACGTCCGAGTCTGTGAACGAGGGCCACCCGGACAAGCTTTGTGACCAGATCTCGGACGCCGTCCTTGACGCCTGCGTCTCGGAGGACCCCAACTCCCGCGTGGCCTGTGAGACGTGCGCCAAGACCGGCATGGTCATGATCTTCGGTGAGATCAGCACCAAGGCCATCGTCAACTACGAGAAGGTCATCCGTGACACGATCAAGGAGATCGGCTACGACGACCCCGCCAAGGGCCTCGACTACAAGACAGTGAACGTCATTGTGGCCATCGAGCAGCAGTCGCCCGACATCGCCCAGTCTGTGGACTCGGTGACTGACGAGGACGTCGGCGCTGGTGACCAGGGTATCATGTTCGGTTACGCTTCGGATGAGACGCCTGAGCTCATGCCGCTGTCTCACGTGCTAGCCACCAAGCTCGGCTCCAAGCTCACGGAGGTGCGCAAGAACGGCACCCTTGACTGGATCCGCCCTGACGGTAAGACCCAGGTCACGGTCGAGTACAAGCAGGAGGATGGCCGCATGATCCCGCAGCGTGTGCACACCGTGGTCATCTCCACCCAGCACAACGACGACGTCACCAACGAGCAAATCGCTGCTGATCTGATGAAGCATGTCATCCAGACTGTCATCCCGGAGAAGTACCTTGACGACAAGACGGTGTACCACCTGAACCCGTCTGGACGCTTCGTCATCGGTGGCCCGCACGGTGACGCCGGTCTTACCGGCCGTAAGATCATCATTGACACCTACGGCGGCTGGGGCGCCCACGGTGGCGGTGCCTTCTCCGGCAAGGACACGACCAAGGTCGACCGTTCAGCCGCCTACGCCGCCCGTTGGGTCGCCAAGTCTGTTGTGTCTAAGGGTCTTGCCCACCGTCTCCTTGTGCAGCTCTCGTACGCCATTGGTGTTCCTTACCCGCTGTCGATCCACGTCGACTCGTACGGCACGGTGAAGGAGGGTCTGACTGACGACGACCTGGTGGAGATCATCAAGAAGAACTTCGACCTGCGTCCGGGTATGATCCAGAAGACCCTGCAGCTGAAGCGCCCGGTGATGCAGAAGACCGCTGCCTACGGCCACTTCGGCCGCGAGGACGCGGACTTCACGTGGGAAACGGTGAAGGAGCTCGAGCTGTAAGGTGCTGGCAGCCGGATGATGTGTATATTGTCTCCTGCATATTATTTGCCCAGCACTTAGCCGCTACGAGAAATCACTCCGCCGTCAGCTTTCCAGCAATGGAGAGTGGGGTGGAATCGGCACTGCCGTGTCCGTTTTTTTCACGGTCTGTAGAGAAGAACTGCACCCTTGACGCCTGCTGTCAACCGTCCATTCTTCTTGCAGACTTTGTGTATCGGATACGAGCAGTTGCCCATTTCGCTGTCTCACACGTTTCGTCATTAGCTAAGGAAATGGTTAACGATGAAATGAAATACACTAGGTTAGCGCTCAACTATTTGTATTCTTTGCGTAGGCACGTTTACTCATGCACCGCATGCGATGTTCCTGTTGTTTCAAGGCCTCAATAAGTGAAGTGAACTGCATAGAAGCGAAACCAGACTGGACACTGTTGGTGCATGTTGGAATGGTGTATCGGGCCTGTTTTATGGGGTTCGAGCGCTTCTGTTGCCTTTGGCGATGATCCGCAGTTTCACTCGCACGCAGCGCAGCGCAAATTTCCTGCGTGTGACTCGACAGCCTCGGCTTGTGGGGATATCGTTCTTGAGCTGCAAGTTCCGATCGTCGACGCTGTGGAGCAGAGTTTGGTTGTTAATATTGCAGGCCAACAGTGTAACCGTACATGAGCTTTACCTGCCGATTCACTTGATCACGTTCTTGGCGCGCAATGAATTCTGCCTCTGCTTGGGATGATATTCGCTTCGCGATTCTGACAGTTTGAGATACCGTCGCCGGAACTGCCTGAAGTTTGTACAAACGCTCGAAAACATCTCCATTTTTCGCAATGGGGTGTCGACTTCTGCTTCGTAACGCTGAAGGTGCTTTCGGTGGATCTGTCGAATTGACTGTAGCTGCAGCACACGACGATCTGCACGGTGTTGACCATCGACTTGCCGTAGTCGAAAGTCGTCTAGGTCGCGCAAATAACTGCGGTCGAAATGTACAATCGGCCTCATCTTCATCTAGCTGCTTCTGCTGTGCGATCAACTGAAGCACCAACTTTTTCCAGCGGAGCTTGCCAGCAGCCTGGTAATTGCGAAGAGCAGCAGCTTGCACCTGACCCGCCGGGAGAGCCTTAGACAGCGTAAGGAAATGTTCCTCTACTTCAATTCGTTCATCTTCTTGAAGCCTTGCTTTTACCTCACCTGGATCCGTACAATAAACTATCAGCGCACTTGTTTCTTCACACTCGCATTGTCCAAAAAGAGCTCACGTTTAGCAGCGTTGTGTTTCTTCCATTGCAGTAGTCTTGCTGCAGTAGCCAAAGCTTGCTTCGACGTCACTGTCAACTTGTTAGGAAGTCGGCATTCTTTGTCAGAAATAAGTGGGTTGGCCTTCGACTACAGTGCGTTGTGAGACTCAAGCTTACCTTTCGAGTGCCCAGCCACACGCTGTCCTGCCATCTCCGCTAGTTCTTTAATACGCAGCTGCTAGCACACAATAGTCATCGTCATTCGCGCCGAAACTCCCACCATTCCAAGCATAGACTCATCTCAACTTCACGCAAATACTGCAGCTTGTTACGATTGGAATATCATTACTACCGTTTCGTCACCACCTCGCGATCCCAGGGACACACACGGCGCGAGTTTGTCCCATTATTTCCTGACGATGGAGTCAAACGCGACCAGCACGAGGTACACACGGCATGATCACAAGGTTTCATGTGCACCAGCGCTTGCTCGCTGTAGCAGAGCTGACACAGGTCCGAGTCTTCATCTCCCACCATCTCGAGTGAACTGGTCTCGCGAACATAACCATTAGACGGATGTCTTGGTCTGGGAGACTTACGTGAACTTTGAGGTGTCTTGCGTTTGTCAACAGTCGTCTTTTCCTCCGCTCTAATGGCCACAGCTGAAGGTAAATCCACCGTGCTCACGATACTCTGACGTCGAGCCTTTTGTCGAGATTTCTGCTTTGTGTCTGGTTTGTGTGACGTGGATCGACTCCGCTTCGTACGTGGCTCATGAGATTCACCAACGCTTGAGGTTGTGCCATTTGCATCTTGTGAATTCCTGCCTACATTTGTCTCGACAGTTGATTGAAGATCTTCTGAGTTAGGCAAAACGAGACTTCGCCGTCGATCTCGAGGTCGTTTTCGCGTTCCTGAATAGCCTAACAAGCAACACAGACAGTTAGTAAGGCTGCAAAGAAGGTAAACCACTAGACGCTTAGTTAGGACAGTACCTGGAAGGCCAACTGTCGACTGAGTTGAACGCCTGGAGTGGTCACGCTCAACTCGGTTCGTGTGGTTCCCAGACACTCGAGCAATCGCAGCTCCCCAACTGTTCCAAAGGTTTACACGAGCCCTGTCCACAGCAGCCCGAAATGCTGCATCATCACCTCTGCACGTTGGTGCATCTGATGGTGCACGTGCTGCTTCCAATGAGAAAAAATCCTTACCAATAATACAGCTTGAGCTGATGTCAAACCCTAGTGTCGCCATGAAAAGCGATCTTGCGTCCTCGTCAGGTTCTGAGAATGCAGTAGCTTCTGAGCGATGTGCCGATTGTGCAGTGCCATTCTGTTTGGACTTCACCCTTTTAACTGCTTTTCCCTGGACAGGAAACATGTGAAGCACAGGGTTGACCTCGTGCGCCTTCACGTACTTCAGATACCGCTGCTCATACGTCCGCGTCGGGATCTGTGCACCCGTGACTGTGTCCGTGTACCCAAACAAGTCATCTTGGTTCTTAGAGTGTTTCGCCTTCGTATGGAGTTCACGCTGTGCGTCTGCTTCACTCCACTCGTGGTTCATCCGCTTCACAAACTCCGTGAGCTTCTCCACCGTTTTCTTGCGGTATTCTGAATCAGCGGAGAACTTTGGTGCGTCCATCGTCGTAGGTCCTAAATGGTATCCAGTTCCTACTTGCACCTGCTTGGCAATTTCTAGTCCTTCTGCACTCATCTGATCCAACTTGGTGTATCTCCTTACAAGCTGACGAAACTCTTCCTTCTGCTTGGCATTGGGCGTCCTCCTCTCTGTAGAAGTGTGCACTGACTCATTAACAACCTCCTGTGTCTTCTTCTTGCCGTCACTCATTGACTTCTTCAGTGTCTCTAGAAATTCATCTCGATGAGTCACACCTGCAAAAGGTCCTGGCATGAACGTGAGCTCCAGTTTGCTGCCGTCCACGAGCTTCAACTCCACACCTTGTACTGTATGTTGCACTGTAGTGGGTTGCACTTTAACCACGTTCTTCACAGCAATGAACAGTGCAGCCGCCGACTTGTCGTCTTCGCTGGTCTCCCAACGGTTCGTAATGTCCTGCAGCTCCTTCTTGCGCCGTTCCAGTGCATCTGAGTCCGACTGTGCCGTCTGAAGCCACACAACACCGCCGCCTTCAAGTGGTGCTACACCCAACGCGCCCAGGCCGCCGTCGATGCTGACACCGTCGAATTTGGCAGCCACGTGCTGGAACAAGACGCAGCGCTGTTTGTCCCGTCGCTGCTGCTGCTGGAAGCGCGAGAGTAGACGTTCGGACATACAGAAGCGACTTAGTGCGCCCAGGTCCAGGCGTTTGGCGGCATGCGTTGGCCCCGTGTCGAACAGGTCTGAGAAGGACCCGAAGCCGTACGTGTCTTCGTCTTCGTCCATCTCGCGGATTAATGACTAGGTTTCAGTATGGAGATCAAAATGTTCCCGCCCGTTGATTTATTTGAAATTTGGATAGGACTATAAATGTGTTTGATCCGAAATGCGTCACTTCAACATGCTTTTTTGGTCCCGATCTATCGGTTCTTGCATGATTCTAGCAACATCACATCAAATTTACTTGCGTTAATATCTACTGGACGGGTAGGAATGCATACTCAGCAGCTAAACAACTCGGGGGAAGTGGACCATGTAGCGAGACCTCGGATCGACCGTGTACTTGCGCATATTCTTCTGCATCTCGTCGCAGTGGTGGTCTGACAAACGCATCGTCAGTTGGTACGTAACTTCGCGGTCAGCCAGTAGCTGTTCGTCGGCTTTCCTACCGATATGTGCCACCATCCAGGCGCCATCCAGTGCACTGAGGAAGCCTTGAGAGGTTCCCACGCTTTCGTGCCACAGTGGCTCTATCAACGAGTCCCCGACGAGACCGACGTAGAGTTTCTTGCCGTGTGACGAGAGAATATTTGCTGCCTTATCAGCACGTGTGAGTGAGCTGAAGTCGAACAGACTAACACGAGTAAAATCAGTCTTCATGGGAATGCCGGCGAAGTCCACGATCCCCTTGACGAACTCGTGCAGAGCACTGTTGTTGATGTTATCATCCATGACCAGAACTGTCGGGCTTGGACGGTCCTCGTTCACGACATGAAGTTCCACCAAGTTCTGGCGCTTGGGGGTCATCACCAGGTAGTGCATCTCTCCACGATAGTACACGACGTTCTCGAGGTCTAGTCCGACCTCGCGCAACTTGTCGAGCATGGGGTGCTTGCGCTGAGCAGTCCATGAAAACTCCTTGACCTTCATCTCGTCAGAAGTTCCGAGGTTCGGGAAGTAGCAGACGATACCCAGGGCCTCTTTGTTGCTGTACACGAAGCGGTTGATACCAGCAGTCTTGACCAAATTATTGTTTGTTCCGGAAGCACCGAGCACTGCTGTGAACTCCGTCAGTGGGGTCTGCGGCTGCGTCACCACTGTGTAGAAAGGTTGGCCGCCGTTTTCCTCCAAGCCAGGAGGCACAATGGACTCGAAATCCGTCGATGAGTAAACTGTAACACCGACCAGCAGCGAGACCTTGAGAAGGATGACCTGCAACTGCCGTGTGCTGACGTGGAAGTACGAATTCGACTTGCAGAAATGCGGGAAGAGGACCTTGGCACCGAGTGACGTTAGGTCCTGAATCACCCACGGCCAGAGATGAAGCATATTCTCACGGCTAAATTGCTCGCGCTTCTCCAAAACAACCACCTCACCACCAAGCAATGCCGTCTCGACAGCAGCTCGAAGACCAACAGGTCCAGCTCCAATAATGCATACACGCTTCCTGGCGGCAGACTTTCGCTTGTAAACCTCCAGGTTAAAACGCGCATCCAACAACTTGAAAAGTTGCTTGTGACGGAAGCTCAATTTGCTGTACACAGCCGCCTTGATGTGGTAGTAGATGTGCCACGGTTCGTCCACTTGAATACCGTTAAGGCCGCAGTCACTGAGCAGTTTGCTGAAAGCTGTCAATGTATCACCCAAATCTTGCGCGGCGTCGAACGCTTTGAAAGAGTTCAACACTGTCGGCATAACCCTGGCCTGCAAGGTTTCCACGATAGCTGAAGGAGCTGACGGGATCGACAAGTACTCGGATGGTGCCTCTACACCTCGAGGCACCGGGTCTCGGAAGTCGAGCTCCTGGTCACTCAACTCGTTGTCGCTCCTGGACCATTGTGTACCCGAAAGTCGACGAAATCCTCGCTTCTGTTTTCCATTTTTCTTGTTCATATCTTCACGCGCGATCAGGTCAATCGAGGCCAAATGAGCTGAAATGTGTGCCATCGAAGCCTCGGACAGCTCCGTCCTTTGAACTGTTCGAGTAACATGCTCCAGCGCTGCTAGTAGCGCCAGTCGAACCGACGATTTTCCAGCTACAAAAGGCTCCTGCTTCGTCTTACCATGAATTGGTGAAGCCGGTTGAAAGTATCGTGACTTGAGCGGATCATTACCTTCATCATCCGATGCTTGTCCGCGATTCAGGAATTTTGAGATTTTGTTCCCCATTCGATCGATGTGCCGTTGGAATGTCTGCTGTTCCTTCACCTCCGGGGCGGACGCAGTGCTATCTGACGCAGAGATTTGAGACTGAGCGAGGGACGAATCTACGACTGGTGCAGTGTCCACATCGGACGAAACGCTGCGGTTGTAAACGAAGTCTTCATGTCCAGATCTCGCCAAGGAATCCAGCAGTTTGACCGTGTTGATGTTGTCTTCGTCCGTCTCGCCACGTGCAGAATCCACAGACTTGGAAGCGCTGTCGATGCTTGTCGAAGTTTTCTCTTCTTCCTCGATCAAAAGCTGCCTCACCTTTTGCCAGGCCAATTCTTTCTCAGCTCGAGCTTTCTGCTTTCGTTCAGCCTCCTCAGCCACAATCTGACCTAACTGAATCGAGTCGATCTCGTGAGGATTAATCACCGTCGGCGTAGCCGAAGAAGCGTAAGGAATCGACTGGTGTTTTGCAGACCGCGGTTCGTCGTTGTAGAAGCTCCCGTCTTCACCGTCAGTACTGGCATCTCCGTCCTCCTCTCTATGGTTCTCACCTACCAAATAGTCAAGAAGTTTTCGACGATGTCGGTTGTGAGCATCAACATCACTGAGGCGGTCCAGAGCGTCAAAACCATAGGCGTCGACGAGACTTTCACCGATATACGCGTCGTGGCGATCCCAAGACTTGATCGAGTCACGAGATCCATCATGGACGGGAGGTTTGCGTTCCAGCTTACGTTCACTGCGGATGCTGGTCGAAGTCTGCATGTTCGCTTGGTCAATTGTCGCCATTACTCTTGAGAACTCACCAACTTGGACAGAAGTTGAAAATCCCAATGAGGACCTTGCACAAACCACTGCAGAATCCGAACTGAGGACAGGACTGTGTTTTCCAAGCCAGTCACGACAAATCTCGTCTTCAACCTCGCAGCTGTGAACCACAACAGACCCCTTCACCACATGGCTTAGCTGACCCAAGCTGAGCTCTATAATATTCGTCGTGTCACCTGCATTGGTGCTAGAAACAGCGTCAGTATCCGTAGCAGCCGGAATAAGGACTCGATGAGAATAGAGTTCCTTCAACTCCTCACCTTTGCTCGAGTCTTATCGCTTTTCAATGAAGATTACTTCTTGCTTGGAGAGGAACAGTACAACAATGCTTGACTGTACGAAGCTCATCCAACGTTTATATTCACATTCTTAACACAACTGCGGGAACTTGACCGTGTAGCGTGACTTGGGGTCGACCGTGTACTTGCGCACATTCTTCTGCAAGTCATCGCGACGGAAGCCCGACACGTGCTGAATGACACGGTAAGCCATTTCACGATCGGCCAGCAATTGCTCGTCCGCCTTCTTGCCGATCTGAGCCACCATCCATACGCCGTCCAATGCTCCCAGGAATCCACGACAGGTTCCGACACCCTCAGGCCAGAACGGCTCGATCAGTGAGTCGCCAATGAGACCAACGTAGAGCTTCTTGCCATGGGATGTGAGGATACTCGCGGCCTTGTCGGCGCGAGTGCGTGAGCTGAAATCAAACATGCGGATACGCGAGAACTCCGCCTTCTTCGGGATACCTAGGAATGACACGACGCGCTTGACGTACTCGTGCAGTGTGCTCTTGTTGATGTTGTCGTCCTGCACTAAGTCCTGGGGTTCTGGGTGATTCGCCTTAAGAACTTTTTGATCCAGTAGGTTCTGGCGCTTCGGGGTCATGACGAGGTAGTGCATCTCGCCACGGTAATAAACAATATTCTCCAGGTCAACACCGATCTCACGCATCTTCGCAAACATTTGCTGCTTGAACTGAATAGTCCACGAGAACTCCGTCACCTTCTTCTCCTCCGTCGTGCCGAGGTTCGGGAAGTAGCACACAATACCAAGCGCTTCCTTACGGCTGAACACGAACCGGTTGATGCCTGCAGGCTCAGCCAACTTGTCATTGGTGCCCGAGGCACCAAGCACCGCGGTGAACTCCATCCATGGGATTTGTGGCTGTGTTGCCACAGTGTAGAACGGCTTGTTGTCGCTCTCCTCCGAGTTCGGGGAAATCACTGCTTCAAACGCCGTCGACGAGTACACTGTAACACCAACAAGCAGAGCCACCTTCAGCAGAATGACTTGAAGCTGACGCGTGCCGACATGGAAGTACGCAGTCGAGTGACAGAACGAAGGGAAGAACACCTTCGCTCCAAGTGCCGTCAAATCCTGCACCACCCACGGCCACAAGTGTAAAATGTTCTCGCGACTGAAATGCTTGCGCTTTTCCAGCACAACCACTTGGCCACCGAGCAACGCCGCTTCCACTGCAGCTCGAAGCCCAACAGGGCCAGCGCCAATGATACAAACGCGCTTCTTGGCAGCGGGCTTGCGCTTGTACACGTCCATGTTGAAGCGTGCGTCCAATAGCTTGAAAAGCTGCTTGTGGCGGAACCCCAGTTTGCTGTATACGCCCGCCTTGATGTGGCTGTACACGCGCCACGGTTCATCCACCTTCACACCGCTGAGCCCACACTCAGTTAGGAGCTTGTTGAAGCTTGAAAGCGTTTCAATCTGGTTCTGGGCCGCATCAAACGCCTTGAACGCGTTCAGAACACCCGGTCCAGCATTCACCTTTGCATTGTCCACCGTAGCAGAAGCAGACACCACAGGAGCAGGTTCACGCGGGATCTCAACAACCGGCTTCGGAGGCGGCATCGGGGCCTTACGCGGGGGCTTGTCCTGTTCATAATGCTCATATTCGCTCTTCACCCAGTGCGGACCAGACAATCGGCGAACGACACGGTTCGGCTGGCCGCGATGCTTCTGAATGTCATCGCGTACGATCTGGTTGATAGACGTCAGTAGAGTGGAGATACGTGCAATTGACACCTCCGACAGCTCGTTCTTCTGGCACGTATGCGAGATCTGGTCAACCCTGGCCAACAGCGGCGTCATACGCGCAGAGGTTGCACCGTAGGCGGCCGGAGCAGCAGCCGGTTCAGGCAACTTGGCAGCGTGGAAGGCAGCTGCAAGACTCATCTTCTCGTTTGACTTAGTGTGATGGAACGGTGAAGGCGGTAGCAGTCGACGTGCACATGGCGTGTTGCTCTCATCAGTTCCGTTCGACGAACCTCCACGGTGCAGGAACTGCGCAAAGCGACTATCCATTCCTGACAGAGTGTTCGGTGTCGGCGGTGCCACATCATCTCCTCCCTGTGTGAAAGGTGTGCTGGTGTCCGCTTCGAGTGACGAAGCGATTGATCTAGGAGACGACGCCTCACTTGGAGGACCTGAGTCGTCCATCTCGGACGGCACACTGCCGCCATTGCGGCTACGATGGCCATCGTCCACCACACGATCCAGGTAATCAAGCAGATTGACTTTGCCGTAGTCGTCCACCACCGTCTCTCGACGCACAGTGGACTCGTCCACCGACTTGATCGTCGCCTCATTGCCTGATCCTTTACGCTTATTAGCGTGCTCTTGTTCCCCTTCAAGCAGGAATTGACGCACCTTCTGGCGCGCGAGTTCCTTATCGGCACGCGCCTTTTGCTTGCGTACAGCTTCCTCAGCCACCATTTGACTAAGCTGCGTTGAGTCGACCTCGTCAGGGTTGAAGAGCATCATCCGCGACTTCTGCGGCACAACTTTGGTCACGAACTTGTTGTGCGGTTCGGTGGAAGACGGCGCCGAGTGCGCCGACGAGAAGGACTGATTACCGTCATTACCGTGGCGTTTGCCCTTCTTCTCATGAGCCAGGAAGGCCAGCAACCGACTATTGGCACGCGCCGAGCGGCTGCTGAGTGTATGCAGGTCCTCAGCGTGCTCGAACTTGGGCTCGTCGTCACTGTCACACACGAGCTCATCCAGACCGGTTTCGTCCTCTCCGACCGCACGCTCCTCCTCCTTGTAGACGCCGTTGAGGTAGCGTTCGCCCACATCATCGGCCAGGAAGTCCAGTAACTTGCGACGACGCTGTGTCGACTTCTTGGGGGCGTCACCGTTCTCGGCTGGATACGTTTGGGTCAGGAACTCACTGAGTTTAGTGGCTTTAGCGTCGGGCGCTACAGCCGCGGCGTCCGCTTCCGACGACGGCACGTCGCGTTGTACAGTCAGCGATTCCTTGACGATCTCGGCGTAGGCGACGTCACTGAGACGGTCGACGGCTTCAAGTCCACTGGCGTCAATGAGACCCTCACCGATCCACGTCTCGCGACGACTCACGCTACTGCGTCTCACGTCGTCGTGCGGCTCCATCTCCGGTTGGTTATCGCCCTCGTGTACTGTGGGTATCGACTGCACGCTGCGCTTGCTGGCCACGGACGAACGTGGCGAGAGGAACACGTCGCCGCCGCCGTCCGATGAGGACGACGAGTGCGTGTCAAAGTCCGCCATGAACTGGTTACTGCAACGCTTTTCTATTGACGTGCACTGCGCACCGCAGAATTTTCACTGAGCAAAAAGCTTCCCGGCATTCCGCGCGTTGCTGTGTGGTCGACGTCGAGGCTCGAGCAGGGTTCAACCAGGACTTGAAAGCTAATGGTGACGTGAATACACAGTGGCTATGTGCAGCGCGTGAGCTTTGTTCTTCAGGAAACGGAGTTGAAGAGCACGTCGATCTGACGAGCGGTAACCTCGTCTCTGTGGGCAACAGCTCTCATTCGCTCGGATGCTGCCGACAGCTGTCTGCATTGGCAGCCTTTCGTTGCGCCCGCGATGACACGCAATAGTGGTGCTTCAGGCTGCAGCACCCGAGGCATTGCAAATTTTTCACCACTGTGCTGGACGCGATCGGTTCTCTGGACGCACTGTTCAGCAATGCTCCAGCGCGTGAAGTACTCTCGGGTATCCTCGGATACGTTTGTTTGTCGCTGCTCGGCTACATGAAGGGCGAAGGACATTACAGAGACGATTTCTTCGTGCTCTGAGTCGGAGCCTGACACGGGCCCCGCACCGGTAATTGCCGCAGCTCTGTTGCCTGCTACAACACAGCCATGCCTTCGGCGCACAGGAGAGCTGGCAGTGCCAGCCAGCCAGCCACGTTCGCGCTCTTACGCCGTACAGGCGTAAGTTGAAGTCTCCCTCTCTGTAGTGAACGATAAGCCCCGCCGCATACAAAAATGCAATGTGTTTCGCCAGCAAAACCTCGATACAAGGGACTTTCACATTCGTCACATGGACATGAGCCACAGACGGTTGCCATGATACCGCATGCCGCTGCCAAAACCTGGTTTGTATGGCGCGCTGTATGCCTCAGCCGGACACCCATCAATACCAAGCGCGTTGTCACATTTGATGCTCTAGAGGTGCCGTCGATCGCCGGCTTATGGATCTATGGCTGGGCTAGCTCGCCCACCGGACTAACTTGTGCCGCTGTTGCCGTGTCCGATTTACAATTAACTAAGACCATCAAAAGGGTCTCACTGCCGCGTGTGTAATGTGCCGGTGCCGCAAGTTGCTTCGAGCAACGGATCGAGCAATGCTCGATTGACTACGTTTGGCGTCGATACAGGCAACCATAGTGGCGTACATTAGCGCTCCGCACCCGCTACGCTACCACTGACCCATGGATAGTACATGTACGCTTACGAGTGATTGACTTCCGACGTCGATCGTTCCGCCGTTCGATCCTGCTTGCTGTCATGCTTGTCCAAAGTTCAATTAATTAATTGTTTTTGCTGCATTTTCGTTCAGTTCGAAATTCAAATCTCCAATTTTTAAAAATAAATTGTAATGTAGACCACATAATGTATACAATGTATACAAAGGCTCCGCAAGTTGCGCAACAGCTCCTCGATCCGAGACGAGGCTCGCACTCGTCTGCCTCTCTCGGCTCCATGCCGCCCCCGTCGCCCGTGCGGAAAGAGCAACTCTTAGCGTGGCAGCAGCAGCGTCAAATGACAAGCCCCGTTGCGAAGCCTGAGGCCCAACCGCGCAGACGCAACAGCATGCAGACAGTCATGTCGCCTGAGCGCAAGCCCAGCACGACTGCCACATACACAGAGCAATTTCTACGACGCCGACGCAGTCAACACGAAGTGGCACATGATGAGCAACAGCTGTGCAGTCCGAGAGCCAATGGAACGCGGCGACGTAGCAGCGAAAACGCCGTTAGTGATGCCATTACGCGACTCAATGGACTGGAGCCACAGACACACTTCGAAGCTGGTGCTAATAAGCCACACAATAGACTGGAGCTAGAAGCTGGCGAGAAGGAGAATGGATGTCACCAGCCTATTGTTGTTGTGGACCCGGCAGTTGAGAAAAAGCCTTTGAGAACAACTGACCCACTTGAAGACGTTGTGGCTTCTACTGGGAAAGGGATTGTAGCAATGAATGATGGTCGTTCTGCAACGATTGATCGAGACCAAAGCGTGGCGGTATCGAAATTGACCATGACGAAGAAACGCAGAGCTCCATGCAGTAGATCGACCGTCGCCTTGGCGGTTGTAGCAGGTATCGTGACGATTACTGTGGCAGGTGGAGTTGTGGTTTGTCGGATGTATCCGTCATCTCCTGTGGCGGATTCAATCCGATTTACGGCTGATAAAATGGAGGAGAGTCTCAATTTGCTCGTGGTGGAGGTCAGTGAATTGGGTCTGTATGTCGGAGATTTGATACGGACCAAGTGGCTGAAGTTGCTAAGGAGTGGAAGGCTGAAAAAGGCGGCGCATGCAGCGGAGATGCTGGTGATGAACGAAGTGTTACGAGACTTTTTGGGGCTGAAAGCAGTTGCGACGCTGTGCTTTGAGCTGATGGAGGACATGCCAAGTCATC
Source organism: Phytophthora quercina (assembly GCA_014706105.1). Classification (NCBI taxonomy): domain Eukaryota; phylum Oomycota; class Peronosporomycetes; order Peronosporales; family Peronosporaceae; genus Phytophthora; species Phytophthora quercina. The sequence continues at coordinate 388,898 of JACBOW010000029.1, read as the reverse complement.
TAAGATCAACAGTTTCAGCTTTGTTTGATGTCCTGAAACTGTCGATGGAGTGGATCCAGTCACATTTGAGAACTGCTTTCGAGTGGATGGAGCTGGATAATGAGCTACTGGATCGAGTACGACCTACCCTCCTGATCGCTCTCTCGTCTCTTGTAGAGGTGTTGAGTCGATGGGGACAATGGACGAAGTCGAGCCTGGACCAAGGTTTTGAGTGGGCGGGATTGAAGTCGAATTTGAGTGATGTGAATATACCCGACAAGCAGTTTCTTGCACCGCTAGTGGCAAACCAGGCTGTGATTCAGCATATAGCGAGGGAACTCACTGCACAAGAGTCTCAGGCACTACAGGACGTGAAGCGCTTCGAGAGACGACGAGCCACACTCACATCTGCCGCCAACTCGATCATCGAGGACACCCGGAACATCGTACTTGAAAACGTCGTCGACGTAAAAACGGCTGCTATGGAGGTCATTGAGAAGCGCTTGGAGCAACTAAAAGAGCAGTATATCCAGTCTGTTCAGCAGGCACTTCAGGACTTTGAACTCGCGTCGCAGCAGGTTGAAGACGAGGGCGGATCTGAGATGCTGGCCGAAATATTGGCAAAAAGTCGAGTGTTGGTTGATGCGGCGACAAACTTGGAACGAGATCTAATGCTACATCGGAAGACTGTTGACGAAATCCCGGCAGATCCCACTCTCTTAGAAGATCATACTTCATCGAAGGATGAACCACACGATGAGCGAGCCACCGAAGATGAACCTGCGATGGATGCCCAACGTTATGGAAAAGAACGGTTGCCTGAAGAGTTCACTGAAGTGCCAGTGCCGACAGACCGCAGTTTACCTGAAGATGCACTCGACAGCAGTCTTGGCTACCAAATAGTTAATGAGCTCGTGAAGGAGGGCCTAATGACCGTTGAGCCCATGGAAGCACCAGGAGTGCAGCATATTTTCCCTGACGAAGCAATTGCAGGTGATCGCATCACCGAGGAGCAGGCAGAAATAGTAGCTGACCTGGCCGAGAAGGATCAAGTGGCAGTTGAGCTTCCAGGTCCAGTTGTGGAAATACCAAAACCATCGGGGTATACCTCGGAGAATGATCGTGTCAGTGAGAATGAAAAACGGATCATTGCTCGGCTCTCTGAGGAACATCTGCTGGATGTTAAGCTGGGGTCCTCAGATAAGGATGAAATAGCCGGCGAGATGAACGAGATGTTGGCCACGGAAGTCTTGATGGACGTAAATGGCGCTGTGTTGGAGGTGGAGCAAGCCCAATTGGAGGTGACGAAGGTTTTGGCACCGCAAAACGTGTCAGAAGCAGATACACTGAAACAAGAAGTGGGAATCCAGCAGGAAGATCGAGCAGAAACACGTTTCAGAGTTCCTGTTGACGGAACTGACGTGGAGTTTGTTGTGGAGCTTGATCAGATTGCTGGAATAAGCACTGAACAAGTAGAAGTGGAACGAATTCTCCCGGACGTAAGAACGCGTCTTGCTACTCAGCCTGGTGTCGAGAAGGAAGATAACATAGAGGAGCAGAAGATGCTCAAGATTGAGTTGTTGCAAGAAGAGGAGCATGTTCAAGTGCATGAAGAGATTTTGCATGTGGATAAAACGGAGATAGAGGTACAAACGCAGCAGCTGAATGATGAAACCATATTCAAGGTGGAAACAGATGCCAACGAGGCGGAGGCTATAGTTGCAGAGGTTCAACACATTGAAGAGGCGGAATTGGTTTGCGTGCGCGGTCATGATGAAGTTGCAGTGGAAAACAAGATTCAGGCAAATGAAGTTGGTGTTGCTGGCGAAAAACACACGGAAGATGTGCAACTTAAGGCTACCTCCGGTGATAAAGATACTTTGGAAACGGAGCACGTGGTGGTAGCGAAGGAAATCCAAGAGCTGGAGCAACTAGAACAGGTTTTGCTGCAGGATGAAAGCGAACGTGTTCGGGTCGAAGAAGAACTGCGTGTAATTGCGAAGAAGGAAGAGATTTGGATGCAAAGTGAGCAGATGTTTGCTCAAGGCGAAGCTACCCAGGAGGATGCGGTGTCAGACCACCCAAGCACTGAAACGATAGGAGCAGTGGCCGATTTGAAGCCTGATGGCTGGCGATCGAGCCTCGGTATCCCAGCATCAACGTTATCGAGTCCCGTTTTGGTGCAAATCGGTTTGCTCTCAGTCGAGTTCCTGGGACTAGCAGCGCTAGCAGCGTATTTATTTGTTCGTTACCACAAACGTGGTCTACTTGTCCGATCACCACGCCGGCGTAAACGGTGGCAGCGTCTCGCCGACATGGACGAGTCCGACGCCGAAGAAGTGGTGTTGCTGCCAGACGACAGCTCGGATGAGGAAGATATCACGGACTTACCTGCACACAAGGACTCTCACTTAGAAGTCGTTGAGCTATTGTCTAGCGTTGAAGTGAAGGCGGTATCTTTTGACGGTGAAGAGGCCCATGAAGAAGAGGACGCGAACGAGAACTATGACATTGTCGAAGAAAAAGAGGAGCTTATGGAGGAGGATGGCGAGGAAGATGCTGTCAAGTCCGAGTTCACGAGATCTCAAGCTGTTGTCATTGAGCGGGTACGAACTAGGTCGATGGACCGGTCTGCCACGTCGTACTCAGATACGTCAGTCGATGACAGCGACGCCACTAGCGTGTCTGTTATTACCTCACCGCTGGTCTCGATACAGGAAACACCCGATCCATCCAAGCGCACTCGTCGACGTCTCCGCGAAATCCGACCGTAGGAATAGTAGGTAAGTATTCGAAAAGACTAAGCTTAGCATAGCACACGTACAAACGAAGACAAGAATGACAAACGCGTCTAACAGGAAGCTACAGAGCTTCCTGAAGAGGTAAAGCAAGCACGTGTTGATACAGCTCTCCTCTTCTACATATAAAAACTATCGAGTCGTCAAAACCGCACGCGCCTAGTTGGATGCAGGTCAGTACTGGCCGATCACGCACTGCTAGTAGCATCGAGATCTCTGTAGTCACTATAACTTGGCTGCCGCGGCGAATCGTTGTTGTCGGTGTCCACCAGCCGTTTGACCACCAGCTTGTAACCAGGGCGGATCTCGCCACGGTATCCTTTGGGGAAATAGGCACGGTTGAACTCTCGCATTTCGTCGTACGTCATGCCGTAGCGCTTAGCCAGCTCCTCAGGAGTATCACCCGGTTCCACGACGTGAATCTGCTTAGTAAGCTTCACCTCAGCAATGTTGCGTCGACTGGCCGCTTGTTGCGCCGCTAATAGGTCCGGTACAATGACGCGTTCACCTGACTCGAGCTCTGCACGCTGACCCACAGGGTATCGACCACGGTTGATCTGTAGGAAGTGCGAGTAAGGAATGTTGTACATCTTACAGATGGACTCAAACGTGTCGGTGGGAGTCACCAAGTGCGTCTTGTACCGTGCAAAGGCGGCCGACGTGCCAGTGTACGTGGCCTCATGTTCGCTCATAGCGTTGAGTGTCGAAGCCTTAGCGTCTGCGTCTCCATTGGCCACGGGGTTGTCCTCCTCCATCTCACCTGTGTTCATGAGTCTCACGTGCAGCAATTGGCCTGGACACAGCAGGCTGCGTTCGCCTGTGGGGAAGTACCGGCGGTTGTCCTGACGCAGAATCTCCTCCGTCGTGTTGTAGAGCGCCGCGATGCCGCGAAGTGTCTCGCCGGCGCGCACGAGGTGCATCTGGCCCCACCCGTTGTCGATGCATTCGGGCGGTGGCGGCAGTGAGACGGCGCGCGCTTCCTCTACGATGAGCTGCTGGCCTGGATAGAGCTTGACGTGCCGTTTCTTGCGTCCTAGCAGCGGATTGAGCGCCAGCAGCGCCGCCTCCGTCGTCTGCGTCTTGTGCGCGATAGTGGCCAACGTGTCGTTCTCGCGCACGTCGTAACGGAAGGGCGACGGCGTGGGCGGCGGCGGCGCCAGATCGTCACGTGCGTTGCCAGCGCTGGTGCTGGAACTCACGGTGCCGTACATTGCAATCTTTTGACTGGCGAAAAAGTTTCGAAAAGTGAAAAGCATCAGCATTTTTGTTGCCATGGATATACTGAAATGATTGCAACTACATTAATCAGATGCATAGAGAAAACAAGATAATGTAGTTAACTGTAACATAGAATTTCGGTGCAGTTATATTGTTTTTTTTAGGTGGAGCAACACGGGTCGATGCTGCCGCTGAGCTCGTCAGCGTCAGTGTCCTTGAAGATAGCGAAGCCCAGACCAACACCGAGAATCACGGCCACGAACATGAGTGTCTCGTACGTCATGATAACCAGCATGATCCAGTAGCCCAGACACAAGTGCATCATGTACATGACAGCCAGCACCAGTTTGCACCAAAGCGGCAGGCGACGCACGATGCTGAACTTAGGGGCGTCCGGTACACGGCCGACCTTGTGCACGAACGACTCGTGGCTGGTGGTGTGGCCGTCGCTGGCGCTGCTGATCTGCGGGGTGGCCAGCGACATGTAGTCTGCCTGACTGGACACGACGCCGTGGACCCGGTACAGTTTTGTCTGTACGAAGTCGCGCACCTCACCAAAGCCTTCAAGTGACATGGCCAGCAGCACTACGCCCAGGAATGCAAAGGCGTACTTAACTGACGACGAGATCACCCAAGGCTGGAAGAGCAGCATGAGGCACGAGGCGTCGCCACCAATAGCCAGCTGGAAGCCGTTGAACATGACGGAGCCGGCGCCGTAGCAAAAGTCGTCGGACGAGCTCTGCGCCGCCACGTACTTGGTCGGGTTGTCGAACACGAGTTGCGCATGCTCCTCTGAACATGTGTAGATCTTCTGTGCACCCTTGGAGATCCACGGCACAGCGTGTTTGAGCTGGTCGTAGCCTTTGCCACATACGGGGCACTTGATGTCTGTTGCGTCCTTGTAGATCTCGTCCGTGGTGATGTCCGCCTCCTCAGGTGAGCCCAAGTTTGCGGCCTAATAGGCAGCAACAATGGACAGTGACAGCGTTAGATGGCAGTGTAATATACAAGCAGAGTGGATGGCAACAATGGACGCACCGGGTCGTTCTGTAGTGAGTCGATGTGACCAGCCATCTCACAGGCGTAGACGTACTGGTCGCCCAGAATGGTGGCGTTAATGTTGGCCTTGACGTCCATGTTACACAGCGGACACGTGGTCTTGCGTAGGTTCTGGCCAGCGTCCGCCCCAAGCGCCATCAGCACCAACAGCGCCGCCAGTAGCGGCAGCAGCGACCGAGCTCTCGCCATACCGAGAGAAAGAGTAAAAATGAGGGCTCAGAAGCCGAAATTTGTGTACAAAGCCGGAGATTTACACGCCGAAACTCGCCAGATGTTGACCAGATCACACCCAAGTCAAAGGATCAAGTCCGCGGCGTCGAATGGAAGCTTGAAAAGTTGGTGGTGGTGGCGCTTCAAAGGCGACGATGCAAATGAGCGACAGGAGCCAAAGGCCTCAGTTGCGGTTGATACGAGTTGCATCATGCAACACGGAAAGCCCCCTTTCGCAAATTCATTCAACAATGTTGAATGGGCAATGATCACGAAGTGCTCGCAAGTTGATCACGACCAGCACTGTCATTGAGACCAATGACTCCATAGCTACCTCTTTGGGTAATGACTCTTGTTGAAGGAGCTCTGTATCCATCCCGGTAATGGATGTCTTGCATACAAGAACACCAATTCTCGGATTTCCCAAGTTCCATGAAAGCCATCTTTGCCTGCAGTCCGGATATCTTGGAATTTGTATCGAACACATCCGCCCGTCTCTGCAATGGGCAAATTTACGGTACAGATGGACAGCTGCTGAGGCTCAGCCCAGTCTTCATTCTGCCTGGACGAGATGTTTCGCTCTCTGTTGTGGTCGGCGGTCGGCGCTACGCTGCTAGCTGCATCAACCTCTGCGCACATGCACCACAACCACCACCACGAGCTGCACCAGCTGCACGACATGCATGCGATGCAGGCGCACCGCGGCCTGGCATCTTCAGGCGTGAGCTCCACGGACTACACGTGCCCCGTATGCGGCATGTCCACACTGGACAGCGGCTACGACAATGAGAACTACGTGATCATGACACAAGGCCAGAAGATCTACTCGTGTGGCATGGCAGCGCGCAACTTCCCGGCCTACACCTTCGACGTGACGGACACAGCCTACTTGGCCGCCAACATGGCCGAGTTTATCGTCAACCAGACGGACGCCGACGCCTACGCTGAGTGTACTAACGCCTGCGCCGAGTGTTCGGATGGCATCAGTGACCCTGTATCTGGTGACGCAGTCACCACCGACAACTACGTCTATGTGTGTCTTGTTAACGGCCAGAAGATCTACTTTGCGTCACAAGACAACAAGAACACTTACCTCACCAGTGTCAATACCGAGCCTCGCTACCTAGTGGACAGTGTCATCTGCTCAAGCGCCACGTGCTCCGACGGCACCAACATCACCACACTGAGCACCGCGGCGCAGGACTTCGTGGCGGACTTTTCCTCCGCGAGCGCTAGTGGCACAACCGCTTCGTCGTCCAGCAGCACTGCCACGGAGTCGGACAGTTCATCGACCAGTTCGGGCTTCTGTACGGGCCAGGGATCAGTTATGTTCAACGGATTCCAGACGTCTATCCATGGATCGTGTGTGATGCTGCTCTTCCAGCCCTGGGTGCTCAACAGCGGCGTCAAGTACGCGTTCGGATTTATTGGATGTTTCCTCATCGCACTGCTGAACGAGTCTCTGGTGAAGGGGCGTGAAGTGGTGCGCCAGAGGCTTCTGGTGGCGCGTAAGCTCCGTCCCCATGACAAGTTCCACAAGATGCAGTGCAAGGCAATGCTCGCCGTTCTGTACATGATTCAGATGACTATCGCGTACTTCGCCATGCTCGTAGTCATGACCTATGAGACGGGTCTTTTCGTGGCATTGATTGCTGGCTTTGGTGCCGGTTTCCTGCTCTTCAAGAACCTGGACCAGGACATCACGGAGGAGCGTGGCTCGTGGCGCTTCACCGACCCGTCCACAGTGAGGATCCAGGTGGAGGGCATGTCGTGCATGAAGAATTGCGGCACAACTGTGGAGAACGCACTGAAGAACACGCCCGGCGTGACTGACGCAGTTGTGGAGTTTGACGAACGTGCCGCCTACGTCTCCGGCTCCGCGCAGTTCAGCGACCTGGTGGCAGCCATCGAGGCCGTCGGCTTCACTGCCGATGTGAACAACCAAGCCACTCGCAACAGCAACGCCTCCCCTCGCGCGTAAGAATTCTATGCATAAGCATGCTGTTCTTAAGAAAACAGCGTAAATTCTCACTTTAATGGTTTTCTCTGGATGCTTCATTGGCTGTAGTGAATGCCGCAAGGACGTGTGAATCGTGCCCTGCGTAGAGTCTGGAAAGGTAAGGACGAAGGGAAAAGTTTGAGAGTAATTTACGGTAAGTGTTGCTGGGTGGTTGAAGGCAAGGGGGAAGGAACTCTCCCTTGCACGCTTACACAATTTTGTTATCGTACGCGTTGAAAAATATTTTGCAAGAGTGCAACCTCGTGCAGTGATTGTTGACAGCACCCCAATGCGACAAGTTTCCCCCCTTGAAGCCCACCACTTTCACTGCTTTGTGAAGGGCTCTTGGAAAGTCTCGAGTAGTTGCCGCACCTTCTTGGCTCCCACGCCGGGACAAAGCGACAGCTCTTCCATTGATGCATTCATGAGCCCTTTCACCGTTCCGAACGTGGACAACAACGTCACTACATCCGTTTTGTTCACCGATCGGATGGATGTCAGCACGTCGTTGGCTTTGGGTAGGAACTCAGCCTCCACCTTCTCCTTGATGATGGTCGCCGACTTGTTCTCATAGGCCTTGAATGTTTCGAGATACCGCGCAGCCTCCAGCCAACTCCAAGCCAGCACCAGCGTGAAGTCGCTCAATAGTGCGGCACGGTTGATCTCCCGCAGCGCGACTTCGTTGTCGTCCATGTCCACGAAGCATAAGACAAGCTTGGTCTTGTAGCGCGTAGGGTCATCTTTCTTCACGCTCTGCACGCGCTCTTCCAAATAAGTATTGTGCAGCAAGTGATACCTCACACTGAGGAACAAAGCACAGCAGGAAGACTCGCCCATGACGTAATCTGGGATCAGTCCGTCCCGGAACTCGAGCCCCACATTGCGCACGGCCTTGAGCATCGGGTTGCCCTTCTGTCGTCGATTCACGTAGACGGTGGCGGCTGCATCTCTCACTGGGGGTTTGTCTTCCTGTGGTTTCTCAGGTGGCGGCGCGACATACGACGACGTCTTCCTCAACTGGGCAAACGCCTCACTAAACGTCAGCGAAGACAACGTGGATCCGTCCTCTCGTGGCAGGTAGCGAGGCGCCGCATCGTTGCTATCGTCGCCGCTTCCGGCCACCGGAGGCAGCGTCCGCGAGTCTAGTAAACTTGGTACACTGGTATCAGATGATGAAGGTATTGGAGCTGGCAGCGACGAAGCTTCCATGGCATTACGGTCACCATCGCCGCGTCCGGCGGCACTTGCTTCATCTTCCATCTCAACCTTATTGTCAATTCGTTTTATTACCTTTTGATTACTCGTGATTGGTCAAAACGAATTGATGCCTGATTGGCTGAAGTGGATGATTGCACTGTCTCATTCGAGCTAGTCGTCATCTGCAACAAGCGTCAATCCGCAAGATGCCAGCGACTCTGGAGGAGGTTTTGCGTCCAAGCGGCGCATCGCTGAGCGTTAGTGCATCCTACTCGCGGCTTTCGTAACTCCATGGCGACACCCAATTGACACCGGAGCGACCTCCGTTCTCGTGGGGCAAGTTCTGGTCCTTCGTTGGTCCCGGTTGGCTCATGAGCATGGCCTACTTGGATCCAGGCAATCTCGAGGCAGACCTGCGAAGTGGCGCCTATTCACGCTACGAGTTGCTGTACGTCACGTTTTGGAGCACAGTGCTGGGCGGTATGTACCAGGTGCTGGCTGCGAGACTAGGATCCTGCACGGGGCGACACTTGGCCGAACTGTGTCGAGCCGAGTACCCGCGCCTCGTCACGTGTGCGGTGTGGATAATGATGGAGCTAGTGATTATCGGCTACGATATACAAGAGGTACTGGGCACCGCTATCGCCCTGCAGATCCTGTTCGGACTGCCGCTGTGGATCGGCTGCCTGATCACTGCCCTGGACACGTTCACCTTTCTGGCCATCGACCGACGCGGTGACAACAAGAGAATCGCCTGCTTGAAACCTTCTTCATGGGGCTTATCGGCATCATGTGCGTGTGCTTCTTCGTCGATTTCACAGTGAGCAAACCCAGTGGCATTGAAATCAGCAAAGGTATCGCCATTCCACGCATTGACAACCAGAACGTGATGCAAGCTGTTGGTATGCTCGGTTCCATCATCATGCCGCAGAACGGCTATCTCCATTCTGCACTTGTCCAGTCACGTTCTCGCCGCGGCGCGGGTGCTGGGCCTGTCAAGGAGGCCAACTTCTACTTCGGGCTGGAGGCGGTTTTGACGCTATTCGTGAGCTTCCTCATCAACATGTTTGTGATTTCTGCGTTTGCCAGCACCTTCTACAGCGAGCGGTGTGACTTTTTGGGTACCGATCCGTCGACGGATGTCACGATGCAGGGATTCAAACCGCTTGCATCCCAGCTGCTGCTGCGTTGGTATCAGGATCGACATTTACAGCTCCTCCACCGGACTCACCTGTGCCATTGAAAACGGGCCACTGGCAGTGTCTTGCATTCGGTGCTTCACAACAAAAAACGTCGCAGGATACTGTCAGTGGGTCGGTTTGAAGGAGGCAGGGACAGCAGTGAGTAGCTCTTTCGGAAACTACTTACGCCAAGATCATATGGGCTGTCGGTTAAGTCGTCTCGGGCCAGGCATCAACGATGACGGGGACGTACGCCGGTCAATTCGTGATGGAAGGCTTTCTGGCCTGGAAGCGAGTAGCAAATTGCTACTAGCAATTACGCGTACGATGGTGCTTGGCCCCGCACTGGTAGTGGCACTATTGACTGAATACGATGGGTTCCACAGCGACATTGTAAGTGAGATCAACGTGATGCAGAGTGTACAGCTTCCGTTCGCGCTGGTGCCGCAGCTCACGTTTACGACAAACAAGCGACTGATGGGGCAGCCATTCGTCTACAACCGATGGATCGTCATCACTCTAGTTGTTGGCACGCTCGCTCTCTTCGGGGTGAACTACGCACTGGTCTTCAGGGCTCCCGATTATGGCATTTTTATTATTAGAGGGTTTTTTAAGCTGGGTCATAAATTATGACATCCGTCCAAATATTGACAAAATAAATTATGCGATGGCAAAATGCACGGTCATAAATAATGCACTAATATTGGGAAAACTTTTAACGGAAAGTTTGTATGCTGCTACCAAAGTTTTGCAAAATACTGGAAAAAATTTCGTGTTATTTTTCATGCGCAATTACTGCTGGATCCTCTCGTCATAAATAATGTTGTCTTCACACAAAACCGATTGCCATAAATAATGAGCCAATTTTTATAATCATTATTTTTTTCACCATGCCATAATCGGAAGCCCTGCTCGTCTTCCGGACGCTGCATCAGAGTTTCGACTTGTCGTCCAAAGGCTGGACTATCGCGGCCGTAGTGGCCACGACAGGCGAAGCCGCAAGTAGAAGTTGAAGACAAGCCCGATCGCCATTGGTCAATTCAAATTCTGTAAATCATAAACGATTGGTCAATATCCATCATATTTCCCACTAAATTACATACATAGCCATCTCCAACTGTCGGATGCGAACGCCGCACTAGGCGTTGAAGTGAGTGGCACCCTCATTCTCGAGTTTGCGCGCTAGTCAAGATGGGGGAAGAAGCTGCCGCTCTGCACGTTGCGGCCGCGTCTCCACCGACCAGCGGCGTGTTGTCGCCGCGCAACGAGTTCTACGTGTCACAGCGCGCCGCCACAGACTTCGAGTTGAGCCGCCTGGACACGCTGTCGCTTGAGGAGCAGGAGATCTTGGCCAACATCCAAGAGCTGCAGCTTCAGCTCATGCAACTGCGTGCAGAGGAAGAAGAGGACAGCGACGAAGACTCGACGGATAAACCACTCGGAGCTGCTGGTAACCAGCTCATCGTCGTGTCCAATAACCTTCCAGTGCTACTGGAACGCCAGCCACAGACTGGACGCTGGAAAGCCACTAAGACTACGGGTGGACTGGACAAACTCATGTGTTTGACAGGTGTCAGAGCTGATATGAACTTCCTGTGGGTGGGTTGGGTGGGTCAGCACATTCCTAAGAGCGAGCACGAGGCTGTGCGTCGCTTATTGCTGCAACATAACTGTCTGCCAGTGTTTTTGTCTTCCGACGTGGCTTCGAGACACACAGGCTTCTCATCTGAAGTTTTATGGTCACTGTTTCACTATGTGTCAGAGCCTGTGCCGTTCACGTTCAATGCTGACAGCAATTCGAGTTTCCATTCGACCAAGAGATTTAACAAACAGGACTGGCGGGCCTATGAGTCGGCGAACGAGAGTTTTGCTGATGCCATTGCTGAGATTTACAATGAGGGAGACTCAGTGTGGGTACATGACTATCATCTTATGTTGCTACCGTCGCTGCTACGTCAGCGTATCCCGCCGTGTCGGATTGGGTGGTTCCTGCACACACCGTTTCCGGCGTCGGACGTGTACTGCCGGTTGCCTGTGCGCTCACAGCTGCTGCAGGGTGTGCTGCAAGCAGATCTTATCGGCTTCCAGACTTTTGACTATGAACGTCACTTCCTTTCGACGTGTCATCGGCTCTTGGGGGTGGAGTGCTCGCACAAGGGTGTTCGCAGTGCATTACCCGACCGTGACCATTTCACTTCGATTGGTGTGTTTCCAATTGGAATCAGCTTGGAACCATTTGCACGTGCAGCATCCAGTTTGACGACTCTGAACCGAGTGAACGAGCTCCACGATAAATTCGGTGGTAAACGTATCATACTGGGAATTGACCGACTCGACAATATCAAAGGAATTCCGCACAAAATGCTGGCAATGGAGATGCTACTGGACCGTTTCCCTGAATGGCAGCACAATGTTGTACTAGTGCAGATTGGCATCTCCTCACGATCAGGTGTGGTTGACAGCAAGTCCACCGGTGCAAATAGTGCAGTTGAAAATGGCCGGCGACCCAGTACCAGCAGTGCTAGTGGAGAGAACAGCAACATACTTCCTCGATCTTCGTCGTATCCGATTGTGGGGCCATCTAGCTCGACCGGAAGTGACAGTCCTATTAAAGGCTTGTCAGAGTCTCCGCCCACCGCTGCTAGCCCAATGGGTGGTGGCAAAGGCAATATCGGCTATGACGCCTGTCATCAACTCGAAATGAGCTCACACAGCTACCACAATATCGTGACCCAAGTGAACCAGATTGTCGGGCGTATTAACGGAATTTTTGGGACGCTCGACTACGCCCCGATTCACTTTATTCAGCAGCAAGCGACTCCGCACGAAGAATTATGTGCGCTTTATGATCTGGCTGATGTTTGCCTGGTGACGTCTACACGAGATGGGATGAATCTGGTATCGCACGAGTTTATTGTCTGCCAGCAACATTTCATGCGCAACAAAGATGAACGCAAGAAAGCTGCTCGCGCCGCGGCCAGAGGGTTCAGCAGTAGTAGCATCGGAAATGATGGTGCGCCAACATCTGCTCCACCGCTTGGGAATTCAGAGAATATGGAAAGCACGAATTTTGTTGGAGAGGGCTTGTCGAAAGGTGGAGTTCTGTCGCCTATTCAATCTCCGCGGCAATCGTCAGCGTCTGTGCTGACGGATTGGGAAGGTGAGGATGGCGGTCCAGGAGTGCTGGTAGTGAGTGAGTTTGCAGGGTGTTCGCAGTCGCTGAGCGGTGCTATCGTCATCAACCCATGGAATACAGAAGATGTTGCTGTGAGTATTCACCAGGCTCTGAGCATGTGCCGAACGGAGCGCGAGATTCGTCAGCAGAAACTGTATCGATATGTGTCCTCGAACACGGCCTCGGCCTGGGGAGAACAATTTTTGGAAGAGCTCGGTGAAGCAGTAGAGAAGAATCGCAAGTCGTCAACGCAACTACCGAAGCTCGACAAGAAGACTATCGTGCAAGCGTATCGTAACGCACAGAATCGCGTGATCATTCTGGACTACGATCGAACCTTGACGCCGCAACACTCCCTTCTCCCACTTGCCGCTGTGGGGCCCAACTTCAAGTCTTTGCTTGACGCGCTTAGTGCTGACGAGCGTAACACGATATTTATTGTCAGCGGTCGGGAACGAAAATTCCTCGAGACTTGGCTGAATGGTGTGCGCGTTGGTGTCGCAGCAGAGGATGGCTTCTTCTATCGCATGAACTTGAGCAATACGCGCGAGCAGTGGAAGACCATGAGCAAGTTTCAGTATGATATCGCAACCGCGCGGTCGGGTGGAAGTGCTGCCGCGACGGTGGTTGGTGTAGGCAGCGTTAGTGGTGGCAGCCTGGATGCGTCTTACTCAAGCGACGCGCATAGCATGATGCACATGAGCATGGGCAGCCTACCAGCGTATTCACAACATGCTTCTGCGCCGGGATCTACTGATACGGGGGATGGCACACCGGTCGCGGGGAGTATTGCTCCAACAGACGATTCGTTCGGTGGCGACGATATGTCGTGGAAGGACTTGGTATTGCCTACGATGCTAATGTTCACTGACAGAACACCAGGAAGTTACATCGAAGACAAGGAGAGCTCATTGACGTGGCACTACGGCGACGCGGATCCACATTTTGGTAGCTGGCAGGCGAAGGACTTACAGATCATTTTAGAGCGACAGCTTATTGGCACAGCTTTGGAAGTGTACCAGGGGCACATGTCAGTTAGTGTGGAACATGAAGGGTGCACGAAGACTCGAGTTCTGGAGGGCATTCTCAAGCATTTGTCGCTTCCCGACCAGATCTCCAAGAAAAACGACCAAGAAGTTGATTTTGTTCTGTGCGTGTGCGATGACGTAACCGATGACCAAATGTTCCAGACGTTGAACGCGCTGGTGGTGGAGTCCAACGAGCGCCATAACGAGAGAAAACGAAAAGAAGAAGAGCAGGCGGCCAACGCGAGGATTCGCCGGAATTCCATCGCTATGGGTAATCCAGTTTTTCCACAGCTACACGCCCACCCTGTGCCGTCCGCCGCTCACGTATCAAAGGCGAAACCCCGCATGCCGCGACCTCGTGGTGGAAGTGGTGTCACTGATGAATTGGAGCCGACTAGAAAGCTGAAGGGAACGAGAAAGCGCCATCAAAATGAACAATTGATCGGGGCTGCAGCCGCAGCAGTGCGAGGTCACGAAGACTACTCGACGGACGACGATGACGAGTTGGACGCCGGCAATTACATGGACGACGACAACAAGGTCGCCTTCAGTCGCTTGCAAAAGGTGCCTGTGCGACTAGCAGAGAACGTATCGATCTTTGCCGTCGTCGTTGGTCCAGATGTCCAGCATAGTGGAGGTCGTCACGCGTGCTCGTTTGCTGTGGACTCCTTGGCAGACGTGCGCAAGGTTCTCAAGGATTTTGTTGACGAAAGTCGCAAGGGAGGAACCGCAGGAGGCGCTGCAGCCGTCGGTTATGGTGTTACTGCCGCCGACTCAAGTCCACCCGCAGCTGCAATCGGAGGAGATTCAGATGCGAGCTCGGCATCTCCTCCGTAATATCAGTAAGTAGTAAATTGCAGCTCCGTGGCCTGGCGTACCAAAGCAAGTTACGTAGTTTTATGAATGGAGACATCTGCCAAATGTTGTGTTGAGGTCTTACAGCAGGTCGTAGAAGAACTCGAGCCCTGCACGTACACAGTAAGAATCAGTCGTCAAAGAGCTGCATACAAATTGAAGTCGCTGTTCAGAGTATACCTTGTCCAAGCTCCCAGATCGCAACGCCCACATTGTATTCCTTGTACAGCTTCAAACGGTCCTGCAGGAACTGCAGACACGGGAAGAACACGACGTGATGGCTACCGGTATATGCGGCAGTGTAGGCATGTTGGCATTCCTACAGCGAAACGCACAGCATATAAACATTGTCAGTCTTTGAAGCACTTCAGAGAAATTTGTTTGCCACGTACATGAGCCGTTGCATCCCATCGAATCTTGGTAACATCGTTGTCTTTCAGCGACTGAATGTACGTTGTTCCGGTGATCGCATCTACGGGAGGAAACACATCGGTTATGAAATCAGGATAGCGTACATCAGATCACCTTCACTGTCACCTACCAGCGTTGTCGTAGCCGTAAAACGGGATTCCCATCAGGATCCTTTGTCGCTCCATAGGCGACATCTTCTCCAGCGTCTTCTTCAGCCACGGAAACGGCGCATTCGGCCCTGGCGCGCTAAAGTCATACGCATTCATGGAAAAGCGATGCACCAACGGTGCCAGATCGTTGAAAATCTCATGCGTCACAGGCAACTCACCCTAATATCACCCACAACAACCACAACTTCAGTTATAATGAACCAGCACCACCAACCCCAACAACAGCTCACTTACCTCCTGCGAGCTTCTGGACAGCACAAGAATCAGCAGCTTGTCTGCAGCTCGGAAAGCACGTCCCATCAACTGCAGCATATCCACCGTCCCTGTCATAACTGGGATCTCAAACACCATTCCATCAAAGTCGTACTCGTTCGTCAGCGCCAACATCTTTTCGATGATCACGGGAACATCCTCCGAGCTAAGACGATTCCGCTCGTAGACAACACGAGGGACAATAGTAGGCCCGGCTTCCTCCTCCACCCCGTTCTTCACATCCAACACCCACTGACGGTCGATATCGTGTGTGCCCGTGATGATCGGCACGTGGTCTTGGTCCTCACGCACCTGCAGCCACACAGGCGAGATGTACGTGAACTTGGAGCGGAAATGCTTGGCCCAGTCGTAGCCGCGGTTGTTCCACGGCGTCACGTAGCCCAGCGTCTCGCCCTTGAACTGCTTTTCCACTTTGCTAGCTGCTCGCGCGTGTTCCTGTAGGATGAGCTTAGGCTTGGGCTTGGGCGTCACGAGGCCGCGCTCCCAGACCGAGGGGACGTCCCCGTTAACGTCCGCCGCTTCGTTCGCACACTCTTGGCCGTCGCATTCTACCTCCACGAAGTCTTTGTGCTTGACGAAGTCCAGCTACGGCCATTAGAGAGTTAGGTAGGTGTTATGATACAATGGAAAGAGCTTCAAGTTGTGGCTACTTACGTTGCTGGAGACAAAGTCAAAGTCGTCGTCGTTACTTTCCTCTACTTCGTCCACGTCGTTGTCCCCTTCCCATGCGTATGCGCCGCGTTGTAAGGCCAGTAGCAGCGTCAGGAAGCACGCGCTCAGCGCCACGACCAGCGTGGACTTCATGGTGCTCTCAAAGTACATGTATCGGATTGTGATTAGCATGCGCTGATTGGCTAGATTGTCAGGTGTCGAAAAGTAATTGTGTGTAAGTTGTGTGGTAGATATTTTTGACATGCATTTTTGAAAAGTTGAAGTGGTTGGACCGAGCCTCAGATGGTAGCATGCATGTACCGGTAGGTCCTTGAAGAGGAAACAGTTGTGCTAAGTCTACTAGTGTGCAGCTCCTGCGTGTCGATCCACGAGGTGGGTTGCCGCATCTGTCTCGAGACTCGAGTCCCAGTTTCCACGCCCCGCATCAGTCGACGTCAAGTGCGAGGCGTTTGTAGACGACTTCGACGACTTCGACAAGTATCTACCGTGAATGCTGTGAGCCAAACGTATAACCCTGAATGGAGACCACCTGTTCTCGCCTCAATACATTTGGTGGTCACATTTGGAAAGCTCGACACTGACCAAACGACTCCACTGACGCACGCCAATTCAGCTCGGAAGGAGTCATGCAGAAGGCAGCCCGTTGCGGGCTTCAACTGATTTTGTATCGCTTGCCGGTGAGCGCTGACCCGAATGGCTGCTTCAGTCGGTCCCGGATAGAGCTGCTTTCTTTTACCAACAAGTTTCCAGCCTTCACTAGTCAACAGCGTTGGTGTAGAAGCTGTTGATGATGGCGCAACCGTGCAAACCGGAATGCGCTGCACCGCACAAGTAACAGAGCTCTTGAGAACCTGAAAATCCGCCAGGATGCGTGAAACGGAGACCACTTTACGCTGCCTGAGCTTCGAGCACTATTAATACTTTTCTAGTGACAGACGCTCTTGCAGTCATCGCCGCTGCTCCCCCTCGACGATGCCGTCGTCAAGCACGATTCATTTGCTTGAGATAATATCCTATATCTCCCCTGTCCATGCCCGGGCCACAGCTTCTGAAAAATCGACTATGTCGATTTTTCACAGGAAGATGGTCGGAAGATGCAGGTCGTGGCTATGCAGTCCACTTACACCAGTCGAACGCGCCGTGTGCAAGCGTCCACCCCGCCGCAACCGAAAACTCGTTGTCGCCTCGGGGAGGATTCCCACGAAGCTGGTGATGTAAAGAGTTCGTCCTCTTCTGCGGCTCTATTGAAGTCGCATCCAATGAACGCTGCACTTGACTTGAACCGCGATTGGACACCGCGACAACCAGTCCAAATTGATACATGTACCGTCAAGTGATGATACCAGCTACGCCCGAATCGACGAAACCATTTTGAATCAGCGATATGTTCTAGCGCACGCGAACGAGTTAGCTGGACAGAATTTCCAGACACAGCGTCGACAAGTGTTGACAAGTGTACCTGCCGGGTACACTTGTGGGACCAGGTAAGCATACTATAATACCTGGTCCCTCGAGTTGAACGCCGCCACGAATGCTGCTGAACACTTGCACTTTGTCAAGTTTTTTGTTCATAAACCACTTTTTATACACATCTCTTGGACGTGTGTAACAATCGGTGTAGGCATCGGGATCAACCAACCAGACCAGCCATTCTCCATTCTGCTGTCAAGAGCACACGTCAAATCTTGCAGCGACTCAATTGACACAAAACTCAAGTCATGACGTTGCGTCAACGCGAGTTCTGCAGCAGCTCCGGCATCTCGTCGCGCAGTATGTTTACGTGCTCGGATGAAACTAACTTTTTGAGCTCTTCGGGTCGAGTCCCAGCGCAGGTGACACCGTCTCCAAGGGGCGGTAGATCCACGCTTTCCATGTCCAGCACTTCCGTAGAATTTAAAGGGGAAGACGATGCACTGCTGGTACTAGCCGCCAATGCTCGTGCCAAGGTCGAACACGCCCGACAGGGGTTTGCCACTGCAGGCTGGAAGGAACGCAAGGACGGCCAAGGTGTGCGTGTATTCGAGCGCAAATCGGAGCCTGGGGTGGTTGACGTTGCAGCGTCAACGTCGCTGCCCTGCAGTGCCAAAGAAATCCTGGATGTGCTTTCCAGTCGCAATAGCGACGACTTTAACGCCACCATGGTGGCTCTCGCAGGCGACGCCTTCTCCTACGCAGTCACCCTGCGCGAAGTACCGACGTCGTCATCAAACACCCACCTGACGACCAAACGCATGCAGTTTTCGGGCTCCATCCCGTTGGTTTCCAGCACCAAGACGATCGAATTCCTGGACTACGTCGAGTTCGACTACAAGACGCGCACTGCCGTTCGCACCTTTCAGACGTTGACGCGCGACCGCGCCGGTCGACTTGTTGTCGCTGGTGACGTACTGGCTGGATACGTGCTTGCCGAACAGGTCAAGTCGCACCAGACGTCGGTGTTTTACTTTGGAACACACCCAATGTCTTCCGATGAGATGAAGTCTAAAGGTATGGTCAAAGCCAAACTGAAGGCTGCTGCCGTGCGCGAGACCTCGACCCACGTCCTACTGAAACTGGCCAAGTTGATCCCTAAGATTGGCAACGTCGCACTGCGGAGACGGTTGGGTGCTGAGGACACTGTTGACCCCACTGACAATATCGGATACGGAAGCTGCTCAGGATGTGGCAAAGTGGTGAAGGACTCACTGCTGCGCAAGAAACACGTGTGTTACATCTGCGGCCACGACACCTGTGCCTCGTGTTCTAAGTCCCAGGACGTCGAAGGACTCATCGGAGTTATCGAGCGCCTGCGTGTTTGCTGCATGTGCATCTCGTCTGCTCGGCATCGTGCATTTGATACTGTTGATGAGATCGAAGACGGTCCGGTGTATCTGCTTCGTCCCAGCACCATTAGTGGCTTGAGCACCACCTCAACGAGTCGTACTGCTTTAACTACTCCTTCAAGTGTGCGAACGAGTGTGCGAACGCGTATATTGCCTGCTACTGCGTAAGCTAGCGATTGAATGCTACAATGAGACATAGGAATACCTTAACCATTATCTATCTAACGTATCTAATAGACACAATCATGAACTGCAACGACAGCTTATGAACACAACCAGCAAAGGTGTCGATAACGTTGAGCAAAACATGATTAAAAGGGTGCAATAGTTCGGTCCTATCGCAAACTAGAAAGCTATGATAGTACTCTGTAGAGCTTCGATCGCTCCTTACTCTGCAGTTGGTACTTCTACCCACACGAGTGCGATGGCCACTAGTGCGTAGGCAGTGAGCAGCATGGAACCTTCGAGCCAATTGGACTTGCCATCGGCGATAATTGCATACACGATGATAATTGACATGAGGTAGATGAGGATCTCGAACTGGGGGAACGCCAGCGACATGGCGCGGTCCATGAACCAGCCTGAAAGCACGACAACAGGCACCACGAAGAGAGACACCTGCGTGGCTGAGCCGACTGCGACGCCCATGGCCAGCTCCATCTTGTTGTTCAGCGCAACTTTCACAGCCGTTACGTGCTCCACAGCGTTACCAACAACAGGCAGTAGGATGATGCCGATGAACGACTTACTCAAGTGCATCTCGTTTGCGAATCCGTCAATGGATCCCACAAGGAACTCAGAGAACATGGACACCAGCAAAGTAGCCCCCAGCAGAACGATCGCGCTTGCACGCTTAGACAGTGCAACGGTCTCCTCAGAGTCGTCCTGTTCATCCTCGAAAAAGTCAGCGTGGGTCTTGAGCTGGAAGAAGAGCAACTGCAGGTACATGAACAGCAAGAAAGCCGCTGCGATGCGTGAGAGCGTGAGTGTGTTGGACACGCGCGTTTCCTCCGAGTCGTGGTCCGAAAAGTAGAAAATGTAACTTGGTAGTAGCATGGCGAAGCTGGCCAGCATAAGCAGCGACGAGTTGGCACTGGCACCCACAGCGTTGAATGAGTTCTCCTTGTTACGCACGCCGCCGGCGATGAACGCGCAGCCTAGTACGAGCAGCAGGTTGGACAGCACAGAGCCAATAAGTGAGCTCTGTACCACATTAATCTCCCCTGCTTTGAGCGCAAAGATGGCGACGATGACTTCAACAGCATTGCCGAACGTGGCGTTGACCAATCCACCGATAGTTTCGCCTGTGTGGAAGGCGAGGGATTCAGTGGCTTCACCCAACAGGTTGGCAAGGGGAATCATGACGAGGAAGTCAAAGATGAAGACCCAGAGGTCGCTCCAGCCACCGAGTGACGCCCAGATGGCCAGTGGCGCTGCGAACAGCATGAGATTGAGCGGCTGCTCACGGAGCATCGCGTAGATGGCCCGTGCGTCTTCTTTGAGTGTGGGTGGCGCGTCATTGACGTCGGCGCTGGAATCGGCGGCACTGAGCCCCGAAGACGCGCCCAGCTGGTAGTGGCCACTCACGTGGCCGTTGCTACTGCTGTGGCCTTTGCCATGCAGAAGCGACGAGTGTTCGCTCTGGTATTTGCGCACACGTGAGGTGCCGCCCTCGGCGTCGTATGTGCGCGAGCGCCGGATGGACGCGAGAGCTTGGGCCGTGTGCATCTTGACAGTTCTGGTAGCGGGTGTGTGGCTGACTTGGAGCTGGTTCGGTTGTGCGGGGAAGCTGCCAATGCTGCTCCCTCCGTCTGCGTTGTGGATCTGGGGCGTTGTGGCTTGTGGGGGAACGGGCGCCAAACTATATGACGTCCAGTAAGTAGGATTTGTTCCGCCTTGAAGGCTGTTGCTCGATGTGACAGCTTCGAAAGTGGGATCCGCAGTCAAGAATCGCACTCGTTATGTGCAGATATGGCATTTGGAGAACGTTGATTGGATGAAATACGTTCAAGCAAAAATAGTCAAGACTGAAACGGATGTCATATCATCGTGCAATCGTCACCCCACAAAATCCATTGCGTGAAGGTGAGAGACCATGGTCACTTGCATGCTGTTGACGCTGGTTGAGATCGTGTCCACCCCACCGCTCTGCCGACCTTATGCGCGGCAATGTGCAGGCGCGTTGAAGCTTAATCGATGGATACTTTACAGTACGAGTCGACGTGGCATGACTGTAATACATCGGTGCCATGTGTAGATTGGAACGTATTGAACTACGCCACGACTGACGATGTGCAAACCGCGAACTTCAGCGAGCGCCGCCTCCTCATGTTTGTTTCAACTCGGCGTCAACTAGATTCGCCGAGCCAGCATCAAAATCCATTGCGCCGAGTGCAGGATGTGATGTGAGATTTGACCGCAGGCCCCATTTTGAATCTTGAAAGGCTGCAGGAAAGCCCTACTCGTGCATGGAGGTGATATGGCAGAACAACGTGGAAGTCTCGTGGGACCAGATGGGACTCGGATCTGGGCTTGCCGGCTGAGCGTACCAAGGAACGTCGGCGATGCTAGCATTGGACTGCCTAACCGATCCGTCAGGAGCAGCAATTGACTTTCGCTACCTTCGAAACGAGCGGCAAACGCTTGGTGTTGAAAGCTGCTCGTGCCGATCCGCTGCTCGTCACGATAACCGCCCGAGCACTGTAGCCCACGTCACGAACAGGGCCCGTCGCCAGAGGCAGCTAAAACCATTTAGATGTTAGGACACGTTACGGGGACTGCCAAGTAGCTGGATCGTTATGCATGCCGCCCGTGACTAGCCGTTCAGGTGGCGTGATTAATAACGGCGTTGCGCAACCAGCGCTGGGTTCATGAACCCATTCATGGCAACACATTTGGGACGGCGCGAAACGCAGCTCTCTTTCGACGTGCAGTCACGACGGGCTCATGGACCAAGAGTGTTTGGCTCACTATGATAATTTACCCCCAGCATGCCTGTCCTCGAATCGAGGACATTGCACCATGGTGCTGAGTCGTGTACATGTACACTGAAACCCGGGCTTCTGACTACCTGACCTCGCGGACTGAGCCATACAAATTCCAAGTCTATTTGGTGCGAGTGTACTGTTAAGACACGTGCGCTGATTGGCCAGAAAGGAGACTCGCGCTCGAGGGCCACGACTTGCCGGTCACAAGCTCGCTCTCGACCAACTCTTCACGTGCTTTCGGCCTAGCGAGCGCGAGCTCCCAGGCGTCTGCGCAACTAACCGCAGCAAGCGCAGGTGCCTCTGTCTTTCTCCCTTTCCACGTCTCGCAAAACCGCCGCAGTCCAGTTGTCTACAGGCCAGACGCTCGCCACCATGTTGCACCCGACCAACGCTTTCCGGGACATGGACTCCATCAAGCAGAAAGTTGCAGGTGAAACATCTTCATAAATTATGGCTGGGATGCAACGGACTGGTCATTGATTGGTGTTGCTTGGTGTTGTGGCGTGTCTATGGGTTTCTGATGTTGCTGTGTCAATGCAAAAATGTCAATGCAGGTAAACGCCCTGTTGTGTTTCTCGACTACGACGGCACGCTGTCGCCCATTGTGGACGTGCCTGACCATGCCTTCATGACGGATGCCATGCGCACCGCGCTTAGCGAGCTCTCGTCCAAGTTCGTCACGGCAATTGTGACCGGCCGCTCCACGGAGAAGGTCTACAACTTTGTGCAACTGGACAACCTCGTGTACGCCGGTAGTCACGGCTTCGACATCAAAGGCACCAAGACCCGTCCCATTAACTGCCAGGTGGCCGACCACTTCCGTCCTGAGCTGGAGCAGGCGCTGCGCGACTTGACGGAGCAGACAGCACACATCGCCGGTGCGGAGCTGGAAGACAACGGCCTCGCCATCTCGGTCCACTATCGCCACGTGAGTGCTGCATGAAAGTCGATGGGTGTTTGAGCCTGCCTGAGTTGTACATTGTGTCTCCTTCGGTTGAAGCCAACGCATCTGTCTGTCTTGTGTCACCACTGGCTAGGTTGATCCCGCGCTGCAGAATGCCGTCGAGCAGATTGTGGACGACTACGTGACGTACCACCCGAGCCTCACTAAGAAAATGGGGAAGATGGTCTTTGAGCTGCGACCTCGGGTACGTCTGGTCTGCAATATTTACTTGCTATTGTTTCGCCGAGTCTAACCTTTGTGTGTTTGCCATCTGCAGGTTGACTGGGACAAGGGTCGCGCTGTCATGTACATCCTGTCGGAGTTGGGACTGGATGCGGAAGATGTCGTGCCCTTCTACCTGGGCGACGATGTCAGTGACGAGGACGCCTTCAATGCGTTGAATGGCCGTGGACTGGGCCAAGGCATTTCGATCATCGTACGAGATCCCGAGGCGGAGAAGGTGGACCTGCCCGGTAACCTCAAGGAGCTACCGGTGACGAAAGCGTCGTACTCACTACGCGACACGGCGGAGGTGCAGCAGTTCCTGACGGAGCTGGCGAGGCTGAAGTGCGCGTGCTAAATCCTGGATCCTCGGTCATGAAGAGTCCTAGAAGGACCGAGAGCTAAGAGCTGTCGTCGAGCACGCCGCCATTCGTTTTACAGCGTGCCTATGTATTGCCTGGTCCAGGCAGACTGGTACTGGTGGGCGGTCCGTTTGCTCGACATCTACCACATAACTAAATGCGGTACCTTTCATATTTGTACGTGCATCTCTCGCTCTGTTCTTGATTCGCCGCGCAGAATGCTGACGAGGTCACCGCTGTAGATCACGGTACAAAGTCGTTTTCACCTTTGCAATCTCGGCGTTCGAGCGAGCCAACTCCACGGTAGATCCACTCTTCTGTCGTATCCAGGGCCTTCGTCACCTTACGCAGGATCTTGGCCTCAGAGGCTCGCGAGTCTCTTCAGCAAAATGTCGTAGTCGCTCGTGCTCTTCACCCAAACACCGTCAAGCTCCGCTTGTGCAAAAATATGCGGTAGCGCCACCAGATCAGGTACCGCTGCTCCAACAGCAGCGACAGCAGAAGCGAGGAGTCAATGACGCTCCGCACCCGCTACGCTACCACTGACCCATGGATAGTACGCTTACGAGTGATTGACTTCCGACGTCGATCGTTCCGCCGTTCGATCCTGCTTGCGCTAACGATAGAAATGGCTTTCTAAATTTTTAAATCTTTAAATTTAAAAATTTAAATATCGTACAAATTATAGCAGCTTTGCAACAGACAATTTAAGCCTTCAGGGTGTAAGGATGACCAGCGGCTGGACGCCCCTTTTGGTTTTGCAGTTTTAGGCAAATCTGATACCTAAATCAGTGGACGTTGCGCAAATGAGGTGCTAAACGGACATGGCCTGGATCCCTTTCCGACCGTGGACAACGGTGGAGTGAGATAAGGTGAAAGCCACAGACGAGATAAGTAAATCCACAGATGCTTGTGGGTGAAGTCTACAGTGATTTGAAACTCGAGGGATTGCAACATTGCGTCATTAGAACTCCTCCAACGACGAATGCTGTCGTCTACTGTACCCCCAACCACTCAGTAGTTGGCAGTGCTAACTTGGTAGCATTCAAAGGAACCCGAAGGGAAGAAGTGCTCCTAGCAGAGCCCCCAGCAACTTGCATCAGCTAGCAGCACCTCCACAGGAACAGTGCCTCGGTAGCAGCGCCCCCAGCAACGGCAAGCACGACCTCGGCAGTAGCGCCCAGCGAGCCCCCCCAAGCAGCAGCATCTCCAGTAGCGGATTGAGGCTCCTCAAGTTGACCCCAGAAGTGCTTTAGAAGCGCGCCTCGTGCACCAGCGCCTTGTGAAGCATCGCCTTGGCAGTAGCGGGTTGACATTCGCCGGCAGAACCGTACGGCGCTCGCCGCACCTGATAGGCGAGCAAACACTGCGAAAAGACGTACTACAAGGGCCGAAGAACTGAATTGGTTTATTATTGGTAATATGGGAGGCTTTTCAAAGTCTGA
Source organism: Phytophthora quercina (assembly GCA_014706105.1). Classification (NCBI taxonomy): domain Eukaryota; phylum Oomycota; class Peronosporomycetes; order Peronosporales; family Peronosporaceae; genus Phytophthora; species Phytophthora quercina. The sequence goes on along the minus strand of JACBOW010000029.1, from coordinate 363,892 downwards.
GCTCGCAATATTTTGGAAAAACGGATATGTCCTGGCGAAACGCATGGTCCCTGCGGAGAAGTGTAAGCTGGCGTTAGCTGAAGTTAAGTCGCTTGACTTCAAGCCAATTTTCCGAGAGGTGTATTCCAAGAAGTTGGATCCATTTAGAAAGCAGGTGGATTTAGACGAACTGGGCCCGTCGATGCTGTACATCGACGACACCATTAAAGCCAATGTGTACGCCGCCCACGATGACTGGAAAGTACGCGATGGCGCCTGGCATGCATTAAAGTGTCTACCAGATGGAAAGAATCAGGACCCTCATCAAGATTTCGCTACGTTTGATATCGCGCGGGCCCTGCTGCAGCACGAGATAGTTCAAGGTTCGATCATACTTTTCTGGTCCACCTAAAAATGGACACGTCTCTTCTGATTTAATATCTCCTGACATAGTAATCCCTTTCACACCGCTAACACCGCAAAATGAAGCGGAGAGCTTCCTCTATCGACAGGTAGTTTTTACTACAGCATAACACGTTGTTAAAGCTAAATACCGCCGCCGGTTTGTGGCTGATTTTTCGCCGCATTAGTTTTTTTTTATCGAAACGACGTCATTAATTAGCGATATCACGCCAAAACGGTATCAACGTCATCACCCAATCATAGCGAACATTTGGAGAGACCCAGTGAACGCTGTTAGCGTTGCTAAATCGTTTTATCAACAGACGAAAAAATGAGGTTTTTTCTGTTGTTAAGCTGATACGCTAAATAACACATTATACTTGCCCAATCAGATGAAACTCAGTTTTAGTGGTAATAATTATGTGGTTTACATCGGTCAATTATACCCTGTGTAGAAAGAGTAGAAAGACTCCTCTGAGTTTGCAGCAACGGCAACGCCGCTGATTCAACCCGTGAGGCAATACCAGGGTAGCGCAGCCCTCTTTTGCGGCGGCGGGGCTGCGCGAGTAGAGCCTTCGGCGTGCTGCGCTGGTTCCACACGCTATTGACGGTCTGGCGGTGGCAAGAGAAAACGCGACTAGCTTCAGCCTTGGCACCCCGGGGGAGCACTCCGTTCACTGCCTTGGAAGAGAGATGTAGGAGAATGGCAACCTTTTTCGTAGCTGATAGGTTGGGTTGGTTGGGGTGACGTGGCATTGGAGATGCTTGGCGGGAACTGTGGCTTGGCGGGATATTGGCGAATGGTGGCAATTGCTCGTTGGCCTACGACATTTTAGCGATCGAGTACTTCCCTAATCCTTCCAAACTTTTAGCCAATCAGATTTCAGTGTGGTCCACAAAAAAACCAAGTGTCCATTCTTTGGTGGGCCAGAGAAATAGTAGCGTTGATGAAGAACACCATGCTGCACGTGTACCCTGGTTGTCTAGGTGGACAAGTAGAAATGTCGAAACAGAAGACACCGGTACTCAATCGTGGTGACGTGCTGTTTTTTCGAGGAGATCTCGCTCACACAGGGGCAAGGCATACAAAAGAAGAATATTCGCTTGCACTGCTACGTATGTGTCAAGAGTGTTACCCAGAAGCCCAACTCTACTGAGGCGGTGTCGTTTAAGACATTTAGGTGCCCTAAATGCCTGCTAGCTGTTTTCTCTCGACCAGCGTTAGCAGATTATAAGCGCGTGTGCGAAGAACTGGGATATTACGTGTGCTCGGAGTGTAGGAAGTTCTTCCAAATACCAAACAGCCTTACCAAACATATAAGCCGCCATCACAGGAAGGATCTGGAGTCAGACGAGGAAGAGGACGACGACGAGAGCAGCAGTGAGTACGACAGCGAGGAGGTCATACGTGGTGACATCGAAGAGGACATCCAGGAGAACAGCGAGGAGGACATACGTGAGGACAGTGAAGAGGACAGTCAGGAAGACAGCGAGGAGGACGTACGTGAGAATAGCGAAGAGGACAGTGAAGAGGACATCCTGGAAGATAGCGAGTACGAAGTGAGTGATGATATGGACTTAGAGTGCTGAGGGAGTTATCTCAAGTGCTGAGGGAGTTATCTCAAGTGATCGCGTCAGATGACAAAATCAAGTTAGGTGACAGTGACAAATTCAGAGGAGATGACACATTCAGAGAAGGTGACAGTTCAAAACGTTGGAGTGAAAAATGCAAACATCGATTGAACTATCGATAGTTATCGCTACTCAAAAGGATCATGTATCCGGGCACAATATGTACTGCAAGTCAAGAGCCCTCGAAGCTAAGGGAGGCCGGCCCTGAAGAGGTTCATTCAGCGGCAGCGGAGCGTTGTTTTGATCTTGAGAGGGTTGTGCTGTACCCTGAGTCTGCGTGTTCGTTCGCCTTTTCTTCTGCCTTGCCGATGCACCACTGGTAGCCTTCCTTATCTGTCTGTTGAACAACTTCTCCGTTTTATCCTCGACACCGGGGCGGGTCAGTCGCTTTGCCTTTCGCCCAACGCCAATATGACAGCACGTCTTGAATTTAGTGTAGAACTTGCAGCCACAGATGCACTTCTCGACGTCAACCACCTAGCCTTCTTCCGGCATTAAATCGGAGTGCGCGTACCACAATGACCATGTCACGACGTTTTTGTAGAGTCGAGCAGCACGGGCACGTTGTTCGCTCACTAGGAGCGCGGGCTCTATAGTAATCACCTCACCACTAGTCTCGGGAAAATCATTTTGCACGCGAAACGGACCATCCAGTGTTTGGCATAGTTCCTCCATATCTTGCGATACTGGCCCAGACTCTTTAGGAAGCTGCTTCACACGACAATAAGACGTTGCATGAAGAATCTTCGACGTCCTGAGAACTTTTTTAAAATTGCGATGAATGTCTCGCAGGGGTTGTTGGTAGTTGCATATCCGAGCGGTGTGTGAAACACTTGCCACCTCCAATAGCGACTGTCTAACCATTGCTCAGAGAATTAATTCGTGAATGCCTTTAACTCAGGAATTGATAATCACTCAGCCAGTACGGTATCCTTCATAGTGTAGTAGGCATTCATAGTCTCGGCGTAGTGAATACGCGCATTACCGTCCATAACAGCCCGCCGGTTTTCTAATTGCATGTGTCGCGTGCGTTTTCTCACATTGTAAAGTACGTGAAAGAAGCACATCAGGTAGGTCGCAGAGCCAAATGTCGTACCTGAAGAAAACCATTCAGCTGGGCATCCCCGGCATCACCCATCACAGCGTCAACGTGATGAGTGGCCGAAGGGCGAACTTGCAATATCATACGGACTAGGGCGCTCATGCACATTGCATATTCCTTAGCTGTGCGACGGCTTACCACAAAAATCGCCCCTAGTTGGTACGGCCTCGATGAATCTGAGAAGCCGCATGTAATCACTGTGTAGCCCAGGTCACTCAACTTAAATGTCGCATCTGCATGAAAGAGCGTAAAGCGACTTGGAGATGCGTATTCAATACAGGCCGTGACAAGTGCAATACTAGTGATGCCAACCACGAAGGAGTCTTCATCGGTTCCCTTGCCGACATATGCGCGATCGTTTTCGTCATCTCGATGCCCGAAACAAAATGCCCGTTCCATGTCACCGGTTGGATCATACGCGTTCTGACGTACTAACTGACGAACAACATGGACAGAGTTTTTGGTTCCTTGAAGACGACGAAGGCACTTGGCGCATTTCGAAACCTGAGCCAAAGTTGGGTACCCTCGCGTAGGCTGCAATATATCTTCAGACCGACGCATGCTACTTAGAATCAGCTGAGGTGGAACAACACATTCATCCTGTTGCAAGGTAAATTTCTTCATTTCGGCGGTGATGACAGTTTTATGGGGACCCACGCAATCGATTCCTTCGTCTCGAGTATGGTCGATTCGGTTGTAGAACACACGGTTCCGCATTGACTCCTCACAGATCCAGATTTTCCAAACAAATTTGCAGGAGCCGTACATCTTACACGTTTTGCTTTCACAGCGCCGTCTTCTCTCCGTCATTGTGTGGTCGCTTTCTTCGCAGATACGACACGAGCGCGATGGGTCGGTGTGCGCAACGCGTCCGAAACAAAATTCCAAATCTTGGAATTCTTTAAGTGCTGCAGATGTCTCGAATTCACCAAGCATATCTCCATTGTAAGAGCGAGACATAGTTCCACTCGCCACCTGCCTCGCACTCGTCACCTCCCCCACACCCGTCACCACTCTCTCACTCATCACCCCCTCGTCACCGCTCTCTCACTCGTCACCACCCCCACACTCGTCACTGCGCTCTCTCCGGTCACCGCTCTCTCACTCGTCACCTGCGTCGCACTTGTCACTTCCTGAGCTACAGCGTCGTAAAACCGCGTGCTTTTGTTGTGTAGTGGTGATCGGTGGCCACCGTCGCGGAATACACTACTTATGTACGAGCCGTACACTATTAAATGTGGTCCACATCATATGGGGTGGCGATCTGTGCTTTTCTCACAAATATCTGTGGATTTACACCATATGACAATTTTACTTGTGCGTACCGAATTCCCCTATGTCAAGACATAGGATACGTCAAGGCATACACCACCCCTTCAGCCAATCAGAAGTCAGAGTTTGCCAAGCGTGCCAAAATACTGTGCACCCTATGTCATCGCATACAGCAAATGCAACCTCGCACGTCCAGCAGTTTTAGTCTGCCATTTGATGGCTTTAGCTCAAAAGAAAAGCCCAAAAGGGCGGCCACGGCTACCGGGAGGCAAAGGACGAACCGAGAAACAGTTCAAAATCTCATCATACCCAGCGGAAGAGAAGTTGCGATGAGGCTGTCGGCGAATTCTGTCTTAGACGACGATTTCGACGACATTTTTCACGCTGTAGCCTCAGTTAACTGAAATGCAATAAACTCCATGTCAAAATATTTTTTTTCTTAGTGGTACATGTAGTGCAAGTCCATTTAGCCGGGACAGGATGTCACAGGTCTCTGCACCTCATATCAGTTGTATGCCTTGACATAGGGAACTCGGTACAAACAGAAGTAATAAACAGAAGTACCGAATTCCTTATGTCAAGGCATACAACTGATATGAGGTGCAGAGACCTGTGACATCCTGTCCCGGCTAAATGGACTTGCACTACATGTACCACTAAGAAAAAAAATATTTTGACATGGAGTTTATTGCATTTCAGTTAACTGAGGCTACAGCGTGAAAAATGTCGTCGAAATCGTCGTCTAAGACAGAATTCGCCGACAGCCTCATCGCAACTTCTCTTCCGCTGGGTATGATGAGATTTTGAACTGTTTCTCGGTTCGTCCTTTGCCTCCCGGTAGCCGTGGCCGCCCTTTTGGGCTTTTCTTTTTGAGCTAAAGCCATCAAATGGCAGACTAAAACTGCTGGACGTGCGAGGTTGCATTTGCTGTATGCGATGACATAGGGTGCACAGTATTTTGGCACGCTTGGCAAACTCTGACTTCTGATTGGCTGAAGAGGTGGTGTATGTCTTGACGAATCCTATGTCTTGACATAGGAAATTCGGTATGTAGTTATACCTATTCGTCTGTGCGGTATATCTGTACTGTCTGTGGGATTCTACCGTTCTCTCTGGTGGAGTCAACAGTGGACACACACATCCGACCCCGACGGAAAAAGGGCACTGTGCACCTCAACTGGCAACTAAGCGGTCTTTGCTGCACGATTGAATTAGAAAAATGTATATTGATGTACACGATCGCGCGGTAATGCCCAATTTTTTGACATATCGTTCTTGTAATATTTTGTAAATAATAAAAATGAAAAATAAAAAATTGTAAATTGTAAATTTCCTCATAGTTTACTCTCCCTCGCTGGAAGAGCTCCACCACAGGTTACTCTCACCACCATGTCCGTGCGTGTGCTCCAAGCGTCTACGCGTGCCGCCGCGGCTATCTCCAGCAAGCGCGCGGCCGTCGCCACGTCCTCTCGCGCTTTCTCGGAGGTGGCCAAGGACGAGGAAGCCGCCAAGGCTGCGGCCGCCGCGGCTGAGGAGAAGCTCATGACCAAGTTGCGCGAGCAACAGTACATCGAGGCTGAACACACCAGTGCGTAGCCAATTAACTGCATGATATTTTATGTATAAAATAATACTGACATGATACTCTTCCATTTGATGCAGTTCTGCCGTTCCACGCGACGGAAGCCGTCTTCCCGACTATCGAGAAGTCCCCCATGCTCTTCCCGGAGGAGGCAGCCATTGTGTCCGGTACGGGTGAGTGGTCGGTGGGTCGCAAGGCTAAGCTCTTCAAGCCTGCGCGTAACCAGATGCAGAGTGGCATCCACCAGACTAAGCACTGGGAGATCCGCTTCGAGTCCCCGCGCACGTGGGTGAACCCGCTCATGGGTTGGACCAGCACGGCCGACCCTTACATCGGTCTCGTGACCAAGTTCGACACCAAGGAGGCTGCCGAGCGCTTCGCCAAGAAGCAGGGCTGGGAGCTTGAGATCGCTGAGCCCGCACCGGTCGGCGACTACTACGGCAAGATCTCGTACTCGCACAACTTCCTGGCGGAGCACATCGAGACCTTGATCAAGCAAAAGGGCAAGAAGTCGGCCGCGCAGTTTAAGCACCCCACTGGCCGTCGCAGCAATTGGGTCAAGACGCTCAAGTACCACGGCAACGGTGTCGTGGCGCAGCACGGCGGCGAGGCCAAGGAGTAAAGTACGCACGCAGCTAACGTGGAAGTCAACGAAAGCGCAGCGACAGCGTGAGCAGTTGGCACAAAGTCCGACTGACCGACAGCATCAGCTAGCTTAACGAGAACACTTGAAAGTGGTTGTGTCCTATCTTACTTGGTATTTGGTGGTATTTGGCAGGAGTCTGAAACCTAGCGAGATGATGCAGATAAAGCTGGTATATAGCCATGCAGCTTAGCTCTCACTTGCGTGTCCTATCGGCAATCGATGCACACGTCGTCGTCTTTGTTTAGACCGACACGTGCGACGGCTGAGCCTTGTTGGCAGTCGACGTTCCAGACACTGGCACCTGGGCCTGCTTCTGGTTATAACGGAGCTCCGGCATAGCCTCCAAGTCAGCGTCCTCCTCCTGCTGAGCGGTAGCGGCAGCGCTCGTCGGCTGCAGCATCGTTTGCTTGTAGGCCGGGTGCTGGAGAAAAGCAACAAGAAGATCCACAAAAACAACTGTAAGACACTAGAAAATCCTCTATGATCCACCGAGTCACACGTACTCGGTAGATGAGGAAGAAGTTGAAAAGAGCCAAGAAGAAGAAGCACACGCCGAGAATCCAGCCAATCCAACCCTGTGAGACGGCGAGGAACGCGATGCTACACAGCGTCAACAACAAGTCAGTATCCAGTTTACACAATAAAGATAAATACCAACAAGTAATCACCCACCAGAGAATGTAGGACGCTTTGCCCGTAGCCGAGAACATGAAGCCAAAGTTAAGCTTGACACGGTCTGCTATCGATGGGAAACGTTCGTGGTTCTCTACGAACGCGAGTCCTGCACTCAGGAACCTGCAAGTAGCAAATACAACAGCTTATAAGCCACTGAATCTTATTAACAACTGTGGATATTGCAGCCTGACGTACATGATGTAGATGCAGACGAGGAAGTGCGAGTAACTGGGCGCCTGGAACATGCGGAAGAAGCACGTGACCCACAGTCCGCCAGCGAACACCAGGTTCACCAGACGCATGTAGCCATTAATGCGCGCAATGTCCGTGGCGGAGATGCGGCGCTCCAGCTCGTCCGTACGCTCCTTGATGGCTGTAGGCACCTGCACCTGCGAGAGCTGTGACTTGACCTGCGACGAGATCTGACGCAGCATCTCCCTGGGCGAACCAGCAGAAGCAGCAGCACTCTCACCTCCAGCGGGGGCAGGGGCGGCGGCAGCGGGCGCCGCAGTCGTAGAGGCCGAGGGTTCCATCATGTCGTCGAACGGTTGCTTCCTCGAGTGAACTATGGCTTCTTCCCAGCGACCTCTTGGGTAGACTTGAAATCTGACAGTGACATACAAAGTGCTATATGCGGAGGGATCCGTTGGGAATTTCCGTGATTTTTTGGTCGTGGAAAATACGCGACAAGCTACGCAGCAAAAAGTGACATGGCTACAGTTTCGGTTTTTCGCCGTTTCAACCAATCCGAACCGATGCCTGATTTGGCGCGTCCGGATTGGACTAAAACAACGCGTAACTGCCATGATCCCAATCAAAGTGCAGCGCCGATGGACGAGACCATCAGAAGTCCGTCGCGGCGTCCGTGAGCGCCGTCATCACGTCCTTTGTGGTGCGTTCCGTTAGCCGTTGATAGAAGCGCTCATTCTGCCGGTTGCCACTGACCATAATGCCTCACTGTGCAGATCACACGTAATTTATTAAGCGGCATGTTTAACGTAGTGGGTTCCGGTGCAACGTCCTTTACTGTTTACTTGTATTGCTTGTGGCTATGCAGCGCTGGAGGTAGTGAAGACGCGATTGCAAGTACAGGCGCCCGCTGTAGTTCACGTGTCACCTGCCGTGCAAAAGGTGGTTGACCAGAACTCAAAGGTTGGCAATCGCCAAAGTGCTAACTGTGCATTAAATGTGTGCAGTGCCCGTACTACAACTTCTCCAATGGGCTGATGGACACGATGCTTCCCAAGCAGCGGCTGCTGAAGCAGTGCAAGTGCTCGTCGCAGCAGATCTGTTCACCGCCCAGGCCAGACAGCACGCTGTTTACCATGGCTAGGATAGTTCGACTTGAAGGCCCATTGGCACTGTATGCTGGATTACCGCCTACGTTATTGACTGCTATCCCGTCCACTGCAGTGTACTTTACGTCGTACGAGATGCTGCTCAAACGGTTTAAGAAGGCTTTTCCTGAACAAAATCATGGACTGCTGGCAATGGCGTCGGGGAGCATGGCACGCGCTGCCGCCGCTACGATCTTCTCTCCGTTTGAGTTAATCCGCGTGCAGATGCAGGCTGTCGCCAATGCACACCCGTTCGCGACGTATGCGCGGCAAGTATGGCAAGGAGGAGCTCGGCAGCTGTTCGCCGGTCTTGGAGCTACGCTCGCTCGGGACATACCGTTCTCGGCTTTCTACTGGTACGGCATCGAGACGTCCAAGGAGTATTTGACAGAGCGGGTCCCCATAGCGGACGCTCAGACGAAACGAGTCTCAGTTGCCTTTATCTCGGGTGTTCTGGCAGGTGTGTTGGCTACCATCGCCACGCATCCATTCGACGTGGTCAAGACGCGGTCGCAGCTGGTTGTGTACTCCAAGGACATGGCTCCGGCGCCGTCGTTCATGCAGCTGCTACGCCAGGTGTGGGAAACGGAAGGTGCTCGAGGTATGACGGCGGGGCTGGTGCCGCGGGTCGTGAAAGTCGCGCCCGCGTGTGCTATCATGATTTCCTCGTACGAGGCCACCAAGCAGGCCTTCAACATTGACTAAGAAGACAATAGACTCATCAGTTGCATTTGCCATCCAGCATGCAGCGGTGACTGTGCTGGACGGCCACGAGCGCCATCGCCAGGTGGTGATGCCGTTGTAAGCCACAATTTTGCCCTGGATTTGCTCGTCAAGGAAGCCGTCCTGCACAGCTCGCGGTTGGTGCGCAGATACTCAGCCCAAGTGGAGATCGGTGCACCGAAATACATGTACACGTGCCGCTTCTGTGGCTGGGCCTCGCCGCGCGGCAAAGCTGGCCAGCTGCAGCGCTGGGCCACTCAGTTGGACTAAGTCAGTCCTCTTTCAACCATCACCAGCGTCGCCTACATGTGTGTGCATCTTGGCTTTTGAGTTCTGCACAGGCCCGTCCGCTAGCTAATGCGGGCCGCGAGCCGTAGCCATACTTTTCCACTTGGCGACTGGGCAATTCGCCACAAATTGGTGATAGGGTTGCGTCTGTCTGCGCTGACTATATTCCTGCGACAGCGCATATCCCTGAAATGGGCTGTCCCCACCGAGTTTGTCATCCTATACTTTGCGGGTGCGGAGCGCCCTGTCGAAAGTTGATTCAACTGCAGAGGGTGAAGAGGCAGACCTAGCAACGTCTCGAACAAGTCAATTGGCAATTGGCTCGCAAGGCGGCAGCATCGCTCGCTGTTGGTTGGAACGACTTGGATACGCTACAATATTAACGTTAGTATGGTGCAAGACGAGCAACAGCAGCAGGACATGAAGAAGCAGCAGCTCAAGCCTTTCGACGGTGCGGCCAGCGGCGTCTCCACGTGCCTTACAGGCTCAAACCGTTCAGCCGAACCTGTGGCCGAAGCGGAGGCTGAGACCTCGTCACTCTCGCTCGGCTCCTCATGCTTATCATTCGCTTCTCGGAAGCTGCGACGGAGGCGTAACTCGCACGCGCGTGTGCCTCTTATCTCAGTCACATCGCTCTACAACCGGCTGCAGACATCGGGCGTCGTGCTTGTGGACTGCCGCAAAGGCGCCGAGTTCTCTGCGGGTCACCTTCCAGATGCACTGCACTGTCCGCACGTGCACACGGGGCCGCACCTGGCGGCGTTGAGCTGTGCCAGACAAATGGCCAAGACAGTGGACGACGTGCTAGAACTCACTGATAACGCCAAGCTGCGTGAGAAGCTCGAGGGGAGAGATCTCATGGAAGTTGTGGTCATTGGCGGAAACAACACAGGCGCGTCATTCCTGTACAAAATGGACTGGGGCTACCGTTTCGCTAAGATGCTTGTGGACGAAGGTCGCGTTTTTTCGGTGCGATTCCTGGCGCAGGGCTTCCAGGCTTTTGCCAAGAAGTATAATTTCATGCTGGTGTCGTCGCCTTTGTGGGTGCCACCTCAAGAGGAATCAGACAACAGCTCCAGGAAAGAGAAACAGGAGCAGGATCCACTGGAATCTGCAGTATCTAGTCCAACGTCGGCGATGCACTTCCCGAACGAGATCGTGGACGGATTCCTATACCTTGGCAACTTTTGGCAAGCCAACTCGGCCGACGTGGTTAACGCCTTACAGATCACCCACGTGGTCAACATGGGAGCGATCACTGACCACCGCAACAAATTCGAGCACGTGGAATACCTCGACGTTCTGATCAAGGACAATGAAGACGTGGACATCACACAAGAGTTCGGCCCCACCATTGAATTTATCCACAAGGCAGCACAGCAGAACGGTCGTGTGCTTATTCACTGCGTCCAAGGCGTGTCGCGTTCGTCCACAATCTGCATCTGGTACGTCATGCTCAAGACCAAGTGCACGCTGTCGGCCGCCTACAGTCACGTGCTCAAGTGCCGCCCTCTTATTTTCCCGAACCGAGGCTTTATGGCGCAACTTATCGCCAATGAACGAGAACTTTACGGCGACCAGAGTGTCATGGAGGACGAGCTGGAGCTGCTGCAAAACGGTTTACTGCCGCCTGTGGACCGCAGCGGCTCAGCGTTGTGCCAAACCTTCCTCCCGTAGTAGCCCCATATTGAAGTTGACACAGTTAAACTGCGTGAATTTATTATTTGCTCAACAACTCGATAGCATTAGCCTCTGCTTCACCTCAATGTATGGAAGATGCGACCATTGTCGTACTTGCCATTCACGAAGCGGCCGTGCCATTCCACGCCGTCCTTGTCCACATATCGTCCATCACCATGCATTCTAACAGCAAAAAAATACCACAAACAAGCACCACAAATAAGACTTCAACCTGATAATTTGCCATAAATGATGCAATGCACCGGTTGAAGTGCCAGCTGCCTTCGTAATGCGCGCCGTCAGCCCAGCGATAGTTCCCGACGCCATGGAAGCGGTTGGCCTGGAATGCTCCATTATAAGTTGCACCCGCTGCGAAGCTGTAGACGCCACGGCCGTGCATTTGGTCATGCAGCCATTCGCCCTCATATCTCTCGGCTCCCGTCCAGAAGGAGCCGTGACCTTGACGAACCACTTTGCCACGGACCAAGCAATACTCTCCCTCTGCAGCGCATATGAGCGTGAGAATCAATCACGCGAGAACGTAATACTCATTGACTAATGCTACGTTGACGCACTGTATTTGCTACCGTCGCTGAACGAAAAGGTGCCGGACTTGACTGCATCCTCGTCCTCATCCATCGGCTGCTCTTCCTCAGTCCGTGCCGTGTTAGCCGCAGCGGCAACAGCAGCCGCGGCGGCCGCCTTGGCATCACCTTGTCCAGCAGTAGAAGCCTTGGATTTAGCCACCATGTTGCCAGCTCAGGAGTGCCCAAGTAGTTTTTTGAAACTCCGCGTCGCTTCACGTACTTGACAACTTGTCCTACGTCTGCTAAGACGGTGAACCGAGGAAGCTTATGTCGCTCCAGGACTTTGTACACAACTACGAGATGGAGAGTCTGCAGCTGGGCATCACAGCTCGACGGGACGTGATCCAGCGGATGATGGAGTTCTTCCCGATGCCCGAAGACGACGGTCTCAGTAGCAATTTCCAAGAGACGTCACAAGCCCTGGCTGCACGTCGCGCGAAGAAACCTGAACAGAGGCCAGGAAGTGTGTTGTCTCTTGCTGGGAATACACGAGAAGGTTTTGACCATCGACTACGCAACATCCAGCTAGTGGCGCTTGTAAACGCCTTGCACAAAAGTAACGTCCCTGGTCTGGTTGGCCTTGATCTACGCTACAACCACCTCGGAGAGCATGAAGAAGAGTCAGAACAGCACAATACTGAAAGCGGTGGTGAAGATGAAGGAGAGCGAGATGAACGCGAATTCCTCCTAGACACTGCATCAAGCCTCGGTCGACTGTTGCAGCCCACACCATCCTATGCGTGCCAGATCACTGAATTGAACCTGCAAGGCAATCGTCTTGGCAGTGAGAGCTGTCGACTGCTCTGTACTGCGCTTGATGCTGCAGGAAGTTCTTCTCCTCTTCGACGGTTAAATCTTAATGGAAACCCACTAGGTCCTGCAGGAGGACACGCTATCGCAGGATTGCTATGTGCTAGTACTTGTCCGCTACAGGAACTCGACGTGGGGAATACAGACCTCGACGTGTCCAACCTCATCGCCATCGCACAGTCGCTACATGTGAACCGCAACCTTGAGGCGCTGGATCTCGACAATCCCGTTATAAAGACGAAGGAGGAGGAAGCGATTCAGTACATTGGGAAAATGCTGCAAGTGAACCGCGTACTCACGAATCTGAGTCTGGCCAAACATCAAATGACGGATACCGGCGCGCAGGTGCTTGCCGAGCGCTTGCTGGACAATCGTTCGTTGCGGCGACTTGTTCTTCGCGCCAATCGCATTGGAAGTACAGGTGCTTCTGCTATTGCAGCGCTGCTGCTGCATCATCCGACGCTCGCTGAGTTGGATCTGAGCGCGAATCGCATCGGAGACGCTGGAGCGAAGGCCTTTGCGACGGTGCTTAAAGCCAACATGGCTACACCTCTGGAGGTTTTATCACTCTGTTCCACGTCACTCACAGATGACGGCATGGCTGCACTTGCAACTGCGTGTCTAAAGCCACAGAACCCCGAAGCAGGTTTGCGTTTGCGCTGCCTATTGCTATGGGGCAACATCTTTGGCCCGAAGACTTCACCGCTCGTATTGGAGCTGTGCGAACCCGGCGGCCGCTTCCATGAGTATGGTGTCGAGACTGACTTTCTGCCATGCCTCGTGGACGACGCAGTGCTTGTTGCACACCAGGAAGCATTTCAGTTCCCGAAGTTTGCATCGACCAAGCGATGAAACGTGAGTATAAGTTGCCTTTCACTTTAACTTGAAAAAACAACCTGAAAATTGAAATTTACCTAAATAGGGACCAAAAAAATGGGTAATACTAAATGCGAGTATGGAGGAACTCTCGATCCGCATATTCAGTGTTTGACGTACGGCGCAAATGCTTGGCAGGTTGCTGCCCCGATGCGCTGGCATAGCTGCCTCGCGCGTAGCTTCTACGAGCTGCATCAATGCGCAAATTCCTTTTCGTACTTTGCTATCGTCTTGCCCTACTGCTCACGAAGTTTGGATCTCATCGCGCCGCTCCTTCTCTCTGTGCGCTTCTAAGGCGTCAACCGTATCCATCCCCGTCCGATGGTTTTCGTCCACTGACGCCGCTGTAGGCGACGAAAGCTTCGCGTCCTTGGCCGGTCGCGCGCAGCGAGAAATTGCAGTGATTCATGACATAGTAACCACAACCCACAAAGCCCAAGAACTCGCCGAACTGCGTCAAGAAGCCACCGACCCGAACCTCTGGGACGACGCCGTCAACGCCGCGTCGGTAGTGCAACGACTCGCAGCGCTGGAATCGCGGGAGACACGTACACATGATTTGCATCGTCGGTTTTTAGATACGAAGGAGCTGTTCTTGATGGCGACGGAAGAGGCGGACGAGCCGATGCTTCGGGACTGTGTGAGTGCTATGGCTGCAGTACGGACGGACGCCCAGCTGCTCCGGCTCGAACTGTTGCTGTCCCATCAGAGCGACGCTCGCTCGTGTTTCGTCGAAATTCAAGCGGGTGCTGGAGGTACCGATAGCTGCGACTGGACGGCTATGCTGGCGAGGATGTATGCGCGTTGGGGCGAGACTCGTGGATTCCAAGTGCAGTACGTCGATGAGTCTGTTGGAGAGGAGGTTGGCTTTCGATCGGTAGTACTGCGGTTGGATGGTGCGTACGCTTACGGTTGGACGAAGAGTGAGGCTGGCGTACACCGTCTTGTACGGATTTCGCCGTTTGACAGCGCTGGTAGAAGACACACATCGTTCGCCCAAGTGCGAGTGTACCCGATGGCTGCTGAAGGCCGCTCGAACGAAACTGAGATCTCAACTAAGGACCTGCGAATCGACACGTTCCGTTCGTCAGGTGCTGGAGGACAACACGTCAACACTACGGATAGTGCCATTCGAATCGTGCACTTGCCAACGGGAATCGTGGTGCAGAGCCAATCGGACCGATCGCAGCACCGTAACAAGGCGGAAGCGATGGCTATGCTTCGGGCTAAGCTTTATCAGCGGAAACTCGAAGACGAAGCGAAAGCAAGACAGAAGTTCACTCAAGGACTCGGAGACAACGCGTGGGGCAATCAGATCCGATCGTACGTGTTGCACCCGTACCAGCTAGTTAAAGACCATCGCACGAACTACTCTGAAGGCAACACCGCTCAAGTACTCGACGGTGATATCGACACTTTCATCGAGAAGATGCTCCTCCACCAGGCTGCATCAAATAGTCCAGACAGCATGGATGAGAACGGCTCGAACGCGTAGATAGATCTATATATTACTTGATGGCCTCATACTTACCAGCTACGTCAAAATGCAACACCTCCGTCAATTTCACCTGTCAGCAACGATGAAGGAGCGATTATCTGCTGATAATAAAGCACGAGAACCTGCATGTCGTCGAGATGCACCGCCATCCGCAACTCGTCGCGCGATCTCGGCTAACAACACGTCCCGCTGCCTAGAAGAGATCACATGTGTATGCTCGGCCCAATCCAGTACCTCACCAACCTTCTTCGTCACCACGTCACGCTCCTCAACAGTACGGCTTAGCATAAATGCTTGCTGCAAGAACGAGATCTCCATATCGCTAGGACTCTGCAGCCACGGTTCACCGTCGATTTGCACAGGCAAAGTCTCTTTCAAGGTGATACTCACCGACTTGGCTTGACACAAGCGCACGGCCTTGGACAAACCCACCTGCATCTGCCCAAGATGCAGCGTGCCGTACACTGCCACGACATCCAGCACCCCGTCATGGGGAGAAGATGGTCCGAAATGAGTGCTGGTATCAAGGCTGTCGATGCTGCTTGTCCGACTTCGGTCATCATCGTCGTCATCCGTCTCACTAGCCGAGTCCGAGTCTTCGTTGTCTGACTCAGAGACATCATGCCAAAGCTTTGAGCCACCGCCGTAACTGTTAATATTGAGGAGAATGACGCCTTCAATGCCTGCCGGGAGTGTGATACGCTTTCCATCGCACACCAGAATGATCTTCTCGGGTAGACCTGCACACGTCCGAACAAGGAAGTTCTTGGCACCAAACTGACTGTACCACAACTTGTTCACGAACTGACTCATGAAGAGCCCCGGCGAGCGTTCACGCTGTTCGTGGAACTCAAGAGCCACCTGAGCGTCCACACCGACACCCAAGTAGTTGTTCAGTACGACACGTTTCTGCGAGTCGCCAATGTTCACTTGCCATCGATCCAGAAGACTCACATGAGCAGCCTCAACCTCGCTAAGAATTTCACTCACGTCTGTAGGGGCTGAAAAGCCAGCACCCCAACCAAGCACACGAGCTAAATCGTTGCCGGTTCCCAGCGGCAAAACCGCGATAGGTGGTTGTCGCGAAGCTCCAATCTCATCCAAAGCGCCGAGCACCCAACCCACAGTTCCGTCACCACCACAAACCAAAATGCGAAGTCTCGGTAGTCCAATAAAACGACGTAGTGGTTCGATGGGGCTTTGATGCGATAAGTCGTACACTTGTACTGGATTGAGCCACATCCGCATCTGGCGAAGCACATGGAGCCCCATCTTGCCGCCACTACGACTGTTGATAAATACCAATAGCGGAGTTGTCTCCTTGGAAGTCTCGACAAGATCATACGGGAGTCCGTCCGATCCAGATACAGCGTTTGATGCAACTGCAAGTGCATTTTCCCATCCAGCAGCAACTTCATTGCGTAAATTACTCGTCGGAGGTGTAGGTCCCTCCATTGCACCACTAGGACGTCGTAATCGAATTTTGGACATTTTGGTCACTGCAATATGCGCAGCACAACGCACCGAGTTGAGTGCACGCTGCGACTTGCTGGCAATAGAGACTGGTTCACTTAATATGACGCACGAAGGAGGTAAGATGAGGTTTGCATGTCGACCTAAGTCGCAACGACGAAGTAGCAACGGCTTGTGTGAACGAGCCAAAGCCTGTTGAAAGCATTCTTCATGCACGCGAACATGACACCAGGCACATTTGAGTCCGGACAACGCCAAGATACTTCCACAGAACAGTCCGCATAGTGAGCACGAGTCCATGGGGTCGATATTGCCCTTGATCCACATATGACGCTGCTGCGTTGCAACCGTCGACTGTTCTCCATCCTTCTCGACAGTTGAAGACAGCAGCAGCACACCAGGAGCTCTACAGGCACAGGAAGGAGAAGATGGAGTAGCAGCAGTGGACGGAGACCCATTCACGCCCTTGTAACGCATTGTAGTGGCTGCACACTGAGCGTGTGCGTACATGCCGCAGATATCGCACTTGACCACGTAGCTGCGGATGCCGTAGACGATGGCCTCACACACATTGCACCATTGTGGACTAAATCAATACAGTAGTTAGCTCAGCAGTAGAAAACAATTGTATTGTTGCAGTAGACGCACCCCGCGAGGTTCCCAGGTCTCCATTGGTGCTGACCCACGACGTATGGACCATCACTGAAGCTGCGCCATGTGAGGAAGAAGAGAAATTTGCGTACGCAGAGGAAGACGATGAGGCCTAACGCTAACCCAACGAAGGTGTAGCCTACCGAGTTGAAGAGCGCTACAGCTTCGGGTGGCATGTACGCCGACGGAGGCTCGAGCAAATAGCTCTCCATGGCGAAATAACGTTGTGCCGAAAGGACGTGACTCTATCCCAATCTGATCCGACTAAGTGCGACTAAGTGCGACTAAGAGAATAGCAATCCACCAATCAGAACGCGTTATCAAGGTATTTCAAACGAAAGCAAGCAATTCATTACCACGTAAAGGGAATTAGGTCCACAGTGATGACTGAACGATGAAGCTTAGGCCGAGAGCTTCTTGGCGACACCGGCGAAGGACTCGCCCTGGACCTTGGCGACGTCCAGCTCGAGCTGGCTGGGCTGGCGGGAGCCGTCGGAGCCGGCGATCGTGCCCGCGCCCCATGGGGAGCCGCCGTGAATCTCGTCCATGTTGAAGAGCAGTGGGCTGCGGTAGCCGAGTGGCACGAAGGTCATGCCCTGGTGTGTGAGGAAGGTTACGGAAGTAAAGGCCGTGGTCTCCTGGCCGCCACCGATGCTGCCCGTGCTGAAGAAGATGCCTGCGGGCTTGCCCACCAGCGCGCCAGCGGCCCAGAGGCCGCCGCAGGCGTCGAACAGCGCCTTGACCTGCGCCGGCATGCTGCCAAAGCGCGTGGGGATGCCCAGCAGGATGCCGTCCGCATTCTTGAGGACGTCAGGCGTGGCCACAGGGTGGTCCTTCTTGGGCGGCGCGTGCATCTTGCCCAGGATCTCCTCGGACAGAGTCTCCTGCACCTGGTAGATCTCGGCAGTGACGCCATCCACGGACTCGACGCCCGTCTTGACGGACTCAGCCATCGTGGAGATGTGGCCGTAAGTGGAGTAGTAGATGATAGCGATGTTAGTCATCTTTTTCTTGACTTGGAGGGTTCTGCTTGGTGCTTGAGCTCGACGAGGAAGATTGTGGAATGAAGAGATCTTTTGGACTGACGTCAATCTGGGCGGGAACTGCAACACGGAAAGACCGGATTGGAGTTGACTTCACCTTGATTTATGAGGGAGTTTGCTATAGATGATGTATCGGAAAATGAAAATATAGAAAGAATTGAGCGATGCCTGTTATGTATTTAGCTGGCTGTCATGCTAAATCGGAGCTCTACTTCGTCACATCATCCCACCACTGCCAGACCCTCAGCGATACGATCGGCGCTGCGTGGTGGAAAACACAGAGACACCTTTCTTGCCTGCACCTTTCTTCTTGCCGCCTTTTCCGGAGCCCCACGCGACTGCAGGTGGACTAGTAGACGGATTTGCCCACGCAGCCGGTGATCCGAACGTGATGGGGTCGGCGACTTGAGGCCTGGGCTCGCTTGGGGCAGCACCTCCAAGCGCTGGGAAGTATCCCGAATTCTCCGTCACTCTAGCAAATGATCGCTCCTCGTCGGCTGAATACGAAGACGCCGCTGCATGTTGATCACCTTCAAACGTGGTACTTGACGAGTTGCTGAGGTGAAACTCCTCCAGAGACTCAGCCAACGCTTGCTCGTAGGGTGACGGCCACATCGTCCCTTCTTGCTCCAGTGAAAACGCTGCTGCATTCCTCTTGAAGATCGGAGATGAAGGAGTCGGTGCGTTCTGCTGCTTGGGCTTCTGCTTCCTCTGTTTGACGCGTTTCTTGAGGTCGTTGCGGAACGAGTTGAGCGTCGAAGGCGAGAGCTGGGACGTTAGATCGAGTTCACAAACGTAAAAGTCACAAAAGCGTGGCAAATGGCTCAGGAAACGGTAACGTTTCTGTGCTTTCTCGTCCATGACCACGTGCTCGATGTCCAGGACACGCCCGTGGATTTGTTCAGGCAGTAAGTGGTAGCGATCAACAGGTAATGGCTCCGAACTTGCAGATGAAGAGCTCTCTTGAGTCCACGCAGCTTCCAGTTCTTTCTGGTGTGCATCCTCCCCGTGCTCACTTTGTAGCTCGTGCTGATGCTCATCCGAGTACTCCTTCAGCAGACACTTCATGTTCAATGGGTGAAGAACCACGTACGTTCCGTCCGCGATCTGGTAGAACGAGTACGTGTCTCCACTTCCGTTTTCATGGGGCTTGCTATTCTTGCCGGTACTAGAGCTGTTTGGGCTGTTAGAGTGGTTAGCACCGTAAGTCCCATGACTGAAATCATCACTCTTGCCAAGCCGTCCGGAAGTGTTCCGCATGGCCTCTTCCACAAAAGGAAGGTTGTCTACATCACCGCTGCTGCGGAATTCGGCGTCCATCGACTGAAGATCACGCATCTCCGCGTACAAGAGCTCCTGCAAATACTCCGGCGTTGCCTCCAAGACGCGCGAGTATGTCGCGTCTGCGTCATTCACGCTTGGGAGCTTGCGAGATCGCTTCCGCGCGGCAAACGTGACAGCCTCCGGGGACGATTGCGCAGAATGCGAAAAGGCTGGAGTGTCTACAGCACGTTCGCCCTTAACTTCTGCAGGCGGAAGTACACGAAGTTGGGGGAACATGCTGGACTTCGGACGCTCAAGAAATTGAAAAGTTGCATCGGCACCCACATGCGGAGGAATCTGTAGCTGATGAAGCTGCACACTGCGCAGGTGACCCTTTTGAACGGATTCAAAACACATCGGGCAGCGACGCCAATACTTGTCGGTCATTGACAGATAGCGGAGGATGCATGGCCAGCTGCATCGACACAACAAAGTAGATTAATAATTAGTGCGCTACACTTTACAGCATTAATCACTCATAAGTTGATTTGCTCACCAGAAGATGTGACCACACTTGGTGATTTTCGGCGCGCGGAAAGTGTCCATGCAGATCGGACAGGTCTGTGGGCTTTCGACGTCATACCACAGCAGCACCTGCTCAACCGAGGACCCTGTAAATTACAATATCAATACTGCGTCAGATATCAACAGTCATACGAGGTGTGGCTTCGCAGCGCTGCTTACATTCGGTGAGAGCTTCAAGATCCCACGTCGGCACGACGGCATCCGGATGAAGTGGAGCGATCACGAAGCGGTAGCTAAGTAAATGCACGCAGCCACAACAACCGTTAGCCAGATATCCACACACTAATAATTTGCACACGGTAGTCAATTGCAGACGTACTTAGCATGGAGGTACTCGATCTGAGTGCGAGGTGCGGAGCTTTTCTTCTTCTTCTGGTGATGATACACGTTCCGTTCACGCTCCGGCATGGAGAAATTGAACAGGTGATTGGCAGATACTCCGTTGCGGGTGACACGTGACTCATAGTCCATGTTCTTCTTCTGCAGAGAGAGTAGAACAACCAGTGAGTACTACAAGATCGGCATCTCCCAGTCGATTAAACTCGTCGTACCTGCTCTCGACGTGGACCACGACGGCCGGAGCCTCCATTGGTGTTGTTGCGACTGTTATTATTTCTGCTATTAACGAGGTAACAGACGTCAATGCGTTTGTCCGTTGTGTCTGCGAATCTAGGTCGAGCACACAGAGACGCACCTCATGATGGCGGGCGGTGGATGGCTAATTAAATAGATATGGAGATAGGTACCATAGATACAAGTGCAGGAGAAGACGTGGAAGACGAAGCGAGGGACGAGAAGCGGGGAAAAGGGCTGGACACCGAGTGGGTTGGCCAGCAAGCGAGGCGACGGCGAAGATGTCGCGAAGACTGAAGTGACGAGCAAGCTTCGATCCATGCGATTTCCACCAATAGGAGCGCTTTCTTTGCTATGTTCGACACACAATTTGTGTTCCGTACACATTTGTGTTGATACAAGTCAAAACCATGGCGGAGACCAAAGAGGTGCTGCGCATGTACCGGCGGATCCTCAAGCTTGCGCAGCGTTACCCGAGCATCAAGCGCGAGTCCATCATCCGCGACATCAAGACGGAGTTCCACGCGAACAAGAGTCTCACAGACGCGCAGAAGATCCGCGAGGAGTTGGCTTCGGTGCGCGCGGGTATCAAGGAGTTATCAATGTACGCCAGTCTGCATCCGTCGCTGCCCAATTGGAGCGTTGAGGTGGGACGTGACGCGATTAAACCGCCTCCGCCTGTGCATGGCGGCGTGAGTGCAAAGGTTGTTGGTGACGGCAAGAAGGAGTAGGTGCAGTAGCAGTTAAGCAACTGCATTGAAACAGAATGTTGAAATGTCGGTCGAGTTGAGAGTTTTACTGGTTGGTGCTGCTTTGGATGGGCGGGCAACGCTTGCAACCTTCACAACACTGTTCACATACAGGACCGAGCTGCGTCTGCGGGACGAGGATAAGGTCACCCGTTTGCTTGGACGTTGTCATGTTTAGGAACTGGCCGATGGGGCAGTCCTCTTCGGCGGCCTACAGTAACAGGAGCAGTGTGAAATGAATGTATCCTTTAGAGATGCCGTCGATAGCAGACGTACTGCAAAAATATGTGGAACGGTCTCGTTCTCGTCGGTGAAGTAGCCGAACCAGTAGGTCTGCATGGCGTTGGGTGGCCAGCCATGCGGGTTTGGAGACGTCGCGATCAGTGTCAGCACTTCCTGGAACATGACGCTGCGTCGGATCACGTCCTTGACCTGCAGCAGCTCGATGCGTGGACGCAATTGAGTGAACGTCACTGTGGCGACCTCTTTGTCGTCGATGTTGAGCGTGCCTACAACAGGCAGCAGACCACCCTGCATCATTGCGAGCAAAGACAACCTCAAGATCAGACACAAAGTACGCGCAGCATGCACCATTTAACAGCGTCAAACGGGTCGCACCTCAATAGTGCCGACGATGTACGAGTTCTGCTTCCGCGGGTCCGACGAGAACGTGAACACTCGTACTTTCACACGAACCATTTTGGTGGCGGAATCCAAAGGGCGGCCGTTCCTCTCGAGCGCAAAAGCACCCGCGTGAATGAGTTTCGCTCAGAAAGAAACAAAACGAAAGCATCCCATGCTGTAAAGAAGGCCAATGCAGATGGTTAGAATTAAAGAATAACGACAGAAATCAACAATGCAAGAAGACGACTGAGGATATTAATGACGTGCATTGTCATGAAGGAGCCTCTGGGAGTTCCCACTTTTTCTTAAAGTACATAAATACTTAAACAGAACGGATACTGCTGCTGATCTCACGTGCCTCCCGCTTGCTAGTAAATTCAGCCCACAGCTGCAATTCAATAGTCACGAACGTCCGCTCGAGTCCGTTCGCTTGCATGGGCGCGTTTGGCGCTTGGCGGACATATGTTGCTTAGATGTACACCCAGCCGGAGTGCTCGAAGGCAGTGGACGGGTCTTCCTTCTCCTGCTTGCTGCCACCGAAATGCTTCTCCGAGGGAGCGTTGCCGGTCAGCGGGCGGGACACCACGTGCTTGAGTTGGTCGAACATTGCTGCGGTAATAGATAGAAGCTTGTGCTTGGTTAGAATTGATTGACGTGCTGCCAACGACGCAAATTGGGAACTGAGCCAGATATTCATTGGCGCTGCACTGCAGCAGTGGAGCCTGAGCGTCGACGAACGTCGCTTCGAGCAAGACTACCGCCGCCTTCGGTATTCTATGCACTGCGCGCGGTGCTGTACAATGTTCGATACATTAACTATTTAGAAAACCATCAAATAAGTTATACCCTCCTCAAGACGATTGTTGAAGCTGTTTCCAATGAGAAAATGAGATTGCACGCTGATTGGCTGATCGCGACATGGAAGCGATCGCCGTGATAGGGACGCGTCACCGCCGTGGCCTAACTGCTGCGACGGCCCGCGATTGGCTCGAATCGGTACAACAGACATGACGGGCGCTGGCGCGTCACAGGTCTCCGCTGCGGCGCTTGAGGATTGACGGGCATCTTCAACGTGTCGCCTGCAATGCAATGCCAGACTCGATTTGAATTGTTCAACCTGGGCAATGACAGCGCTTGCCGTCCGCGGACAGCTCCCATCCTAATACATGTACATGTATTAGGACGGGAAGGCCCAGCCAAGATCGGCCTTCTCGGGTGTTCCACTGGCCAGATCGGGGTTCTACAGTGTATCTATGCGGCCAGCACTCATCAGCGGAAGGCTGACTCCAGGCCATGATACGGTCGCAAGACACGCGCAGCGTTTTCTAGCGAAAATTCAAGGTATGAGTGCCGCAGGGCCAGGTTTGCTAGCGGCGGCCGAGCACTCCTTGCGTTGACAGTCTGCTGGAAAGGAGGACTGCATGCTGCCTGAGGTGTTGGTCCTGGTCGTGTTGGCCCGAAGGCTTGTCCTAGCCTGGCGATATCTCCTGACCACGATACTGTACCGTATGTTGAAGCCGTACTTGCAGTTCAACCACGTGGCATACTTGGTTGCAATTGCCCAGAGTCTGGGTCATGAGGCGAGGTGCACGATAACCCAGACTCTGGGTCTGGGAGTGGTAACGATTCCATGTTACACTCACCGGATTTTGGCAAAACCAGTGCCATTCAAGAAGATTTCCGTCAAAGTGACGTTTTCGACACAGGGGAAGAGGGGCACTCTTCCGTGTCGAAAACAGTCTCCAGTCTCCGTAAAGATAGTTACCGCGACAAGTATATCTCGTTCAAGTACCTCAGGTCTCTTTCAAGTTGCTCGATTACCATCAATGGCTACGTCGGCGTCCACGGCAGTTTGAACACTTGGCAACATGTCAGAGTAATCTATTGCAAGATCAAGCGATTCGTTCGAGTTCTGAGGAGTGTGGTGTGTCTTCTAGGGAACCTCAAGGCTTCTCGAGGACCAGGTTTCCTAAAAATATATGGCAATATCAATTATTGCCATATTTACCATACAATAATTAATTTCCGGTGGCCCATTCCCTCCATACCATAACTTATTTTGCCAACATGGAAGCATTATCTTTTACACCAATCCTGGAAATCCAAATCACAACTTTAACCAATCAGAATCACTATCACATATGCATAAATAATGTATTTCCGATTTTTTAATTTTTTATGCCATTATTTATTTCATAGATATGCTCCCATAATTGTAGAGAGTCTATGCGAATAAAACACTGCTAGGGAAGCTGGTGAGCCCACAATCTATTATGAGTCCTAAGGAGTAGATTCTGTTCTGACCTTTCACTATCAAGCACTGCCTGTTGGCCTGATAGTAGTTTCCTAACCCCTAAGTATTAGCCAGCTTGGCATCGCATCTCCTGCGATGCCTTTGAGTGGATGGAGGCATATCATGAAGTAACTCCCCACTACAATAATATGGCAATAGTATTTTAGGAATCACTGTCGAAGACTGCTACAGATCTACTAGGGCAAGGATATGGATTTCGGTCTGGCTTACCGGGGGCTTGCCGACTTGAGTTGCTTGGCGGCGACCAGGATTGGGCTGAGAACATTATCAATGCATGCAGGAGCCCTGCCGGCATGTACGTTGCATCTACACACTATGACACTTATTTTTCATGTTGATCTGTGTATTACACTGAATTCACAAAATGAGTACTCGAATTTGCGAGCGGAACAGGAGACCCCCATTACACATTACACGCGAGGTGACAATTCACAATGCATTCGAGCAATTCCGAGTGATTCCACCGACTGAAAGCGTAGAGGAAAAGGTGGACAACAATTTCTTATCTCCTCTAGTGGAGACTAATGAAGCACCGCATGCTCAACTTCACGATGAAAAAGTGCACATTCACTTAGATGACCCGCTAAAACAAAAGTTAGCTGACGCGCCAAGTGAGTCTTGCTGCAGAGCAAGAACATGAATTTGACAATGACACTATGAACCCTCAGAGCCAGTTGAACTCCAGTTCATTGTAGACGAATACACATCGAGTGCCGGTGAGGTGCTTGTTGTCGGAAGCGAACTCCCAATTGTGGAAACGGAAGCACACTCACTATCGGCAACGGAAGCGAAGAACGTGTTACAGAAACTGGTGCTCATGAGGCGAGGTACACGATAAGGACAGCTCATACAGAATATCTTGGATTTTGCCGTTCCCGGGTACGCGGAACATCTGATCCCTGCAAAGCGTACGGTGACTAAAGCCATTCAGAAGGATCTGGAGTCGGTATCGAGCGGGCAGGTCCCTATTCCGAGATTTCTCAACATTATGATCAATCCACTCTTACATTCGCATCACGCCATGAACGACACGAAATGTATCGCGAAGTTGAAGAACGAGGCAAGAATGTGACCGAATTATACGTCAGAATTAAGCCAGTGTGGTGTAGCGGAGGGAATAAAAACTTGTGATGTGATCGACACTCACACACGGTGGCCCAGACTCCCAACTTTCGGAAGGGGTACTCCGTTTGCCGTGACAGTTTCTTGCCTCCTCACCTTGTGTACCCGTTGGCTGGGTGGGTCACGCTCTTCCAGGTGGACTCTTGAAGGTGTCTCGGATGTCTTGATCTACTTGTACTTGGGCGGTACTTGGGGTTCTTGGTGACGACCACGCGGTTACGCTTCACTTGGTCGTCGGTCAGGTAAGTCGTTCTTGATAAGGGGTTCCATAGATCGAGTTGGCTTGAAGGGGTGTTCCTTTCCTGTGCTTCCTTTCCGTAGCTTGCCGCTTCCTTTAGCGGGATCCACTTGAGGGGTAGTTAGCGAGTGCGCCCTAGCCAAGCAACCTAGGGGCTCTCTGAGTTCTCTCCTTGCTTGATCTTGTGAACGCTTAGTTGTCAGGTGGGCCAATATACGTTCCCAGCCTGGTATGTGCGCCATGTAGTCTTAGAGGGAGAAAACCAGAGGTCTTAAGTCCAAAGAAGAGAGTTCTTGACTTTTAGCAAATTGCCAACTGGCAACCTAGTCCATTAATCCTCCCTAAATCAGCCACACTGGCTCCTATTCTCAGAGTGTTTGTAGATGTACCAAAAAGGTGGTACCCCTAATCATGACCAGGTGGTGGACCGAAATGACGCACCTTTGCAAATCCTGATCAAGATGGGTACACCTGTGTCGAAATGATAGCACCATGACCAATCCTGATCAAAATGGGTACAGGTGTACCGAAATGATTGTTCCCACCCAAAAGCGATTGGAGTGGGTACAAACGTACTTGAAAGATTGCACCTCCCAAATCTGATCAGGTGATCCACACCGTGAACGACACGGCATCGCGAAGCTGAAGAACGAGGCAAGAATGTGACCGAATTGTACGTCAGCATGAACGTCGACTTCACGTAAGTATTTACGACGGGTTATTCTCATACCACCCAGTTTAAAATGTATCGATGACATTTATGACGTTTGCGAGCTTCAATGTGAGAAGAAGCCGCTGCTCGTCGGTGAAAGCAACAGCAGAAGCAGCACGCCGATCAGATGAGAAAAGATCGGGCAGCACAAAAGAAGAAAAACACTCGTTTTTGCCATCAGCTGAATTTCTTCTTCAGATATGTGTTGCTTGTGTAACGTTGAATTTGCCATAGTTTGCTGACGAATGTCCTCCTCGTTTTGCCCTGTTTGCTCTAGTCGTACATGTATAATAAACCGATATTAGCACGGGAACAATATAAGATATACGGCGTATTTTTTTAAAATAGCGACGTGAGTATTATATTATTTACCCACGTCGCTTTTTCCTTTGTGTGGCCCAATACTCACGCATGTGATCAGCGTGCTGTTGCTTCCGGCGATTAACAGCATATTCTCCTCTGTGGATTGTCGCAGCGGTTTCCAAAGATTCCGTAGCGCTACAAGTACGCGTGAACTATTGTAGGTACTATTGCAGGTAGTAACCATGACTCGAATGTTGCACAGAGGTTGCTAGGCAGAAGTCGAGCAGGAGGGGGTACGGAGCTATCAAATGCCGAAGTGCCGCGCGGCTACGGCAGCCTCCAAAGGTGTATTTGTATGCAAAGAATGGTTGGCTAGAAAACTAACTTCTATCTTATGATCTGTACGCTTTGGCTCTGATGAACCGTCGTAGACACACACTTCACAGTACGTTTCTGCTTCTTTTGTGCAGCCCTAAGCTAGGACTCGCCACGGATACCTCTTGTCCTGCAGTGATCGCCTCCTGATAGTCGTTTTGTCTACAGTGGTGCACCACTGTACTATTCTGCTATTTTTGCTGCAACATTTCTGAACTTCGCACGAAGGTTGACTGAAGTTACGCTCATCCCCATGCTCACGGAATTAATCCCTTGAGGTCTGTCCATACCTATACAGGTATTCCCAGTATTAACCGCTACATGTATGGTGCTGTTGCAGGTAACACTGCGAATAGGAAGTTGAATATTATCACCGCTTTGTAGAGAGACCACACCGTGGCAATAAGGAAGACATTACTCAGCATTCTGTTGACTAGTTTCGCAAGTATAGTACATGTAATCAAACACGGGTTAGCGTAGAATGTGTCAATGTGGCAGCAGCACATCTGTTGACACAATCTGTAAAAAAAGGATTGACGTAATTACCCATGTAGAACACCAGATTTGGCAGGGTTCTAGATGGTTGGTTCTGGAGACGCTCGCCTCCAGCTCCGCTCTCTCTTCGTTTCTCTAACTCATTAATCTCACTTTCCTTTTCTCCTTCTACCTGCTTCATGGGCTTCTCCTCATCTTCCTACTCTGTCAAGTGTTGTCGACATGCCTCGACAGAATGGATTCACCTAATTTAGTTATACCAAACTGCCCTTTTGTGAGCCAACGTAAGGCGGATGTCCTAATTTTTCTCAACATTTTTTTTTGACTGGAAACAAAATATCTTGCTTTTAGAATTGCCCGGCACACAACGATTTGTGAGAGGCATCAGTAGCACGGCCATCTTGCGCCCGAGGATCGACTCCTATTGGTCAAAATCTGGCGTCAAACGCGGCATGGCGAGCTTCAAATTGACGCAGTCAAGCGCATCACAAGCTCCCCACCTCCCGTTTCACGCGTTCTCGCGGCCAGCTTACCTGGAATAACACCTGAATTTCTTATACTGCAGACATCCGCGAGGATTTTCAAAGCTACTGTACGAAAAGGAGCTGATAACGGTCTCGCCAAGAACACGGATGACTTCAACTTGACCAAAAACGACCTCATCATCACCACGGGCAAAACCCTACAGCCTACAACCAGGCCGACTGGGTTGCTGTGCCGTTGATCACAATACCATCTTCGGCAGCAGCGACTTTTGCTGCGCGGCCGCATTGGTTCGCTCGGTGGACAGACCGTCTCCACGGCCCAGGCGCTGACTGCTCAGGTCAACACCATTCAGGACAGCGACGACGATATCCATATCAAGCCCATCATCGTCCCCACGTTCTGGTCCCCGACGTGACGTATGTCGACAACAAGCTTAGAACGTAAAGAACGCGATCGTGCTGCACTCGGGCATCGATCAGTTCATGTGTAACGCGGAAAGAAAAGCTCCAGAATACAATACCCAAATTTCTAAATGAAGTTGGTTCATATCAAATGAGCACCACGCAGCGTAAGATCCGGCCTCCAGCGGATCGTGGTGCGATCATGTACTGGTAGGGATGGTAAGTTTCATTGACATAAGTTGCTAGAATATGTTGAAAGTCCCCCGACCTTAGCGCACTAATGTCTGGCACCTGGGTGCTTTGTCGAGGGCTATAGCCATCTGGTTACGCCACGAAGAACGAGTGCAAGTGTGCATATTCGTCTAACTATATCTGGATGTAGTACAGCTCACCACTGATCAAGACCCGCAACCTCCTCGAAGCCAACATGAGGCTGACATCCTTTTAAAAACATAAACCGATAATGTTACCATGAAGATGCAATCGGGAGGAAAGGCATCTCGTATGGCGAATCGAACTGCTTCAAAACTCAGATACATTCGAGAAACTCAGCACCCCAATGATCGATCCTTGCCTGGCACGGCGAGCCATTCAGTCGTAGAGGTGCTAATTATGAGGATTCTGCTGAAGGCCTAGGAATTTCTCAGAGTTGTCGAGGACTGTCAGCTTAGACTGACTGGGATCGATCTACTACCCACAAGATTGAAAGTAGTAGTTGAGTGGAGCTATGCTAAGAAAGAATGAACCACTTTGGAATTTGCCTCACCCAACACAAGTGCTCGCAGATAACGATTCCCGTTTTCCAGTACCCTAAGACAACTCTACTCCTCAAGGACACCTCGCAGTACTGTGGACTACTCGTTGCTGCGAATCTGGGAGCGCTAAAGCTGTTACTATTTAACCCGATGGACTTCAAGTATTTTTAGCGATTTTCCTTCCAATCATATTGCTCTATCGCCCCATAACGCATCTGTCTTACGAATGCTCGACACGAGTGATTGATTTTTTGAGGGGGGAAATTGCTAATCGGTAACCATTTCGGGTGGGCATTTGGTAATCAGTAACCTCAATGAATACGATGGGCTAATAACCGCGAGAGCAGAATACTACATAAGTGTCATACTTCTGCAATTTGCATGAGTGTCATACTTGTGCAAGCTGCATAAGAGTCATACTTTCGTACCTTGCAACAAGTATCATCATCATCATCACACTTCTGCATAATTGTTAAACATCTGCACTATTCATCGGTGTCGAGCTTCCTTACGTTGCAACAAGTGGTATCTTCCGCATTTATGCCTAAATGCGGAGACATTAATATATCTAAAGAAACTTCGAAACCGACCATGGGAAGTCGCTAAAATTATACGATTCGAAACCTACGCTCTCATTCTCGGCTTGGTTCTAGTGTTATGGAAACGCTCATTTTGGTTCTGCAGGTGCTCTGATCAAGTTCTCATGGAAACAAGTGAAGATGAGAACGAGGAGCGTCTCGCCGTAGGGATAGCCGAGGGGTCCCCATGGATATATGTCCTCGGTTGCGTCGCAAAATTACCACCAACAAAACCGCGGGTCGGAAGCGTTTAGTGGTTCCTCAGGCCTCTACTAATTGTGAAGAGCAGCGAAAAGGTGGATCTTTCCGTGTGGTTGATTTCGCTGCGAATCACTGTTCCTGTGGTGTCTGGGTAGAGTATCAATATCCGTGCGTACACGGATGCGCTGCCCTACAGGCATTGAAGCGTTCCGTTGAAGATACGGTTGCGCCGTATTATCGCTGTGCTTGTTTACAATCCGTGTTTATGAACTCCCTTACTCCCGTTGCCATCAACCGGGCAGCACGAGACAAACTTACACGCCCCCCAAGAGCTACAGATCCTCTGGTCGACCTCGCAACATGGGTCGATTGCGCAGCCGCGGAGAAGTCGCCCCTGAAGAATCTCCATCATTTGTTCAAAATATGGGCGTAGCGGTCACAATATTCGCACATGCGCACGTCGACAGGCACTTCGTGACGAAAGAACACCCGCCCACCACGTCGAATGAGTTGATTAAAGTGATGAAGCAAGCCAGTACTGTGAAATAATGCCGCCAATTAATCGACACTAGTTCATATTGCCCCTATTTAATTCTCCAACGTTATTCTCAATATATGTATGTGAACCTTACAAAAACCAAGAAAAAGACTCTCATCACGATCCAAGTGAAAAGCTAGACATCGCGAATGAGAGTCCAGCTATTACATCTCAAACGTTCTGACCTCGTATTTGTCGTATTACATCATTAGAAATTTTGTAGAAAGGTCCTGACAGTTGCCTGCTACCGCGGATGATGGCCGACCAGAGGTGACGCTAGGTGTGTCCGATGGGTGACGTCACAATGGCAAGAGCTGAGACATGGTGACACAAGAGAGATCAAGATGGGTACGGACCCCAGGGTACGGATCCGAGGGTTACGGATCCAACCCGGACCTAAGCGTACGACGGCAGATCAAAGTGTTGAAGACCGGACAAAGTGATGAGTGGTTGAGAGCCGGCTTAGGGAAGATGCCGTTTTGGGATAGGATTCAGGATAGACATTGCCTAAACATAAATCAGAACCGAATTTGCGCCGTAGAACTCAAGTGGCTTATTGTATTGGGATTATATATTGGCCCATACATTATTCAAGTAATCTACACTGCTTAAGAAGACCAAGTTGGTCCAGATTCGCTTGGCTGGCAACTGTCCTTCAATCCTCGCCCCCTCAAAGATCCCGCTATAGGAAGCGGCCAAGCAACGTAAAGGAAAAGTAAACACAAACCCGCGAGGCCCCCTCGGATCCAACCGGATCCTCAAGATCGAAAACCAAGCGTCCAAGATCTACGTACCTGGAACTTGTGCGCAGGAATGCCTGCGCATGATCCACCTCCTAAGTCCTTGCCAGGACGTTCAAGGTCTCATATCACTGCGCCTCTCACGTCGTCAAGAGAGCGAATCCGCCCGCTGACGTGTACACAAGGTGAACCAAGTCAACGAACCCCCCTCAGTCATCGGAGCGCCCCCTCCATCAGTCGACGTCTGGGCGAAATGTGTCGAGTTTGGATCGTAGAGAAATTCCGCGGATCCACTCCACCACATAGTCGTAGCTCTACTCCGCTGTGTGGCGGTGATAGTCAACTTCATACTCTACGTAAGCGGAGCAAGAGGATCTGCCTTGCTGGAAATCACTACTTTGTGCAGGGTTTTGCTTGGTTAATGGGCTTGTTAGATATTCAAAAGACCCCGATGTGCTAGTAATGATCTACCCTAGAAACGATTTGCAGACCACGGTCATACTGTGAGCATAACAATCGCATCGTTGAGAATAAACTCGAGTTCGGCAAAACTAACAGCAACGTACACAGGGAAACAACTTGAACGGTCATCATGCACCTCGTAACTTGTACCTCCACGAAGCAATCTGGACGCCACTCTAGTACCGAAGAGATCTGTTGCGTGCTGTAGAACTACAACTAACGCCGTTGCTCTCCGACTGTAGGATATAATTAACCAATCGTATTCATTGAGGTTACTGATTAGCAAATGCCCACCCGAAGTGGTAACTGATCAGCAATTTCCTTTTTTTTTTACCTTGCTCTACGCGCCACTTCAACTTGGTCGACGAACACCGAGATTCGTAGCGATTTCCCATTTCTAGCCAATCAGCCGTCCGCCATGGCAACGTCCTTTGCCATCACCGAGATCAAGGCGCTCGTGCGGCAGCCGCTGCGTGCGCAGGCCCAGCAGCTCTTGGAGCGTCTGGCGGCTGCTGTACTGCCTATCCTGACGCGCAGACGCTTCCGCGTGCGGCGACTGCTCGAGTTCTTCCCCAAGGATGGCGCATTGCTGGGCATGAACGTGAACCGCGGCGCCAAAATCTACGTCCGACGTACGTTTCTATCTGGTGCCATCGCTACGCTATCCTACTGACGCATTGTTGCCTTGTACTACAGTGAGACCACAACGGACGCCTGAGGCTTTCTACCCCTACGAGGAGCTACTAGGCACGCTACTGCATGAACTGACACACATGGTGCACGGGCCACACAATCAGGCCTTTTACAAGTATCTGGACGAGCTTAACCACGAGATGGAGTTGCTTATGGTGCATGGCCTGATGGGTGAAGAAGGAGCTAAATTTGCAGATGCAGGAACAGGTCAGAGACTTGGAGGGGACAACGTTGGAGTCCCTATTCGAGTTGCAGCAGTGCTGGCGGCGAAGCGGAGAGAGAACTACAATTCATTGCTTGGAGGCGAGACAAGTCGACGACTTGGGTCGAATGGTGCATCTAAAGAGGTTTTAGACCCTCACACACTTCGACGAAAAATGTTGGAGGCGGCTGAGAGACGACGTAAAGACAACGAACACTGCCGCAATGTGTTTCGTGAAGCGTCCCATGAAGTGCTAGGAATTGAAAGCAGCGACGAAGATGACGAGGGTTCGTCGAATGTTGACGGCAATGGCGACGGATCTAATCGACGATATGCGTTGGAGTCGAGCACAACGGGCATTAACGTTATTGTTCTTGAGGTAGAGAAAGACAATGTTGGTGCTGCGCTACACTTACAAGTACCCGCAGCGAGATGGGGGGATGACGGGAACACCCCAACAATTATTGATCTCTTGGACGATGAAAGAGAGGAAAAGAACGATGAGGCTCCGAGCAGACGACCTGACGACTCGACCGGGCGTCCAGGCGTCCAAGAGCAAGGCCGGAAGCGCAAGCGGCAAGAGGAATTCGATATAATCGACTTGACATGCTAACTCGATACTTGGTTGCCACTGGGACCGGAGAAAATCTGGGACAGCAGTATCGCAGGACTAGCATCTTCAAGTCCCTGTAAGGTGATTTGTGTGTGGCGTGGTCACTGTGACTGCATCTCTAACATAGACTGCTACAAGTTCATCGAGTGTACATGCGCATGATCAACATCAACTCGTAAAGACATCTCATAAGACTTGCATGTTAAATGAAGTAGATGAGTAGAATAACAAACGCCAAAACAGGACCTGGAGTTTATGGAACTAAAATTCGGCACTGAAGCGCGTCTCGAAGGAGCCCTCGTCCAGCACGACTTCGTTGCTCTTGAAGATGCCCTTGCCAAAGTACTCTGCGATGGTGTGGAAGCCATCGGCAGCGGTCTCCAGCTGGTTGTAGAACTGCTCGTGATTGCCAGCCTTTTGCTCGAGCTGCGTCTTGAGTCCCAGAATGTGGCGATGGTCCATCGAGCACGTGATACACTCACGATCCGTCTCGGAGATGCAGTTCAGGTGGAAACTATGTTGGCACATGAAATGCACCGCCGGTAAATCCAAATCGTGGTTGCACAGGTCGCACTTTGTTGCCTGGAAGACCACAGCACGACTGCTCAGCTGTGCGATCTCCTCCTTCATCTGCTTCGTATCACCCTTGAACGCCTTGATCTTCTCCTCATCTTCCTCGATCTTCTTCTCGTCACTAGCCAGTTGATTCACCACATATTGCTTAATCACTAACACAGGCAACTCGCGTGACTGGCTCAACACCTGTACCACCTGTAGCGGAGGGATCGCCGGGTTCGTATCAATTAGAGCAAGCAACTGCTTCAGCTCTTTCCATTCCTCGCCACTGGTAGCCCCCTTGGGCAGCGGCCCTCGCTCTGCAAAGTACTTCAGCGCCAGGGACCACAGGTTCGGGTCCTTATCTCCGTGCTTGCGCACCTCCTCTAGGATACTCTGGTCGTCGTTCTCCTCAATGTGGAACTGCACCAGCATGTGGTACATGTGCAGCTTGTTGTACAGATAGCGTTTACCCTTCTTCATGCCGTGCATCTGCAGATGAATCAGCGCGTGGTCCTCGTCGTACTTCACACGCGGGTTGTCAAGAATACTTAGCACAGCTTCTTCCTTCTCCTCAACTGAGCGTGTGCCATTTTCGCCCTCGTCGTCGTCACTGAGAACCATCTCCAGCAGGGTGTTACCGATCGACGTGTTGCTCACCGTCTCCACCTCAACAATATACTGCAGGAATTCCTTCAGCTGCGCGCGGTGTGATACGAATAAGTGCAGGAAGTCACCCGGGTCCGATTTCAACGACGGGTTGCCTGGAACGAACTTTCCTGTACACAAACGCTTGAGCAGTTCCGTCGTGGGGCCAGGCATGTGCGTAACCAGGGTACGTCCATACTTTCGCAGGTTTGAGTCCGCCTCCGAAAAGCTGAGGTGCTCAATGTACTCAAGAGCATCGGCCACACGTTCCTTTTCACTCTCTGACAGCGCGGCGGAATCCTCCGAATCGACGTAGCTGATGTGGTCTAGCTGGATCTTCAAGTACCAACTGTGTTCCTCATGCTTTTTCGCCAGCGTCAGCGCGTGCTGCGGGTAGTTCTCCCACAACACGCTGATTGCAGTCTCGACATCGAAGTTCAGGTTGGCAGCCGCACCTCCGTTCCTGGGGGTCAAATCTCCAGAATCGCTGTCACTCTTCGTGCCATTCGTCTTCTTGGCATCGATCACCTCGTCTAGTTGAATGAACTTATCCAGCTTCTTGACATCCTTGAGCTTCGTATAACAATTCAGCAGTAGTGTAGTGTGCTCGGCATTCGCAAACGCCTTCTCGTGCAGAGCCTCAAGGTAGGCCGTAAGGTTGTGAATACGCTGCGCATCCAGGAAGCGGCGAATCACGTAAGATGGCTCCACATGGCCAATTGTACGAACATACTGACGCAACGACCCGTCGTAGTCCCCCTTCTGGTATAAATGGTCTCCGTACATGCGGAAGATATCGATGATGCTGTTGACATCGTAGTTGGAGCTGAAAGCCAGCGAAATAGCAATCGAATACAGGTTCTTGCGGAACAAAATCTCCAACTTGGACGTCGTATCCTTCTCACTCAAGCGGTACACATGACCCATAGAAGAAAGCACGAAGATGGCACCGAATTCGCAGACAACGTGACGAACCTCTTCCATCTCGTCCAGTCCGAA
Source organism: Phytophthora quercina (assembly GCA_014706105.1). NCBI lineage: Eukaryota > Oomycota > Peronosporomycetes > Peronosporales > Peronosporaceae > Phytophthora > Phytophthora quercina. Next base: position 328,412 of record JACBOW010000029.1, on the reverse strand, counting down.
ACGTGCACCAGGTGCACGAGCATTTGATGCAAGCGGTGGCTTGCGCATAGGACCCTTGGGATTTGTGCTGGTAAGCGTCCAGTTAAATGCAATAAACTTGTTCTGCAGATCGTACACATTCACTTGATGTCGCCCACGCGGGTCGACGTGCGCCACCAACAAGTAGTGCTTAAAGAAGCACAGATACTTCTTCTCACCTTCAAAGCCGAAACACACAGAGCGGTCTTCCGTCGTGTAAAAGTACACAGCATCCGTTTGACCTACCGCGATCTCTCCTTCCTCGTTCACACACGAGCAGTTCATATCCACGCCACGTTCATCCAATACAGTCGTGCGCGGCGGAAGAGCCGCAGCACCACCAGCACTCTTCACTAGAGCAGGGTCGTCGTGCGAGCAGTGATAGCACGTGAGTCCCCGCCGAGTAGAAGCATACAAAAACACATGGGACACAGTCGCCGTGACTGGTTTGCTTGTGAATGACAGTCCCGTGACAGGGTACTGTCCTGCAGGTTGCAGTAGGTGAGGTGGGCGCTCAGTGCGACGCTTCAAGTCACTACGGAAGAGGATCACAGCGCCGTTCTTCAGTCCCACTGCGAACTGACTCAAGTCGTCGTTTACTGCAAATGCCGTCACCGCCTCCTCGGGGTATTTCTTGGCAAAAATTGGAATCTGTTGCAGTAGCTTGGGCTTCCCCTCTCTGTCCTGTTGATCCGTACGCCAGAAACGCACCACCGCCGTGGTCTTTCCCGTCGGTTTGGACGTGTACATCTATGGCAATAACATTAGATATCTCAATTAAATTCTCAACAATAAATAATTAATTGCATTTTACCTCTTCAGCATTGGGCGCGCGACCTGCTTCAGCGATGGCTTTGGATTGTTCCCGCAGCTCCTCAGGACGTGGATCAATACCGTCACCAATGGTAACCAACACGTTACTGCGTTTCATCTACCGGTATTGGACGATGATTGGTTGTATCATAGGTTAGGAATGTCCCTTGTTAATGTTTGTTGAATTAAGTGACGCACCATGACGACGTGCGACACGAACAACTCATGTGCCTGGAACTTGCGCGCCTCCAGCGATCGATTGGCCAAGTGTACGAAGCCGTCGGCATCTCCCACGCAGATGAGGCCTCGATTGGCACTCATACTGGTGATATCCACGCCCTGGAAGATTGCAAGCGTTAGAGAGAGCGTTACAAGACGGTAGTTGGGGCGCTAGATAGATCGAGGGCGCACCTTCATCCATGGTCCATTGGCATCTTTGAGCACTTCTTTGTCGAAGAAGGCGAAGCGTCTCCACTGCGCCATGGCGTCCGGCTGGGCTCGAGCTTCTTTGCGTTCTCCCCCTGTTTTGTGGGAATGATACAAATCTTAAAAATTCCCACCCACGCGGTTGAAAAACCCCAAACTAGATTGGGTTAGTTTTGAAAATATTGTCGGTGTTTGAAAGACCCAAAATAGATTGGGTTATTTTGAAAATATTCCCTGTGTCACTTCAACTTGGTTTAACTTTTGACTTAAGAAGGTCAAAAGCAGCAACGTTACCACCGCGCGAAATAAAAAGTTACTTGGAATTTTGTGTGCTCTACGAGTTAGTGATCATCGTCCGTCAGGATATTCTGCATCAGATCTTCGTCCACGTCGTCGAGGCGGAGATCCGAGCGCTGGGACCGGATAGACCTTTTGGCCCGGTCAGGTGTCCGCCGCTCGCTGGTTTTGACGCGGATGACGGGTGTTGTTTGGATGTCGGGACGGCCATATTCTACTTGGTTGGATGCTGCCAGAAAGTTTGGTGTTGTGGTGATGGTGGGCGCTGTTATTGCTGTCGTTCTCGTAACTGGAGGTAGAGGCAGCGACTCGATTTCGCTCAGATCGCGACTGTCTTCGAGGTCTTCGTGGTCGTTTGATACTCGCGATACCCCTGTTGACTGCACAGCACATAGAACATCGAAGATAGTAAGCACAATAGAAGGTGTAGCAAATGTTGATGTTACTAAAGCGTACCTGAGACCGTGTTAATGGAGTTGGTGATTCTTGCGTCGGCGAGTCACCTCTGCCGCAGGGCGTCTGCGACGTCTTTCGACTGTTCTCAAAGCTACCGAATCGCGATCGGGCATCCCCTGCCGGTGCCTTTTTCGCCTCCTCATCCAGCGCGTACGCGTCCTTGATCTGTTCAAAATGCTGTTGCCTCGCCTCGGGGCTCTGTAGCAGCAGCGGCTTCACATTTTTCAGCTCGTTCAATTGTGTCTGTGCTCGTACCAGTATCGGTGGTGGTATTTTGTTCTTCTCCTTTTTCCGTCGTCGCTTCTTCTTCTGCTTTTCCTCCTTCGCTGCTGCTTCTGCTGATTTGTTGCTCTCGGACCCGCTCGCATAAGACGGTGATTCGTGCAAAATTGATCGTAGGACGTGCGTCGCGCCGCCGTGGGCTGGTGCTACGGCTTTTTGACGCATTGGACTGTTGCTACTCCCGTGTCGAGCTTCGGGCGTGGCGTCCTGGAACACTTCAACTGCTGTAACCTCCGGCTCAATCCTGTGCGGCGCTGGCTTGGAGCCCTTCGCCCCCATGGCGCCAGCAACGCTGCGGGTTTGTCAGAGCCCCAGCCAACGTGATGCGTGCTTGACGCGGTGCAGATCGTTGGTCTGCTCTACGGTGAGCAGCAAGTGCTGGGCATTGAAGCTAAATGTAGCCATCTTGAGATATTTTAAACCTATGACGAAACGCTCGCTGTGGATTGGCTAAAACATTTATGACCAATCACCTGAGAACAACGAGCAAAAATCATAAATATCCAATCGGGTAAGCCACGTACGCCTGCTGGTACTGTAAAGTTCAGTCATCGTTGCAACACTTTGCATCACGTCGCGCTGACGTCGGCAGCTCCATTGGTCATGGGCGAGTTCCACGACAAGAAGGCAACCACCTTCTCCCTGCGTAGCACCGAGAGCAAAGTCGCCATATGCATTGCTGGTACGTACAGCATTAGCCTTCTATATGTATCCATCCACTAACTGTTGACTTGACGCAGGCTGGTATGTGATCAGTCTCGTGACGCTATGGACCAATCGCTACGTGGTGACCAAGCTCCGTGTGGATTCCAACTTGCTGTCGCTAGCGCAACTTGGCATGTCGGTCGTGGGTGGCCTTGGCTCTGAGCTTTACCTTGTGGGCTGGACGGTGTGCAAGCGCGGAATGCGCAAGGTGCTGGACGATGGACTCAAGGACATGGTGCTGCTCGCTGGTGTACGCATCCTCACGGTGTTGCTGGGACTCACAGCACTCAAGTACATTGCTGTCTCCTTCACACGTACGTTAGAAGAATTCCTTCGTGATGTTGTGTCAGTTGTGTTCCTGACGTATCTATCTCTCCTATCCAGAAACGATCAAGTCCTCAGCGCCATTTTTCACGGTCGTGTTGACCTATTTCCTACTGGACCAGCGCACGGGATGGAGAGTGAACTTTTCACTGATTCCCATTGTGACGGGGCTCATCTTCTGCAGTTTGTCCGACAGTTCATTCCACGTCATAGGATTCATTGCAGCGCTCATGTCCAACTGTGTTGATTGCATCCAGAATGTATTGACCAAGAGGCTGCTCAACCGATCGTACTCGTAAGTAGCGCTAGCTGCGCAACGTAATGCAGCTGACTGTACTAACCGTACTGTTGATTCGCAGGACTTCGCAATTGCAGCTCTACACCAGCATCATCGCCGTGGTCATGCAGCTCATGTTCATCCTATACAATTGGATGGCGACGCCTCCTGACCCCGTGCTTGAGGGCAATAAGACGGACCGCTCGACGACATTCGTCTTCCTGATTCTCGTCGTCGACGGCATGTGCTTCTACATCCAGAGCGCACTCGCGTACATGCTTATGAGCCTGGTGTCGCCGGTAACACACAGCGTGGCCAACTGCGTGAAGCGTGCGCTGATCATCGTGCTGTCCATCTACCGCTACGGTGAGGTCGTAACGCCGCTTAACTGGTGCGGCATGATGCTCGTGATCTTCGGCGTGTATATCTTTAACGCCGCCTCGCGGATGGAACGCGAACAAGCCACCAAGGGCTCAATCATAGCGCCTGCCAAGTCAACTTTCGTCCAGACTAGTACCATCAACAACCTGTCGGAGATTCGCATCGAGAAGGGAAGGTGAAGAGTTTCTACAACGCAATGATCGCCGACGCAAACGGTTCTTATAAAAATTTCATTGGTCGATAACCTACACTTTATTTCATCCAATCACCGTGCACTTCTCCGAGGACGGTTGAGCCACGCGATCACAACTGAAAAACCAAGCCTTAGATCGAGTGAGAAGGATGGCGGGCGCGACAGATTACGCGAAGGAGCTTCTGCGGAGGCAGTTTCTAGGTGCGTGACATTCTTCCCCTGTGTCTACTCTGTCTATCTGTCGTTCCCCCGCTCCAATACGCGGTCAATAGCTTGAGAAATTCGTTCTAACCGACCTACACATTGTGGATCTTCTTGGCTCCTAGAAATGAGCCGCAACCCGCCCGAGGGCGTGTCCGTGGGCCTGGGCGACGATGAGAACATCTTCAACTGGGAAATCCTACTGGTTGGCCCACCCGATACACTGTACGAGGGCGGCTTCTTCAAGGCGGTGCTCGAGTTCCCCGCTGACTTCCCCAACATGCCGCCTAAGATGACGTTCAAGTCGGAGATGTGGCACCCCAACGGTGCGTCAGCTGCAGCCTTCAAGAGAACTATAACCTCTCTATGACTTATTGATATATTGATTATTTATGCTGCAGTTTACCCGAGTGGCGTGGTGTGCATCTCGATCCTGCACCCGCCTGGAGAGGACCAGCTGAACCAGCAGGAGACAGCGGACGAGCGGTGGCGTCCAATTCTCGGCGTCGAGTCCATCCTAGTGTCGGTCATCTCTATGCTCTCGGACCCGAACGACGACTCGCCAGCCAATATCGACGCTGCGGTACGTCGTCTGAAAATGATGTCGCAGGGAGCATTGGATTGATGATGTTCGCTTTTGTATAATCAGGTGGAGTGGCGAAACGACAAGGATGGCTTCAAGAAGCACTGCCGTCGTATTGTACGGAAGTCGCAGGAGGATATCTAGTCAGTCAGCAGCGACTTGCACCGGAGCGGACTTGCAGCTTGCAGCTCTCCGTTCTGTCTGCCATTCAGCCAGCGCTACGTCAGTACTTGCTTGCTATAAAGCCGACCGTTGTCTCGCACTCGCAGCTACTGCAACGACAAGAGCGACGTGTGAACGAATGAATGAATTCACTTTTGATATCGCATCTGCAGCTCCCAATTCCTTCACTGAAGTCACTGCAATCTCCGTTGCTTGCTCATGATGAGATGGTGAACCGTTTGACCAATAATCGAGCCCCATTTACGTGTGGCCACACAGAAAAGCGCCTTCGCATCCGGCGATCTAATCCATCGGTTCACCCCCAAGCAGAAACCAATTTACCTCGTGTCCCACAAGCCCCGTCCACGATGGTCCTCGCTCTGCGTCGCTCGCTCGCCATGTCTTCTTGCATGGCCAACCGCTCTCTTGGTATGTTGCACCAGCAGCAGAAGGCCATGAAGCACACGCACACACTGGTGCTCATCCGTCACGGTGAGAGTGAGTGGAACAAGAAGAACCTTTTCACGGGTTGGTATGACGTGCAGCTCTCGGAAAAGGGCAACAAGGAGGCGGCCGCTGCCGGTCAGTTGCTCAAGAAGGAGGGTTACACCTTCGACGTGGCCTACACTTCGTACCTTAAGCGTGCCATCCGGACGCTGTGGCATGTGCTGGAGCAGAGCGACCAGATGTGGATCCCTGTGTTCAAGACCTGGCGTCTCAATGAGCGTCACTATGGCGCACTCACGGGTCTGGACAAGCAGGCCACTGTGGAGAAGCACGGCGCTGAGAAGGTGCTGGAGTGGCGTCGTAGCTACAACATCCCTCCTCCGGACCTTGACACGTCCAGTGAGTACTATCCGGGCAACGACGTCAAGTACAAGGATGTCCCTAAGAAGGATCTGCCTCTGGCCGAGTCTCTGGATCTCACAGCTGCCCGTGTCCTGCCTGAGTGGGAGAGCATTATCGTGCCTAGCATCAAGTCGGGCAAGAACGTGGTCGTCGCTGCCCATGGCAACAGTCTGCGTGCGCTTGTCAAGCACCTGGACAACATCTCGGAGGACGAGATCACGGGTCTCAACATCCCTACGGGAGCCCCGCTCGTTTACCACCTGGACGAGAACCTTAAGCCCATCCCGCACAAGGACGCTATTGCGCCCCTTAGTGCCTTCTACCTCGGCGACCAGGACGAGATTCGTGCCCGTATCCTCGGCGTCAAGAACCAGACCAAGTAAAAGAGTCAAGGATGCATTCGTGTGGATAGGGGCGAAGCAGTGGAAGCTTTTGAGCCTAGTAGATGCCATTAGCTGTAGCTAACCACGCGAACGAGTTAATAAACCTACAACTTGGTAGGACGCAGCAACGCTTCCATTCGAACAACGCACGAATGTTGTGCATGTATTTCCATTGCGTTTGGCTGCACGCGTGACCAGATTCGCAGCTAATGTCAAGTACTACCGGTAGTGCGAGAAACACGAGGAGATTCTGCATGGTGCCAAATGCTGGCTAGTGATCTGTACCAACAAGCAGAGGAAGTCATACCGTAGTGGTGTCGTTCTGGCTAGGCAGGAGTTACATCTGTGACGTCAGTGCTTTTTGCTTTTTATTTCGTTGTAGCTTTATGTGCAATGGCTTGTTGCAGCTCCTTGCTCTGACAGCAGCTCAGATTTACTGCAGGATCTTCTTGGTCGTCCCGTTGGGTTCCACACCCGCCGTCTTCATGAGCGCCGCCACCTCCTCAATCTTGTCCTGCATCTCGTTGTCCTTAAGCTTGAACAGCAAGTTGTTGCACGTCACACGCTGCAGCTTCTGCGACTCACTGGAAACACAAAAAAACAACAAGAAAGCAGTTAGCATCTCTGCATCAATAGAACAACAGCACAATTAGGACATACGCCGCCGTCTTGAGGAAAGCCACGGCCTTCTCGTAGTCCGACTGCTCAATAGCCGCACGAATGAGAATGTCATAAGTGCGTTCCGTGCTCTTGACGTTGTACTTGCTGTGGCCAATCTCATGCAGCGTGAAGACCTTGTCGAACTCTCCGTCCTTAAGGAACTTGGACAGCAGCTTGTTGAGTGTAGCTGGTTCCAGGAAGAGACCAATGCGGTAATTGGCTTCCAGCACATCGAACGCCACGTCGGGCGCATTGAGCTCCAGCGCCTTCTTAACGAAGAGGCCGGCAGCGTTGGCGTCCGGATCCACGCGTTTCTGTTCGTAAATCTTCATGATTTCCTTGGAAGCTTCCAACTGCTCACTAGTCGTCACTGTCTTAAGGAACGACGCCAGCTTAGTACGCTTGATCAGTACGTCCTTCTTGGCTGAGAGACGGATGTTCTCCATCCATTCCTCAGCTGAACGCGTCTGCACGGCTACGGCCGAGAACCTACGCGACGCCAGTTGCCGTGCGCCTTGGCGCCGGCCAATCGACATGACCGTGCGGAACGCCTGCATACCTCCTGACATCGTTGTCCTTAGTCTCTTGACTCCCTAATGGTCAATAGACAAGCACAGCCACTCGAGAACTGTCATTTTATTGGTCGAAATTGTCTTCTATGAACTATCATACCATTGGTTAAAACAGATTCCAATTATTAGCCAATTGAAATACTGGATGCTAACGAGCGGCTACGAAACTCAAAGCATCCGACACTTGACTGGACCTGACGATGCTGGCTGTACGTTCGCTGGTGTTGCGCGCGTCTCCGGCGGCACGTAAGCAGGCGGTGCGCGCCTTTAGCGGCAACTGGGAGTACCCCAAGGTGGAGGGTAGTGTGGCTGACATCACTAAGGCGCTGACGACGATCGGCGCTCGACTGTCCATCCCCACAGCTCCACTTTACTTCACGCCGCTTAAGATCGACCATATTGTGCGTGAGATGAAGGGCAAGGACGAGCTGCTACAGGTGCACAAGACGCTGCTACTGTGTGACGCCAAGATGGCCTACCCCTCTACGTTTGCAGCCGGCAGCTTCTTCTCAGCTTGCATCAAACTGGACGCCGCCGATACGGCGCTGGAGTTCCTGCGTCAGGCTGAGAATGTGCGTCACTATGTCAAGAACCAGAGCTTCGTGCGTCTGGCTGAGTACTTTGCCGGTCAAGAAGACCAGGAGACTGTGGATGAGATCGTGCAGATCATGCGCAACAAGCGTGTGCCTGTCACGTACAAGATGTACACGTTCCAAGTGCTTAATGCCAAGATGCAGGGCAAGTGGGACGAAGCTGTGGCTCTGGCTAAGGAGGCTGCTAATGAGCTTCAGATCAACTCGAACCTCATCATTGAGCTGCTACAGGACCAGAACGGAGGCATCCTCAAGGAGCACGTACGTGGAGTAGGGTGTTAAGCTGGTTGTGGAGTTTTATGCTGATTTTTTGTGTTTGTTTTGCTGGGGGGGGTTAGATTCCGCTGGCCAAGTACCTGGCGGACAAGGGCGACGTGTACGTGAATGCGCGGCTCGCTGACATATTAGCAGGAGGAGATGGCAAGCTGCCGGAGCCCAAGGTGGAGGAGTCGGAGCAGGCCGACGAGGCCAAGAGCGAGGAGGCAACGGAAGAGAAGAAGACTGAGGACAAGTAGATGGCTTGAGGCAACGTGGAATGTCGCATCCGTACCTTTTAGAGTGAAGACGAGCAGCGGTGGCGCAGCACGAAATGGATATGATGGTTCAAATGCTTCAAGCTGTGTAAATGTTGTTACGTTTTGTATAATGTGGACTCGATACATTCAGGGAAATGAACGCAGCGGTGTCGACTCAGATGTCGTTCTTGCTGTCAATGAGCGGAGCCTCGTAAAAGTAGTCATCACCAGAGCTCAGCATCGCGCGTCGTCGTAGTTCTGTGGTGATGAAGGCAAGAAGAGCTCCAAAGCCAACAAGCGTCACGACTGCACCCAAGAAGCTCATGAGTCGCTGACCGAAGCCGCGATGTTGGCCGCCGTATCCAGCAGCGGTCTCTACCGCGTCTTCTCCAGTGTGCAAGAAGCTGTCGTGCAGTTCTTCAGCTACCGCTTCACCACTCTCGCCTGACTTTTGATGATTGTGGTGCTTCTTCTTCAGTCCCGGATACAACGCCCACACGGATTTAACATCGTTTGTGGTCATGCGCTCGCGTTGTCCCATGTCCTTCATCACTGCAAGGCGTTTGTCATCGTCTGCGATCAGAGGAACCACACTTGGACACCACTGCGGCTTGCTATCGTCAGGATCGGAGTGCACGAAGGCACCAGCTGGATGGTGCATGATACTGAAGAGATCATACGGAGGTGGTTCAAGAACACGGTCTGCTGCTCGAGGTGGAGTGGGCGCTGAGCTCATATCTTCCACTACGAAGTAACTTCGCTTGCTTTCCGGGATGCATTCCCACGCGATTCGTACGTGTTCATCACGATCTACTCTGTCCACGGCGTGTCGAAGCCCAACGGCGTGGAGCAGCACGTGAACAACATTTCCAAGTCCACAATCTTCGGAAACGCCAAGTCGCTGTGGCCCACCGATACGCCCCACAAACGAGTAACAAGAAGACTCCACACCTTGTACAACAACGAAGTCATGACTTCTGCAGCCCATGTCTGTACGACAGTTGTCACCTGCACAGCGGTGGAACTTGAAACCAGTTGCATGCGTAATATGCTCCGTTGCAGACAGCAAAATACGCAGGAACAGACGAGCGCTTTTATCCACTTGGAAGCACAACTGATCATGTTGCCACCGATGATCTCTTCCAGAGTTGTAGTATCCGTGAAGAACGTGCTCAATGCGAGTTGTCACTTCCTCGTGGTCGTCGGGATCCACGTCTTGCCATACATGTCGTTCGCCGATAGCTACATCACCCTGGATGATCATGATAGTGTCATCTACGAGCTCGTAGTCGTACTCGATGCCCTTGAACAACACTCCTTCAGGTTTGGTGTCTGGCATCTTCTTCGAGGTTTTCTTTTCAGGGATTTCTTCAACAGGAAGGCGACATTCACCGCTTAAGGAGTGAATAACACCAGGTGCCCGACATGCAGCCGCTGCTTCATCAGCAAGTACGTTCTTTTCAGGTGTTGCCACACAGTGAAATCCATCGCTCACACCACGAGAAATCTCTTGTTCACTCAACGGGGTCATTTCAGAGCCGGATAAGCAAGTACAGTCATCTGCAGACTCCACAGGCCACGTAGTGGCCATTGAGTCGTGAGGACACTGCGAGAAATCTGGACGTGAGCTGTCGACTGGTCTAGTGTTGCACTCTTTCTTACGCTGTCTCATCGGAGGCGTCTCCAGGACAGTGCCACCGTTGGCAGCTTCTTCAGCTTCAGCTTTGCGTCGAGCTTCAGCTTCTTCTTCGTGAATTGTCTCGTTGAGTCCGTACACGCATTTGCAGTTCGCATTACTCTGCAGAGGCCATTGTGTGAGCACAGCGAAGGGTGGACACTCGTTCGAGTTGGCCAACATCCAGGGAACGCAACGCTGAGCGATAGCATCAAGAAAGTATCCACGTGCGCAAGCACAATCCTCGAAACCCGTCTCGACCTCAGAGCCTTGAAGCTTAGTGCGCTTGTAAGCGTGTTCGGGACATTTGTATGCGGAGGTGCGCACACAGATCATCTCAGGCAGCTTCCAGGCATATCCAGGGATACATTGGCACTGCTCTACTGAATGCGGCACAGTGGCGACAGCACGAGAGAATGGCGGGCATTCGTACGGCTTGCCTTCCATGTCCACTACTTCAAAGTTGGCGTACTCATCTTCTCCACGGACGTTGCTGGACTTCCTCTTCGCTTTTCGTGCCTTCATCTGCGTCACCGGCCAACAGGCGTGCGCTTCTTCATCCCGTTGGTACTCTCCAGTAGATAGACACTCGCAGTCAAAGAACCCACGGGGTCGCTCTCCGATCGGCATATCCGATCGCTTGCCAGAGTTGACGGGACAAACATAGGCGGCGTATTCGCGCTCGCATTGTTCGAGGCTGTTGCGTACGAAGCCCCAGCTACAGTGACAGTCAGTGAAAGACTGCGGTACAATGTCAGGTGTCGGCGTCGAGTTTGGTGGACACTGGTACTTGCTCCGAGCTTTGGGAGTATCGACACCGTCACCCAAGACACATTGGCCCGACGTCTCCACTTTGACGTATGGAGTAGCGCATGTGCAGTCAGCGAGAGAGTTCACTTGCGACACATCAGGCTTCGGCTCGTAGTTGCCAGCTCGCGGGCAGCTGGTAAGGATACATTCCTGCGTCTTGGGGTCCTTATCGTACGGGTGACGGCAGTCGCAGTCCGTGGCGGACCTGGGGACACGTGCTCTGCCGCCCTTGGGCTTGTACCGTCCTATGCAAGCGAACTTCCCGGTATCCATAGCGTCTGCAGCCGCCTCCTCTACTGTGGTGTCCACACCATCGTCACACAGGCAGTCGTCGATCATCTCCATGTCTCGAGGCAGCAACATGGCGGCGCAACCTTCGGGACACGGGTAGAATGCCGCTTGTGCTGAAGGTAGAGCGCCCCAACCCACGAACCCGAGCCCGTAGACCACAGTGAGTAGCAGCCGAGCGAGCATCATTCGAGCGAGTAGTGCGGATTCGTGTCAAGGCGAGCAAATCTAGAAGTGCTTGACACGCATCGGAGACCATTGCATTGCGATCTTCATTGCGACCTTTCGCGCGTATCAAGATCTTCAACTTGAATCCACCAATCACAAGATGGATACTTTTCAGAACGTTTTGGATTGGTAGAAATACGAAATGGGTTCACTTAATGGACGTTATCGTCTTCATGGTCAATTTCTCGCGTTCTGCTTAGATCTTGGACGACCCGACGTAAATGACGTTGCGTGTGAGGCAGAGATCCACCATCTCCAGCAGCGCAGTCTCCAGGTGGCGCTTGAGCGTAGCAGCGCTGGTGTCTGGGCACACGTGATAGCACGTGATGCTCACGTTGATGCGGTCCGGCTGCAGCGCGTAGCAAACTCCGTAGCCCTCGTTGTACATGGCCGAGAAGCCGCCCCAGATGGGGCTGGCGCCGGGCCCACCGCTGATGTTACTCGTGGACACCAGGTACTTCCGGCTCAGCTCGAAGGCGCGGTCCGTGAACACGGATGGCTTCGGTGTGATGCCAGACATCTCCGCCACAATCTGGAGACCCATGAAGTGTCGGTCGATACCGTCTCCAGTCAGGCAGTTTTTCAATGTCTCCTTGTGGGCGTCGATGGCGGTGCGCAGCGCGTCCCACTTCTCTCCATCCGAGGCGTTCGATTCCATCGTCTTCACGAAAGCGAGAGACTCCGTCGATAGCGACCGAATCGTCTCCGTGCGACCGTGATAGAACATCCTCGTGTGAGCTGTCTCGTAGACAGCGGGGACCCTCTTGTGCATCTTGTAGTGTGCCAACTGGATCGCCATTTGCATGAAGAAATCCGGTGTCAGCTTGTAGCGCTTGAGGAAAGCCGAGCCGTAGTGGTTGAACTGCATCGTCGCAATGTCACTGTTGTGGATCAGCTTGCCTACTGCTGCGCTGGCGCACTCGATAGCTGTGTATGCAGCGTTGTCCAGCACCCAGTCCAGACGTTTCGGTTTGATATTCAGAGTAGGCTTCAAGTCGGCACGGTTCGCAAACTTGGCTTTGAAGTTCTCGTTCACGTACTTGATGCAATAGTCGAAGAGACGAACGACCACCAGTGCATCTGCCCACGCGTGCTGGCCGTTCAAGCCACCACGAGCGTTTTCGTGGATAATGAGTGTGAATGGCTTGTCGTACCAGCGGTTGCGTCCGTCTCCGAGCAAACAGTTGCGCGCGATCTCGTCGTAAGTCGACGCTGAGCTCTCGTCGAGAGCAACACAGAACAGCGCTCGCTCGATCAGATCGAACGACTGCTTGTTGATGTCGTCCAACGACATAATGTGGTCCCGAGCCTACAGAATACAGTAAATCACACAATGAGCACTATATTACATTATCCATTGAGTAAGGAACTGTAATTGTCGTACCTTGGCCCAGTTCGTGCGGTTCTCCGATGTCAAGACACTGACGGGCGGGTATCGCTCCAAGTCGAACAAACCAGTAGCTTCATCTCTCACGAGCTCAAATTGTCTACAACAGCACAAAATCCGTAAACTAATTCAGTCCCACTGCATTTTAACACCCCTGAAACGTCCACTTTCCTCACCTCAAGATGTCCGCAAGTGGAATTTCCTCCCCTTTGTCATCAAACACTTGCACCGCCCACATGCAATTGTTTCGAAGCACCAAAATGTGTTTGGCGTCGTGTGGATACGAGACCATTTCGTCACACTCCTCTCCAGGAATAACACACGTGTTGAACATACGTGAATACGTATACATACACAGTGGTCGGCCCATCATCTTCTCCGGTGGGTATATCTCCCTGTTATCACAGAAATCCCAACACGTTAGAAACCTGCAGCGATAACAACTCTTTTGTAACTGATGACGTACTCGAGTAAATTCTTGCGGAACTTCAGTATGGCATGTGTGAAGATGGAAGCGGCTTCACATTGGCTCATGTCCCTTGGTCCCCAATTGCCTGGTAGTACTCCGTACCAATTGATGTTGATGGCCGATGGATAGCGTGGCTGCAGGTAAGCGAAGGTCTCCCACCACTCCTCAATCCAGTTGCGCTCAGTGTCAGCGCGTTCTTGTAGGATGGCCTGTAGTTGGGGCCCCACACCATGCAAGAAGTCATGACACACAGCCTTGGTGTGTTCCAGTTCACTAGGTTCGAGTAAAGGCTCGCAGCTCTTGATATATTGCTCCAGTGTTTGCTCCAGTGGGGGAAGGGGAAGCGACGGTAGCTCGTCTTGGAACTGCATCGTGCGCTCAGCCTTCTGTTTGTTAGACATGGCTACACTCGGTTCAGTACTTGAAGTTTGTATGCTGTCGGTGGGAGTTTTGGTACTGCGAAGGCCCATGCGCCTATTGAGGCAAAAGCCAAAGTGCACGATCTTGTGCTGAAGAGGCGGCAAACGTTAAAACGGGTCGTGAATAAGGACCCGTTTTTGAAATGACTTGGATTGTAAGGGAAGATGAAACCCACGGGTTGGATGAGGTGACTCACGTTCGCATCTTCAGATAAACCCGCCGTGATGCTTAGCAAAACGAAAACACTTCAACTTCAACTAACTGTCTTACGTAGTGCATTGGATGGAGGGGGTTAGTCACATGTAGTTAGTTGCCTGTTTTGGGCAAGTTACAATATCTCCGGAGTTCATGGCAATACGTATAGTGATCTATCCTTTTCAATCGAAATTTCATGGCGTAACTTGCGTCTCTTCATGAACATAAGGCGGTTATCGTGGATGGTCGCTATTTAATTGCCAAAGGTGATCCGATGTCTGTCACTGCATCAGACACTAGCACAAGGCTCCAAGCTCTCGATAGTGAGGTGCAGTCTGCAGTGGGTTCTCCACCTGAGCACCCGAAGCTGCAGCGTCGTCAGTCTAAGCCTTTGTCCATTTCGTCGTTATCAGACGAAAGCGCAAAAAACTCTGTATCAACGAAGGCTGTGGCTGCTGAAGCCTGTCGAGATGTGGAACGTGAACTGTCAGCAATTAAAACGCGATTGAGTGTGTTTCGAGGACGAAGGAGACGAAATGACAGCGGGTCGACATATCAAAATGCTGTTGCACCATTTCAAATGCAAGACTCGAACATTAATTCTGAAAAGGAAGAGAAAGATGCACCAGCGTCTCCATCGTCGGAGTCTTCAAATGTGGCTGACGCTTCATCGCCTATTTTTTCAAAGTTGTCAAAGGCTCAACAAGAGGCGGGAGCTGTAGCTGATCAAGTTGCAACGACGCTCATGAAATGCGACCAACTTTTACAGCGCGTAAAGTCTTGCGGTAAGTTACGATGTCTACAATTGTTTAGCTTAAAGATCTCTCATTCAGGTGTTGGTTGTTACAGACGCGTCTCGAGTTTCCTCCGTCAGCAGTCCAAGAGATCGAAGTCTTCGAGTTGTAGACAAACCAAGAAAGTTGGCTGCTTCTTCTCGGCATTCGGAGTCCATACTATCCGATTCGATGGCATCATCACCAGTTTGGGACGTGGAAAACACCTTGGCTATTGAGGATGAAGAAGCTTTATTAAGTCAGAAGGCCGCAGCTGTGAAGCATTTTGCTGCACGCTGTCAGCGTGACATTGAAACAAGCACCACGAAGATCGAACAACATCACCAACAGACGCAAGCCGCGTACTTGAAGGAGTTGCGACGCAAATATGACTCGAAAAAGCACATGACGCTCATGGATCTGCGTGAAAAATACGAGAAGGAGACAAAAACACTCGTGAGAGCCAAGATGGAGGAGTATGAGTTTGAAGAAGCTACCGCGATAAAGAAGACTCAAGTTACACTTCTAGAGGAGCGAAGTCGAACACTAAAAGAGCTGCACAACAGTCATAGCGCTGCAATGGAGGAGACTCTCGTTCAATTGGAGTTGCAGTTAACAACTGAGACGGAGAGAGAGAAACGAGAGCTTGACAGTCAACTACGAGACGAATTGAGTCTTAGACTAAAGCAGCTACAAGACGACAATCGTGCATCGATGGAGCGCTGGGAAGTCGAGCAGAGGCAAAAGTTAGAGCAAGAGGTGTATGAACACCGCGAGGCAGTCGTAGCTTCAGTTCTGAAGGCCCAAGAAGAACAAACTGCAGCATTGAAGCAAGAAATCCAGACATCTCACCTTGAAAAAGAAGCAACTGAGCTCCAGAAACTGAAGAAAGCGCTCACATTTGGTGCACAAGCTCAACTCCAACAGCTTCGCAAGCGATTGGAGATGGAACAAGAAGAGAAGATGAACGATATCAAGACAAAAGCTTCGCTCTCACTCGAAAAGGACACTGAAGAACTTAAGCAAATGCTTACAAGATCACATCAAGAGCAACAAGAACAACTACAACGTGACCTCGAAAAGAAGAATCGTGTGGCGATCATGGAACTTCATGATACCTTGCAAACATTTCACCAGAAGAACCTCCAAGCACTGAAAGACGCCGCAGAACAGCGTCGAGTTAACGCTCTTGCTGCTCATCGTCGAGATTTTGAAGACGAATGTCGCCAAGAACTCCAAATTCTAGAGCAAACTCTTGATCAGGAGATGTCCACGAAGCTGCGTCAATTGGAGATGGATCATGCTGAAGAGTGCGAGCTCAAGTTGGAACAAATGCGGGCGCGTGCAGTTAATCAGCATGCTCGAGAGCTGGAAGCAAAGAGATCGCGGATGATTCAATGCAAGAACGTGTTACTTGCTGAAGCTACTGCGTTCCTGTCCTTCGACAACAATATTTCTGATGATGTTCGAAGTGAAACCAATCCGGAAGACAATTCAGCCGCAGCTCATCTGTTTGAACTGAAGAAACACTTATCCAAAGAGTTGGCGCAGTACGTTGATGTGATGGTCACTGAGTTTGATGAACTCGTCGAAGAGCAGCGTATTCTAGTGGAAAAGATCACAGAATCGACGCAGCTTTACTTGTCTTTCAAAAGAGAGTGTGGAGTGCTTGAAGCACAGTCCATCGAGCTTTCAAGCGGGTTGGAAACACTACACGACCAGCTCCAAAAGAAAGATGTTGTGTGTAAGAAGCTGTACGAAGCCAACGAAGCACTGCTGAAACGACTTCAAACACCGGCACTTCAGGCATCTGTAGGTATTAAAAAGAGTGAATCATCATCACCTCGAGCGAAAAAGTCTCCAGCATTGACGAAAGCTCTTCAAAGTACGTGGAAATGATTAATACTCAACATGAAACTAGGAAGAGATGCGATAATGCAACGTAAAAATAACAAGGTGTTGAAGAGGAAATGGGAAAATACTTGAACGACGCTCGAGCATTTTGAGTCTTTCATCGGTGAAGTGACCATGGAGCCTCTACCGTCGATCAATGATAAGTTTTCGAATCATCCAGCTATGTTGAAAGCAGACGTACCAAATACTCGACCGACATCATCAGTGGCTACAGGACGTCGAACTCTAGGGATGCCTCCAAAAAGTGCCGGTGCAACTTCAAAAATTCGACGCAGTAGGCACAGCGAAGTCGCTATGACGTCGAATTGGCAGCCAAATGAAAATCAAATACAGCGTCCGTCCTCGACGAATGTGGCATCGCGAGCTGGTTCAAATGAGAGAATGGCGGTTCGGGTATTAGCGCGCCATGCAGACAAGTTGGAATATCAGCAGCAAGAGGAACGTTTTACAGTTAACGAACCAGAAGAAGGTGATTCCAGGAGCGAAATTCAGCAATTGCGCGAAGAGAACGCCAGATTTCGACATGACATTGATCTACTGCGCTCGAAGCTGGTGGAGAAGTACGAATCATACATTAAGATAATTCTTTACTCTGTGTCTAACTTTTTTTTTATGAACTCACTGTCTAATCAGGATACGTGGACAGAGTAAAGTAGTTGCTGGTGGACAATTTCGTGCTGCATTCGCTTCGCCTGTAGCAAAAGTACCGACAGGGTGCACCAAATGTTCAACAGCCCGAGCGAAGGCATTCAAGGCCCACCAAGAGAGTAAAGAAGCTCAAGTTGCTACAGCTGAGCTTCGAGAATACGTTGATAAAATTGAAGCTGCTCAGCAGCGACTTTGGGAAGAGCGAAGCGCACATGTGAACGAAATTGCGCAGCTACGAGATAAACTTGCAGAAAAGGTTGAGGAGTGCGTACTATTCGAGGCCGAGTGCACTAAACTGGACAGACAGGTGAAAAAACTACAGCCTGAAAACGATTTTGCCGTACTTCTCACTCGGCCCCTCGAGGAAGTTGTGGACAATGAAACGCAATGTGACCTTGAACGGAGCTGTGACGATGAAGTTAAGGCTTCTCAATTGCGAGAGATATCTACGTTAAGAGCTGAGGTCCAGCTTTTGACGCAGCAACTTGCTGAACGTCAACAGGACTTGCAAGGGGTTTTAAATGACCTTGAAGAAGCTCAAAAAGCGGCAAAGCAGGATGAAGAACATCGCGAACGTGAATCTAGGATGTGGCTTGATGATTGCTCCAAACACCAACGACGAATATTGGAATTTGAGCAAAGTGAGAAGAAGTTGCAAGCGTTTATCCAAAACCTTGAGGATACACACCAAAACGAGCTCAATCTTATACTTGAAACAAAGCAGGGACTCGAAAAAGGCGTTAAAGTACTCGAGCAGCGCCATCAAGACGAAATGCAGCGCCACGAGATACTTGTGCATGCCCTGAAGGTTCGGATCGAGCAGAAAATTGCCGATATCGATAGGCTGCATGCTTTGATGTCAGCTGAAACAGCTTCGAAAAGTGTCATGAAGAAGAAAATTGAGAGACTTGAGGACCAAATTCAAACGATGTCGGAAGAGAATACTCAATTGGCTGCAGACAAGGCTCTTCAACAGCAACAGGCAGAAAATTTTGCAAAAGTCGAGTGTGATAAACTGAAGGAGGAAGCAACGAAACATCACAACAAACTCAAAGCTACTGAGCAAGCAAACCAAGCTTTGCAATCGCGAGTCTCCGAAGTGGAAGCTGAAATCGCAGACCAGGTCTCAATAATGCAGAAGCTGAAGCGATCTCACGCGAGATCCTTGGAGCGCTTGCTCGAGTCTTCACTGCGTTTGTGCGTCGTGGCACCTACGGTAAACGTGCAGTTGAACACAAACACAACCAGCAAGACTAAGGTACTAAGTGATAAGGATTCCAGTGAGTTGATGTCTGTCAAGTGCCGATCTACACCTCAACACGAAAGCATCAAGCGAGTAATTGAAAATGACGTGTTACCACTATTTACGAGCGTATTCGTGCAAGGTGATGACAACGCCAGCCCTCAAGCGCAAGTGCCAATGACTCGTTGGTTACAAGACCTACTTCATGACATGCAAGCTCGAATAGCTGCTCAATTAGAGAGTATTTACTCGACTGCCTCGGTAAAGAGCAATGAATAGTATCATATCGACCTATTTGAAGCTTGCAAAGTGCGCGACTAACTCACGGCGAAAAGCTGCCATGAAGGTGGCCACGTAGTTCGCCCATGCCTTGTCTTGGCTCAGTGGTGTCTTGTCCGACGAGGAAGCTGTCCATTTCAGTGTTGTTTGCTGCTTGTCTTGTACTTTCAGAAACGTCTCACTCTTCACCACTGATGGGTCACGAAGGCTCAAGGCTACCAGAGTCTCCAGCACACTTGGATTCATCTCTTCCTGATCAGCGGTACCTTGACGGCACATAAGACTTCCGATGTCGTACGCAGTGAAGTGTCGGTCAAGGGCACAGAACTTCAGTAGTGCAGTGCAGACGTGTAAAGTGAGCATCGCGTCACGTTCGAGCTGGTAGTTTGCAGGAAGATCGCTTTCAAGAAGCTTCAGATCGTGCTGGGCGTCCAATGCTGCAATATACTGGAGAGCTCCGCTAGAAAATGGCTGCTTCGATTGAGGCCACAAGAGCCACATGAAGCTGGTCTCCGAGAGCGCTGAAATGCGTGGAAGGCAAGCTCCGTGATCAATAGGAACAAGAGAGAACTTCTTGCCTGCCAACGACTTGGTTACCACTGCGTTAGAAGTTTGTGTCACCACTTGTGCCGGCTCCACCACCAGCATGTTACCACCGTGGCGATCCTGGTTAGCCAGACGAATGTCGAGAATGGCAATAGCTTGGACCTCCGCTGCGTTAAACAGGGCTGCACCAACGTCGTCAGCAGTATCTCGGTGTGCTACGTAAGCTTGCAATGATCCAGTCTTGTGGTGCAGAGTCTCCGATGCTTGGAAGTGGAAGTCTGGGTGGTAGATTGAAGCTAACATGGTCACTGGAACTCGAGCGAAATGCTGGTGATCCAGTAGATAAGCTGCAACTTCACGAACGGCAGCATCTCCTGCCGAGATCCCATCACGCATGGCCAAAATGCCTGAAGACTGCTCCGGCTTGTGGAATTTCTTTTTTGGGTTGTTTGGTGCATAAGCTTCTTCGTCCGCAGGCTTGAACACTCCTGTCAAGCGACGATTCTTCGTCCTTAAGTAGTAAACTCCTCCCGTGCAGTCTTCGATTGGAATGGGGGCAACTCGAGCTTGTAAACCGGTTTGCACCTGGTTAGCGAGCAATGCCATCTCCTTGGCGTAGAAATTGCTGCCTGTGCAAGCACGTGGCTTGAGGACTTCGATGCTGATGCTGTTCAAGTTGCGCATTGGCAAATGATGAGAGCTGTGGACATCGTCAGAACAGAGAGGAAGCAACTACGTACACTGGCTGCTTGCTGTCCTTGGAGTCTGGCACCTCCTTTGCAATAGACTGGGGGTCCTTCGCTTGATTGAAAGCAGTGGGTTGTGTTGCTACCGTCTTGATGGCTGTCTTGCCACTGGACAACACGCGTGAAGGTTGGTGCACATTGATGGCTGGAGACCTGTGTGCAGTAATACTAAGCGACTGCATGATGCTGGCAGTAACCTCTGCTGATGCTGTCAGTCTCTGCGTTGAAATACAACTCGTGATCACGGCTTTCTTGAGCAGTTCGGGTTGGAGAGGAGAGTGCGCGGCAGCGACCATGGTCGACGTGCGGGTCTCACCCCCTCCTCAGGCCCGAGTGTCGTGGCACAATTGGGAATGCGGTGTCTCTTTCCTCAGTAGAGACGCCAGCGCACCAGCCATCGACTTCATGGTCCTACCCCCCTACCCCACAGCGCAGTGGAAAAACGTACCGGTATCGTAACCTAACAGAACGGTGGATAGCAAAGACTCGGATCAGATTGCGAGGACTCAATAAGAACTTCAACTTGATCGTCACATGGCTACATTTATTTATCATGTCTTATTGGACAAAATTCAAATATGTATTTCATCCAATCATACACTAAATATCCGCTGACGTTGCTGAAGCGGCATCTAATCCGTCGGGTTTGGATGCGTGGCCGATCATCTTTGCGCGATCCTTTGTGTGACCGGCAGCCTCCAGCTTCTTGTGCCTTGCAGCAGCTCAATCCGCGTTCGACTCACTCGCTCGCAGCCCTTTCGCACCCAACTCCATCACGATGAACTCCCTCATTCGCATGACCAAGCCGCGCGCTCTGGCGTCTGCTGTACGCAACGTGCACATTGAGCGCAAGATCGAGGAGCTGGGCTACACGCTGCCGGCTGTGGCCGAGCCCAAGGGCAACTACCGCACGTCGGTGCGCTCGGGCAACACCATCTACCTGGCCGGCCACCTGCCGCAACCCGCTGACGGCGACCTCATCCTGGGCAAGGTTGGCAAGGACCTGACTCCGGAGCAGGGCTACGACGCCGCCCACTACGTGGCGCTCAGCCTTATGGCCACCCTCAAGCGTACGTTGCTGTATCTAGATGGTTCCTTATAGTGATACGAGAAGCTGACGTTGTTTTATTTATTTATGCAGACGAGGTGGGCGACCTTGACAAGATCAAGCGCGTGGTGAAGCTCGTGGGCTTCGTCAACTGCGTGGATGGCTTCACGCAGCAGCCTGCCGTCATCAACGGCGCCTCGGACACCATCGGTAAGGTGTTCGGTGACAAGGGTATTCACGCCCGCTCGGCTGTGGGCACCAACGCCCTGCCGCTTAACGTGGCCGTCGAGATCGAG
Source organism: Phytophthora quercina (assembly GCA_014706105.1). Lineage (NCBI taxonomy): Eukaryota > Oomycota > Peronosporomycetes > Peronosporales > Peronosporaceae > Phytophthora > Phytophthora quercina. Next base: position 306,757 of record JACBOW010000029.1, on the reverse strand, counting down.
GCCGTGGTGGAGATCGAGGAGTAAACCCGTCTTGTTTAGCACGACATCTCCCAAGTGACTGACTGGCTTGCCATCCATAGTGTACGCAGCCTGTTGCTCCTTGTTTCTCTCACTCTTATGTAAACGGGAATGGACAAAACTATTGTACTCGAATTTGCTCTACTGGTTCGTGGAAAGCAATGGGCTCGATCCCCGTCGACTTCCAATAGGACGGGCCGTAGTTGACGAAAATCTGGTCGCCCTGCTTGATCTCCTGGATCACAAACTGCAGCACAACAACCGTCAGTAAACAGTAGTAAGATGAATGGTGCTCCACTCGAACCAAACAGGTACTTACACAGAATATCCGTAGAATGCCGTTGTGTACCATAGGAACGAAGCGGGCGTTGGGGGTCGCGCTGTGGTTGATGCAGCGAATGACGTTGCCGTACTCGCTCGCACTCACGTACAAGTCACCACCTTCATACACGGAAGGGTACGAGATGCCGTATGGGTCGAACTCGTTCATCTCGCTGATGCCGATCTTTATCACTCCAGTGTATTCCCCAAGAAACTCAAAAGTTGCAAGGTCTTCAGCAGCAAACAGTCCCAGTGGTTGTTCCTCGACGTGGTTCAGAAGTGAGACGTGACCGATTGCAACTTTCGGCGACACCTCGAACGTGCTGTGGCCAAGCAGCGCCAACTGCTCGAACCCGTCCGCCACGGAGTCCGAGAAGCCCCAGAACGCGTAATTGCGCAGCAGATGCGTCCGTTGGAACAGCAGCTTGCTCGTGTACGTGCACTTCATGAGCTCCTGAACCTCGTCCGCGCTGAGCATCTGCACCTCGCCGTCCTTGTTGTGGTACCTGAAGCGATGCTGCACGTCCGCCAGTGTGTTTTCGCACGTGGCGCCGTCGTGAATGAACGCCACCTTCTTCAAATTTTCGTCGTAGTGGTAGCACTCGTCACGGTCCAGACAGCGGAAGCCCACGCAGCCCATCGGCGTCGTCTCGGTGTCTAGGGATGCCATTGCTACGTCAGTCTCCACTCGTTTGTTGCCTTTTTGTGAAATGGCTACAGCTCAACGGTTACTGTACAATCTGACGATGGTACATTGTACCACACACAAATTGTACACCATGAGACTTGTGGCACAAAAACAACAGAGACTTTGGTCAAGATGGCGCCGCAGACTACGGTGGCCCTCGCACCGATCCTCAAGAAGCTTGTGCCGCTATGTTTCGTAACTGGTGCGGCGATGGAGTTGTTTATGGTCAAGACCGGCTTCTGTACGTATAATTGCCATGGAACTGGAAATGCACTATGTACGTAGATTGAATGACTAAAGTGTTGGCTCTGCAGACGACATCGTGACGGTGAACGAGGCAGAGCGTCGCCAGCTGCGCGACGAAGAGCGCCGAGAATACTTGGAGACCAAAGCTAAAGCCACTCGCGACGAGTGAGCGCAAGGCGGAGACTCATAGACGTCACTGTTTCCTGTTTTGATTGCTTTGGCTTCCTCCTTTCGCTCTGCTTCCTGACTGCTCCTCACTGTTCTGACATCGACTTCAGTTCCTGCTACGCTTTGCGTGCAACACGCTGCAGCACCAGCTCCAGCTTGGGCACGCGGTATCCGCCGCGGTCCTTGGGGCGATTCAACGCGTATCGCGTCGAGATTTTGGTCGTCACGGCGTTGTTCTGGATGCGCAGGATCTCTGCAGTTTGCACGGCCGTCGTGATAGCCGCCTCAGATGCCTGCAGTCGAACACTCTCCTGCTTCTGCACCGTGAACTTCGAGTTGATGATGTTGGCGTAGAATACTACGGGCAGCACATACATCGACGACGTTAGAGCAATTAATTGTCCAGCAAGCAGCAACAGTAAGATGGACACCGTACCTGCCGGTTTCCGAGTCGATACCGTCACCAGGTCGTCTGTGTATCGCGCGAGACGAGGTCCAGCAAACGTCTTCTCGAGTGGCTGAAGCTCGAGCTCCTTGATCAACTGATCGAAGACCTCCTTCGCTGCTGACCACTCAGGAACCTGCACCACGCCACTTCGCGTTTGCGTAGCGTCTTTCGTCCACGGCACTGAGCCAACGACGACGACATGTCCAACGTCCTCTGCCGCCTTTGCCAGCACAGTGGCATCCGAGCCCACAGCGACCTTCACCTTGAGCTCGTCGTACAGCTCCTTCTTGCGCGCCACCAAGTGTTCAGGACTGTCCTCGTCCACGAAGACGAGCTTGTCAAAGACACCGGTGAAGTGGTGGTCCAGCCACTCGCGCGTCTGCTTCTCCACGAACCGTGGGCGGTCTGTGATGGCCAGTAGCGAGAAGTACTTGCGCAGTGGCTTGAGCACCTCGCAAGCGCCTGTCACCGCCGCCAGCTCCGTCTCGAACTGTTTGGACTCGTAGAACTTGTGCGTCTTGTTGTCGGCGTCACTGCCCCAGACGCTCGTCCAGCTCGACGACGCGATCTCCTCCACGTTAATCTGTACGTGCAGTACACACATTATGGTAAGTCTCGGTGCACTGCGGCGGTCCAAGATCGCAAGATTGATGGGCCTGCCTCACCTTCGCTCCGTGCTCGGCCTCATGCCAGGCCGCCGCGCACTCGAGCAGCTTGGTGAGCGTGTGGTCCACGTCCACCACGAGCGTCACGCGCTCGCCTACAGATCGCCCGTAGTGCGACATTGCCGTCAAGGTTAGTGGAGTGCTAGCTTCGACCTTTAGGATACAAAATAGTCGCATTTTGAAGTTGCGTTTTGGGCAACTGAAATTGGGTTGTTTTGGGCAATATGCCTAAATTGTTTGCGGGATGGGGGCTAAGAATATTGCATATGAGAAATTGCAAATTTTGTGGTATAATCCTGAAGGTTTTTTTGCGCAAATGAGAAACTCTAATCAAATATTTCGCCAAAAAAAAGAGAGCTTTGCACCAATCAAAAACCTTAAAAACAATTGGCTATTTATTGGCTTTCCATTTTATTTTTTTTTAAACTTGGTTTTCGTATGATTACATGTACTAACATCTATTGTGAAAAACCGGTTGGAATTTTGTCCGCACGCTATTATAATACCTAGCTGACCGATTTATCTCAAACGGATTTGAAAATCCATAAAAGGGGTCTTCGATCGACATCAAACTTCATCTAGCAAAAAGGAGTTTTGTGTAATTCTGCTCAAATAAAGGGATAGTGTTATCAAATTCAGAGGCCTGAAGGCCGTTGTTGGCCGATATTTGTGTAGGCACATGCCGAATTAACAGCTTCAGCGCCTTGCTTCGAGTACCGCACAAGCAGTGCGAGGATAGTCGAGAAGAAGGTTAAGAAGAGAAGTGTGGTGTGAGTGGTAAAAGCCAAAGTGATGCATTAGTTCGTTACCACATGTACGAGGAGGAAAGCATAGTGCCTAAAAACCCCTTTGACTATACAGAACACATCAGTCTGTGAGTCTATTCCCAGCAGTACTGAGACCTGACCACTACATCATAGTTAGAGTAAGGCATATATCGAGATCCACTGTCTTTCGGGCGATCTACTACGCAGCGTTGCTGGTAGCACGCATCGTCCCCAACCTTGCTACTACTGGAGTACAATTTATTGCGAATAAGCCCGGAATGCCGGCTTGCAAGTCGGCATTCGGCCTTATTTACATGTGAGGTACAAATCGGTTGCTAGTTTGATTAAGCATACGGCACATGTAATCGACTTGGTAAATCCGAGTCTAAATACGATACATAGAAGCTAAAAAGGAGATCAACTTCATTAAATACGAGTTCTAACTCTGAATAAACCAAAACCATGACCGATTTACTAAATAATTGACGTTTTCACAATAAATTATGGTTACGAAAATCGAGCTGGTTTTTAGGCCTATCTAATAGCCTTCAAACTTCTTAATTGCCTTTTTTACATTATCTGAGCGAAACCCTCGCAGGACGATGGCGATGCTGAACGTGAGCGCGCTGATCACGGGCTACGACACGGTGGGGGACCACACCGAGTTCGTCGTGGAGGTGCGTGACTCTGTATTGTCTTCATTCCTCGTCTTCTGGTGTTAATCTGCCTCTCCAACACCGCGTAGATCTCGTGCAACGGCGGCTTGTGGCGCATCTCGCGACGCTTTAGTGACTTCGACCAGCTGCACTCACGTTTGGTGCGGCGCTTCGGAGACCTAATTGAGGTTTCTCTGCCTGAGAAGCAGTGGTTCGGCCGGTGCGTTTGTGTCTGGAGACTGTGGAACTCTATGATGAGTTAAAAGTCTATTAGGGAGGAGGCTGCAGTACGTCACATGGAGTGGAGAAGAGGAGAATTTGGATTGGACTGAACTGCTTTGTATTGAACTCCCTGGTTACCTGTCAACGTTGCAACTCGTGGGGGTTTCTACTGTTGAAAAGGAAGTTGAGGAGACTGGCATTTTGTTAGTCGAGGAATGTAAAAATCACTTGATCTTATCTAAAAGAGACAAAGGACCCGAGCTGCAGACGTCGATGGGTGACAAGGTTGCAGTTCCAAAGTGGTGACGTCCACAGCTCCTCTCACTCTTCACTCCATCCCTCCCTCAAGTGCTGCTAGCTGATGTATTCCCGTTGACTGCGCTGAGATTTCCACATTGCTCATTGTGGTTATAGATGAAGAAAATCTGCTTTACTGTGCTGTGCTAACACTTTATGGTTGTGTACAGATTTGACCCGAACTTCTTGATAAAACGTCAGGCGAGTCTTCAGGAGTATCTGGGTATGTGGAATTAGTTAATATTTTTGCTGCAAATAACGATTTGTACTCATATGAAGGACTTGGTATTGTAGATGGACTTCTGCAGGTGCCTGGAATTCTGGACGATGCATCTTTGCAGCACTTTTTGGAGCTGGAGAAACACTTGGATCTGCACAGTGAACTGGGTATGGTGGGCAGCAATGGCCGATCCAGCGGGATGTGGTCCGGTAAGGGCGTGTTGAGTGAGAACGACCGTCTGAGTGGCATTGTGGAGAGCGCGGCGCAAGCTTTCATCGACATCAGTGAGGTACCCGAGCCGCTGGAAGCTGAACAAGCCGTGCAACGCAAGAACGAGATTGTGACGGCCTCGCAGAACCTTTTGAGCGAGCAGAAGCTGGGAGACCAGTTCACGGCGCAACTCGCGACGCTCCGCCTCGCACGTGTCCAGACGCAGCCATCGAACGAGGAATTGCTGTCACGTCTTGACGCTGGTAACGAAGATGGCATGACGTACGAGCAGGAACAGGAGTTTCTTTGGGGCATTTTGGAGAACGCAGAAGCTTCGCTTCGTATGGAAATTACGCCGCCATCGGTCGACTTATTAGCCGTCATGACCGTGTCGACGGCTCCGGAGACCCCCGCTATTGGATCGAACGGATCAGTGCCGAATGGAAATGGTGCTCTTGAGGCGGGATCGCTGGATGACAGAAGCAGCATTGGCAACGGATCTTTCAGTTAAAGTGGATAGATGGTAAAGCAAAGTCACCCACCTCACGCACTATCGATACCATCTCTTCATCGACAAACAGAGCCCGCAGTCGAGGTCTTTTTACCTAATGTAATGAACGGACTTACTCATTTGGTGACTGCGTAGGTTTTTCATCTTCTAAAACCTGACTGTAGTCGCGAAGCTTCTTGTCCAGCTCTGCCTGCAATTCGTGATGTTGAGAGCGACGTGCCAGTAACTCTGCCGTGTCTTCAGGAACTGATGCAGTCATGTCGGTGTTACTCCCGAGGTTGAGGTGCAGTGGATCAGGTAAGATCGGTGTTTGTGAGACTTGAGCAAGAATGGTACTTTCAGCTACGTTGTCATACTGCAGCAAGAGGTCATCATCATCGTATGCGGACTCTTCACTCTCGAAGTTGTATTCAAGTTGCTCATTGCGCACCACTTGCAGCTGCGACGTGTTCTGAATGAGCTGGCGTCCTATGAGCTGCATCATCTGGTCGAGCTCTGCTAGCTTACGTCCGACAACATGTTGGTGTTGCTTTAACTTCCGCTGTTCCCTGACTTTCGCTGGTTCTAAAGCTTTCAAAGTGTTCGCAACTGTAAGCTGGACCTCTTCAGTGAGTTGACAGTGCATTTTATCAAGTTCTTGATGCTCTCGATCAAGCACACGATGATCTAAATCCTCGATAGCACCAGCAATATCGGCCATCGTTTGTTGGGCTCTTGTGCTTACAGTTGTCGCGATTTCTTGACGAAGGTCACACTGAATCCTCTCCAAAGTCTCTTCTTGGGTACGAAATTGATAGTCGATTCGACCGTGAGCCTCGCTGCATTGGCGAGCAATAACTTCTCGATCAGCTGCAATCGTAACGCGAACCTGCTCCTCAATTTCTCCATGAAAATAGTCCATTCGCTTCTGCTGGGCCTCAAGAGCGTCACAACACAACTTGATCTGAATGTCCATTGCCCCTACAACCTCTCCCTGTTGCTGAATCTCTTTATCAAGCATCGTTCGCACACTTTCAGTTGCAAGTTCGTGTGCTTTTCCAGCCCATCGTTCGATCTCTGAGTGTAGAAGCGATTCTTGGACAGCTTTGAAGTCCGAAATTGAGGTCTTCAACTCCTTCTCTAGTTCCTGTCGCTGTAGCTGCAGTCGTTCTTGCAACGCAAGGACTTCCTGCTCAAATGCTTCCTTATTGCACTAGCCACAACAGCAACTGGTTAATGATCAAGACGAGCAAGTAGTGAATTGACCAACAGCAACTCACACGTTTGCGTATCGCTTCTTGCAAAGTCCTTCCCTGCTCTAACATAACCTCCGCGTCTGCCTTCTGATCGATCGCCGTCACAATATGCCCCATTTCTTCTTCTAACAGATCTAGACGGCGCTCTACTTTGGCGAAAGTGACTCGACTAGTAGCGTCAACTTCTGTAGGGCGGCACTCCAGATGCTGTAAACGTGCCTCGATCTGCTGATTCATCGCCTCTTCTTGTTGACTAGTTGATATCGCAATCCAAAACCAATGAGTAAAGGTGCCACACCAGGCTTCAACTCAACTCAACTTCACTTCCACATACAGTCGAAGTTGCTCACTCATAGTGTTCAAAGTTTGTGCGATGGCTTCCAAATGCTGATGTTGACGCTGTGAATCATTCTCTTGAGCAGCAACTACCTTTTCTAGCTCCTGTATACCATATCCAGCAAATACATCAGCACTAACTCTAGGAATCACTAGATTCAAGAAATTTGTACCGTGACACGGTCATCCACTCCAGCGAAAGCCTTCCACAACCTGCAGAAACCAAAGCGCAGAACTTCCTGCTCCACAACCAAAGCTCGTTGTCAGAGCACTATATACGCTACCAAACATTCTCTTCAAGCGTGGTAATGACCTGAATATTCTCCCAAGTTCCATTGCCATGCTCCAGCTCGGTCAACTCGGTTGGTGTAGCCATGTGTCCCTTTATGCGCAATAATGGTGGATCCGATGTAGCCACTTCAACTTCAACTTCATTATTGTGCACTCCACCATGTGTAGAATGATTCCCATGAAACAAACCCTGTCTTCCACGGGTCCAAACTGCGTGCTACTGCCTGTAGCTTTTTCGGAGGTATTGAGATCCCCAGTTGATTCGCCACATTAGCAAAAGCTGTATACGTGACTTTTGCTTCTCGCTTGCTTTTGTTTCTCTTGTTGGTGTTTGTTCCTTGGGGTCCTCCTGCAGCCTTGAGGAACTCACGCCACGCTGAATCTTGTCGCATCTCGTGAGTTAATTGCTGCAGCACTGCAAAGGTAAGTTTGTGACTGACGCGATTCACACAATAGCGTTCGTGAAGTTTAAACCTCTGGTCCTTTTCCAATGCCAAATACTGCGCCATGATGACAGCAGGAGGTACAGACTCTTCTTTAGGTACTGGGCCCACTATAGACGGGATCGCAATCTCTTGTGCTACTGCATGCGCTGCGTTGGTCATGACGAGCGTCTCGCAAGCATTTGCAACTCCCGTAGCATGGGGATCGTTGACAGTTGAGTTCATGGTCGTAGACGCACTCAAAACATCCTTTTGACTGTCACTACTGACATCGTCACTTGCTGGTCGCACACGTCGTCGAAAACTAGTAGATTGTTGCCGTGTATTTGGACTACGAGTCCCTGAGGAGAAGCTTGCTCGAGCAGATTGTGGCCTACGTGCTGAGAACGCTTTAGTTGCAGCGCATCCGTACACTTGCGCTCGCTCACGAATGATCTGTGGGTCAGTAGCGGTTCGTGCGGATAATGGTCTTCGTGGACAGGGAACTCGGCGTTGACTGGATGGAGGTGTTGACGGAGGTTGAGCAAGTGATGCTGGCTCGGAATTACTGCGATGACACTGATGCTGATTCTGCACTAGTATCCTAGCAGACGCTCGTTCCTCCGTTAATTGCTGCATGAATTCTTCCTGTCGTTCAACTTCGGCTTCGTGTTGAATCCGCTTCCACCACTGAGCACGTTCGTGTCGCTCCTGTCTCGCGTCGGCTTGAATTCGCCATCGATACTCTTTGCGTCGTACACGCTCCTCAACTTTCACTTGTCTGTCACGTCTTGTGCGTTCAAGCTCCTGTTGTCGCTGAGCTGCGAGTTGTTCAGCCTTCTTTCGGTTTTCTGCAGCTTTCTCGTGTGCTTTGTTGCGAGCTTCCTGTTTCTCCTTCAGTCGCTGCCGTGTAAGTTCGTCAAGATTGGTAGATGACTGTTGCAGTCTACGAAACAATTTGCGCTTCTCTTCCAGTAAACGTTCCTCTTCTTCGCTTATTTGTTGGCACGTAATACTTCTCAATCGAGATGTGGACTCAAACTCTTCCAACTCATCGTTGACTTCAGACGGTCGATTTGTGATAAGCGGTAGTTGTTGTCGTAGTTGATTCAGGTCACGAAAGCTGTGGAAGATGCGAGGATTGTTGATGAGAGCATTCTTGCGAGCAACCAACAATGAAGGATTGGCTCCTTCACCAACTGAGTGGTGTCTCCGTGAGTTCTGGTGGTTGATATTCACATCTTCTTCGGGTTTTGTATCTGCACTTTGCCGCCATTTGCTTAGAAATACACTCCAACTAACCGGGTGGATCTCTGTTAACTTGAGTGGAAGTAAATAATCCCAAGGACGCTCAAATACTCCATCACCTATGGCTGACGAGATATTGCTAGACTTCTTATGGGGAGAAGTATTTCCCTCGACTTTCGGGCGAGAAAGCTCAAGTCGGTTCACGTATTTACTAGGAAAGTTTCGTAGGTTTGTTTTCAATTCATCGGGGAGGTTCGGATGATCCAAGAGAGCCCCGACAAGTGTAGATTCCCATACGTAAGATTTTACTTGATCCTTTTGGGGTTGTACTCCTTCGCTTCCAAGTGTCAACTTCCGGAAAGCAGTATCAACTGTTCTGCATGCGTCTGCACCAAAGTGTTTGAGCATTTCATCAGCATTCATATCGGTGCAGCACCAAATCAGCAGCTCGTTCCAAGTTACTGTCCGTTCGGGGTTTGTACTTAACCAATGCAAAACATTGCTATGTCGTTGCTTCACGATAAATGCTTCTTCTCCATCTTCAAATGATTTTGCCATGGCCTTGTCAATCACTTCCAATGCAGTTTTCAGAGCTACTGCATTAGCATCTCTCGCTCGAAAGGAGACCTGTTGGAACGCTGTTTGTACTTGCTGAAGACGCAAAAGTTCCGCTTCTGTTTGAATCGAGGCCAAAATTTCCTGCAAAAAGTATTCATCCTGCTCTGGGAACTGCATTTGTCTAGGAACGAGGTAAAAGCCCACGAGATTCTCGTTTGGATCAGGAACGTCAATGTCGGTTGCTTCAGATGAATCGTTCATTAGATCAAGAAACCAACAAAGTGGGAGAAATTCACGACAGCCTCCAGCATAATAGCGACCGATTCGACTGTAGATCGACGCGTAATTGTCCTTAATCAGGTTCGAGACGAATTCAACCAAGCCACTTGGGGTTGTGAACATTCCCTTTTCTTCGCATTGAGCTTCGTAGCGATCCCGTAACGATTGAGGAACAGAGAAGACGTGCACCCACCCAACGGTGACACCAACTTGCTCTTCGTCTCCTTCGACTTGACTCCGTATGATGAATTGCTGGTTCGTGAGATTCTCGTATGCCATTAAACATAAGACCCGTGCAGCTGCAATACGCAACGTCCTATCTGTCGAGCGGAGATCATCAAACAGAACGTTCATCAAAGAAGAAGTAGCAAATCGTGGCCCGACGTCATTGCGGGAACCTCCGAAGAGCTGACCCACTTGCTTCTGCATCTCCTTGGACTCGCTGCATTTCGTCGACAACGTCGTGTACGTGTTCAATCGCAGTCGAACATCATCATTTGTCAAACCTCGTCGGACTTGATCCTGCCAAGTCCATGCTGTTGACTCCTCCATGAACTTGTTGGCATATGAAGCAGTACACAACAAGCGAAAATAGATGAAGTCCACGTATGATGGTAAGGAGTTACGAGCTTTCATTCCATCCGAATCAGTTTATAGCTAAGACCGGAACACTGGTAGTATGGTCTCACTTAAACACTTAAGCCGCCAGCTTCTTGGTGACCTCAGCGAACGACTTGCCCTGCGTGGTGGCAACCGTCAACTCCAGCTTCGACGGCTGGCGGGAGCCGTCGCCGTTGGCCAAAGTGCCGGCACCCCACGGAGATCCACCGTGGATCTCGTCCATGTTGAAGAGCTCTTTGGCACGGTAGCCCAACGGCACGAAGGTGAGACCTTGGTGAGCCAGGAACGTCAGCGCCGTGAAGGCCGTGGTTTCCTGGCCGCCACCCTGGGTGCCCGTGCTGAAGAAGATGCCAGCGGGCTTGCCCACGAGAGCACCAGCAGCCCACAGACCGCCAGCTGAGTCGAAGAAGGCCTTGACCTGCGACGGCAGCGAGCCGAAACGCGTGGGGAAGCCGAACAGGATGCCGTCCGCCTCCTTGAGCACGTCCACCGTGGCGATGGGGTGGTCCTTCTTGGGGGCAGCGTGGATCTGGGTCAGGACCTCCTCAGGCAGCGTCTCGGCCACCTGGTAGATCTCGGCGGTGACGCCGTCAACAGACTCGATGCCCTCCTTGGCCGCCTCGGCGAGCTTGGCGACGTGGCCGTAGGTGGAGTAGTAAATTATAGCGATCTTGGCCATGGTGGTTGAAGTGGTGATTGGACTTGAGCAGGACAAGGCAAATTCAGGAATGATCAGGTTGGAAGTGCGTGGCGCTGCGCTGCGGGGAGTACTCTACATGTAGCACTGCTAGCGGGTACCTTGGGTCTTTGAAGTACGTCACTCGCTGAGTATCCCAAGTTGAAGCTGGATCCTGTATAATTTAGTTATTGATATAGTGTGTGGTACACGAACAATCTAACCAATTGAAAGTCGGTAGAAGTGTAGCTTGTAGAACATATATCCTTTCGTATCGGATATGAGTAGAAGCTGAGATCTGATTAGCCAATCCGCCACTCAAGTGTGACGTGGCACGGTAACATCAATTGACGCCGCGCCATTGGCTCCGTTGCCTTGATTAGCAGTTCGTGAACTCTGACGAGAGCAATACACGGTAAAGCGCCGCACGAGTCGAGTAGAGTCTTCACCTGGGCCGGGAGTGAGCCAAATCGTGTCGGAAGACCAAAGAGAATGGCGTCCGCCTCCTCGGTGGCCACCGGGTAGTCCTTCTTGGGCGGCGCGTGCATCTTGGAGAGGATCTCCTCCGACAGACTTGGTAAACCGTGGCGGTGACACCGGGAACGGACTCGGCAAGGGTGGCAATGTGGCCGTAGGTGGAGTAGTAGATGATGGCGACGTTGGTCATGGTGGTGGTTGTTGCTTGTTGCGGTTCGTTGCTTGCAGTGCTCGAAGCGAGGACAATTGAAGAATGTGCCCTGAACCAACTGGTTGGGGACGTTGGGGTCGTGCTGTATCCCTGTCTTCGTGCTCGCTGGGTAGTAGATTTGATGTAGACTCTGGTCGCGTGTAGTTATGCACCCTTCGGTTCGTAATCTCTGTTAATGCGGCTTGGACCTACGCTGTTGATCGTTGCAGTCGCATGTGCTGTAGGAGAAACCTCTGATGTATAACGGGCGCTCTGGCCTGATGCACTGCATTTCGATGAACCCCGTGCCATCTTGCCCCCCATGATGTGCCGTCGAGCAAAAGTAGTCTCGCATCACAATGCAGGAGCAGTCACCAGACATTCGACACATGTAAGTTGGTCTATACACGCTAGACTCGACAATGCAGAATCGCGGACACTTTTTCCTACAGTAGCCGCGTGTGAGAAGTGCTCTTCTGCGACAGGCTACGACGCAACATCCAGGCCTCGAAGAGCTGCATGCAGCACCCACTGGGATAATTTCTGGGCAGCACCCGGCAGTCGTTCGGTTTAACTGCTTGATTCTGTGATCGATGCCAACCTGCGCACCGAAACGCCGACCACTGCGCTGATTGACGCGCTGTTTGACTTGGCCTGGCCGAACGAGTGCGGCCAAATCGACACGTGGTCCAGCGAGAATAGGCTCGAACGAGCAGCGTTCGGTTCACGTCGACGCGTAACCTTGCTGTTCGTCATCAAGCTGCCAGCGACTTCAAAGGTTGAAGTCGTCGCGCTTGCAGACGCATTCCGCCGTCGCACTTCGACCTAGCGGCCAATCAGCGCACGGCCCCAATGTCTACGGTCGCTGGATATGTCATAATCAACGCTATCTGTCCAATCAGCGGTCGCGATAGAGGTTTTTTGGTCCACGTCACGGCTCCCTTGACTCGATTCGCAATCAAGGCGAACCCCAAGCAGAACAGAGAGTGGGCTTTATCCTGATTTGAGGTGGCCCACACCACTGATGCCGCCGTTATGGCATAACTTATGCCCCTTCGTGAGCATAACGCGGGCTGGACTCGATTCAGGCTCGCTCAAGACTTGAGTAAAGCCCCACGCGACGATGACGTCCCTCCCATCTGGCAGGGCCGCTCGTAGCTCTTGTTTGCCCGACGGGCGAGGGCGCTGCAGCAGCTCCTTGATCTTGGAAGCATCCGCTCATTCCTGAATCTCCTCTCTCCGACTCAAGTCCAGACCGAGCAAGCACCACCCCAAGCACCATGGCCAAGATCGCGATCGTGTACTACTCCACCTACAACCACATCTCGACGATGGCCGAGACCGTCAAGAAGGGCATCGAGTCTGTTGACGGCGTCACCGCCGAGATCTACCAGGTGGCCGAGACGCTGCCTGAGGAGGTCCTGACCCAGATCCACGCTGCCCCCAAGAAGGACCACCCCATCGCCACGGTGGACGTGCTCAAGGAGGCGGACGGCATCCTGTTCGGCTTCCCCACGCGTTTCGGCTCGCTGCCGTCGCAGGTCAAGGCCTTCTTCGACTCAGCTGGCGGTCTGTGGGCTGCTGGTGCTCTCGTGGGCAAGCCCGCTGGCATCTTCTTCAGCACGGGCACCCAGGGTGGCGGCCAGGAAACCACGGCCTTCACGGCGCTGACGTTCCTGGCTCACCAAGGTCTCACCTTCGTGCCGTTGGGCTACCGTGCCAAAGAGCTCTTCAACATGGACGAGATCCACGGTGGATCTCCGTGGGGTGCCGGCACTCTGGCCAACGGCGACGGCTCCCGCCAGCCGTCGAAGCTGGAGCTGACGGTTGCCACCACGCAGGGCAAGTCGTTCGCTGAGATCGCCAAGAAGCTGGCCGCCTAAGCACCTATTGTATCAGCAGCGCGTGCGCAACCAGTGTTAATGTACCAGGACTAGAGGCGTGCGAGCGCAGCAGCATGTGTGTGGCTTGCTATTCTGGGGCAAAAATACATTTCACGTTTTGCTGCTTGTATTCCTGATCCTTTGGTGTTTGTGCAGTTATAGTACTAGCAAGGAGCATTGGTTGTGTTGGGGCGTCTTGGTGCTTAGGTCTTCCGAAAGTACTACGTAGTAAAAGGGCAGTGGCGAAAACGAAGAGCAGGTTTGCTCGGTTGATGCGGGTCGTATTGATCGGCCACGAGCATCTCCAGCTACGATCGTGGCCGTGGTCGATGGCGAACGTTCGGCCCATTTCCACTAGCTAATTCACTTGCGTGTTGGTATTGCAAATGCATTCGTCTGCGGAATTCTTAGGGTGCGCTGGTTAATACAGGTACCGTAAGCACTCTAGTTGATGCTACTGCAGTGACGAGTACAACGATCTCAGATCGTCGATCTGCAACATTTGCTGCAACTTCTCGTGATCTTGGTAGGCTCTTGAACAGCACCCACCAGGGGCTTTTCGACAGCGCAAACTACAAGGAATACATGTAACATTGAGCGTCGTGTGCCACCGCCTCTGAGAGGCTCTGACGTGGCAGCTTGGCTCGGTAGTCGCCTCTCGATTGGCCGCATCGTCCCGATTGCATTGCATCGGTGGCACACGACGCTCAATGTTACATGTATTCCTTGTAGTTTGCGCTGTCGAAAAGCCCCTGGTGGGTGCTGTTCAAGAGCCTACCAAGATCACGAGAAGTTGCAGCAAATGTTGCAGATCGACGATCTGAGATCGTTGTACTCGTCACTGCAGTAGCATCAACTAGAGTGCTTACGGTACCTGTATTAACCAGCGCACCCTAAGAATTCCGCAGACGAATGCATTTGCAATACCAACACGCAAGTGAATTAGCTAGTGGAAATGGGCCGAACGTTCGCCATCGACCACGGCCACGATCGTAGCTGGAGATGCTCGTGGCCGATCAATACGACCCGCATCAACCGAGCAAACCTGCTCTTCGTTTTCGCCACTGCCCTTTTTACTACGTAGTACTTTCGGAAGACCTAAGCACCAAGACGCCCCAACACAACCAATGCTCCTTGCTAGTACTATAACTGCACAAACACCAAAGGATCAGGAATACAAGCAGCAAAACGTGAAATGTATTTTTGCCCCAGAATAGCAAGCCACACACATGCTGCTGCGCTCGCACGCCTCTAGTCCTGGTACATTAACACTGGTTGCGCACGCGCTGCTGATACAATAGGTGCTTAGGCGGCCAGCTTCTTGGCGATCTCAGCGAACGACTTGCCCTGCGTGGTGGCAACCGTCAGCTCCAGCTTCGACGGCTGGCGGGAGCCGTCGCCGTTGGCCAGAGTGCCGGCACCCCACGGAGATCCACCGTGGATCTCGTCCATGTTGAAGAGCTCTTTGGCACGGTAGCCCAACGGCACGAAGGTGAGACCTTGGTGAGCCAGGAACGTCAGCGCCGTGAAGGCCGTGGTCTCCTGACCGCCGCCCTGGGTACCCGTGCTGAAGAAGATGCCAGCGGGCTTGCCCACCAGAGCACCGGCAGCCCACAGGCCGCCGCACGAGTCAAAGAACGCCTTCATCTGCGACGGCAGCGAGCCGAAACGCGTGGGGAAGCCGAACAGGATGCCGTCCGCCTCCTTGAGCACGTCCGGGGTGGCAATCGGGTAGTCCTTCTTGGGGGCGGCGTGGATCTGGGTCAGGACCTCCTCAGGCAGCGTCTCGGCCACCTGGTAGATCTCGGCGGTGACGCCGTCAACAGACTCGATGCCCTTCTTGACGGTCTCGGCCATCGTCGAGATGTGGTTGTAGGTGGAGTAGTACACGATCGCGATCTTGGCCATGGTGCTTGGGGTGGTGCTTGCTCGGTCTGGACTTGAGTCGGAGAGAGGAGATTCAGGAATGAGCGGATGCTTCCAAGATCAAGGAGCTGCTGCAGCGCCCTCGCCCGTCGGGCAAACAAGAGCTACGAGCGGCCCTGCCAGATGGGAGGGACGTCATCGTCGCGTGGGGCTTTACTCAAGTCTTGAGCGAGCCTGAATCGAGTCCAGCCCGCGTTATGCTCACGAAGGGGCATAAGTTATGCCATAACGGCGGCATCAGTGGTGTGGGCCACCTCAAATCAGGATAAAGCCCACTCTCTGTTCTGCTTGGGGTTCGCCTTGATTGCGAATCG
Organism: Phytophthora quercina; assembly: GCA_014706105.1. Lineage (NCBI taxonomy): Eukaryota > Oomycota > Peronosporomycetes > Peronosporales > Peronosporaceae > Phytophthora > Phytophthora quercina. The sequence goes on along the minus strand of JACBOW010000029.1, from coordinate 290,864 downwards.
AGTCAAGGGAGCCGTGACGTGGACCAAAAAACCTCTATCGCGACCGCTGATTGGACAGATAGCGTTGATTATGACATATCCAGCGACCGTAGACATTGGGGCCGTGCGCTGATTGGCCGCTAGGTCGAAGTGCGACGGCGGAATGCGTCTGCAAGCGCGACGACTTCAACCTTTTGAAGTCGCTGGCAGCTTGATGACGAACAGCAAGGTTACGCGTCGACGTGAACCGAACGCTGCTCGTTCGAGCCTATTCTCGCTGGACCACGTGTCGATTTGGCCGCACTCGTTCGGCCAGGCCAAGTCAAACAGCGCGTCAATCAGCGCAGTGGTCGGCGTTTCGGTGCGCAGGTTGGCATCGATCACAGAATCAAGCAGTTAAACCGAACGACTGCCGGGTGCTGCCCAGAAATTATCCCAGTGGGTGCTGCATGCAGCTCTTCGAGGCCTGGATGTTGCGTCGTAGCCTGTCGCAGAAGAGCACTTCTCACACGCGGCTACTGTAGCGAAAAAGCCCCATGACTCTGAATAGCGTGTAAACGCAAATCTAGACGTTAGTATGTGTGGCGCCTGCTCCTGTATTGTGATGCCTACCTTTAGCTCGACGGCACAGGAATGACAATCATGTATGTAAAAGCGCGGTCCATCGAAAATGCACCCCATATCAGAGACTTCTCCATCGTCAACAGCAGATTCTGGCAGATCCAAGCCGTATCAACGGTGATCGAACTACAATACATGTACGAGACTGGCCTATATGGTAGTTTTGGACGGCGTTCATTTGACCAGAGTCTTGTACGCCATGTACACTACTACTCCGACTCTGCTACCACGCAAGCACGAAGACAAACATTAAACATTGCTCTGCATGTATTTCAAAAAACTGTTCTTCAGCTATCCATCTAATGTGGGCCCTTCAACTCGTCAAGCACGCTCGTCATATGAACAAGGTCGTCCCTATCGATTACCTTCGAGAGGAATTCCGTGACCTGGGTGATGGAGAAATGCGAGAAGGCACGCAACAGTAGCTTCTTCATGGCTTCAATCTCCTCCTGCGTCGATATTTCGAACACGTCTCGCTGCTGCCACTTGGAAAGCTCGACAACGTGCTGAATAAGGAAGGCTAGGCAAGCTGCCTCCATCGTTACGGTCTCGCTTTCACACAGTAATTCTGCCATGTCCACAATCATTCCATATCCGCTCCGTGGGCGAGAATTTTCGGTCTCCAGGGACGACGCCTCACATGTGTAGCTGTTGGTAAGGAAAAACAAGACATGTTCGTCCTTCAGAGCGCATTTTGCACCCAACAGATCGCGCAGAAGCTGCAGCGCATGGTGACCATCGTTCGCCGCGCAGTAAGCAGCTATAGCGTCTTCGGAAAGATCACTCGGCAGGTCCCTCACGATTTTTATCAGGAGCTCGCGCACACGCAACCCATCTGGGAAGTTGCCCAACGCTGTAAACAGCGTGTGCAGCAACCGCGGTGTGAGTTGCACACAGTCCTGGGCACTGTCTTCATCACCTTCGTTCATTGCCAACATTGTGTCTTCCACGAACGCAAGAGCACGAGCTACATGATCCGGTTCTTGGCTAAGCAGCAGATAATTCTGCAAACATATTGTGTCCGGCGCCATACTGCGACTCTCCATAGTGTCTAATACCACCCGACCAAGCTCGGCTGCATACTCCTTTGTGTTCTCAACATTGATGATGCCTTTGATAGGGCCCCCAGGCCGCCTTCGCTGTAAAAAGTCTGCAATCGTGTTCAGGTATGCCAAGTCCTCACAGTCTACGCTCAGGTTACTAAGCTGGTGCATCAGCGCGCGGAACACAAACAAGGTCGGCTTAACCTTGGCGTCTTCCATTCTGCACCACCACGTGTGAAAATTATCTTGGTCGTCTCGACTTGCGTACAGGCGCAGCATCAGTGCGTATGTCATCGAGTTGGGCAGAATATTCATCCCCAGCATCCCGTCAGCCACAATTTGCTCGGCTAAAGTGTTGTCGCTCTCGTCCACAACGCGTTTGAGTATAGCGTTTTGTACTCGCGGGTTCAAACCATCATTCGTTTTAGTTCGGTGTAAAGAAGAGATCGACTTGAACGATTTCCATAATGTTTCAGACGGAATGCTCGTTAGCATCGCTGCAAGACGCTCGCCAGTCACCATAGAGATCGGGACACGCTGCTCTACGATAGTGTCGTATAACATTGCTGCACGCTGAGTTTGCTCGCCTTGCACGCAGGCCAATATAGCGGCATCCCACAGCATAGGGAAGTTTTCGAGCACCCGCTTCTCCTGCATCTCCGGCGTCTGTTGTTGAAAAAGGTGGCCGAACAGCATCAGCGCATGCCGCCACTGGTCTTGGCGGATGTATGCAAACAACGCTTCACCATACACGTGCAAATTAGGCTCCATGCCCTTCACTTTCATGGTGGTGAAAACGCGAAGCATTTCTTCTGACCGACGAAGTCGCCCATAAGCAACCGCCACCAGCGACTGGATTCGTACGTCGGACTCGAGCGGAAGATCCTTGAACAAGGGCTCGCCGCTTTCCACTACAGCGTATCTCCTAAGCACTTCTTCATATTGTCTTGCACGACTGGGTGCCAGCAAATACCCGTGCACAACGTCTAGTGTAGGAGCACAATTCTCACGCTGCAGTTCTCTAAAGAAAACTTCCGATTGCTCGACCTGAGTGCCGCAGGAGCACATTAATGCCGCGAATGACGTGGCATTAAGAGTCATACCATGCTCGCGCATATCCGAATAAACAGCCAAGGCATAGTCGAGCATAGATACTTGGCCGAAGTTTCTCAGTGCTGCGTTATATACCGTCAGCGGAATTTCAATGTCGTGTGTCTGCATTTCGTTCAAAAGACGATGGACGTCGTCCAAGTATCTCTTGGATGGGAGCGCCTTCGGTGGAGGAGCGTTGATGTCCACGAACTGTCGCAACAACACACGCGCCTTGTGCCATTGACGCTTTACGGCGCACAAATGAATGAGTCGTGAATACAACTCCTTCGAAACAGGATAGTGCCTTGCCAGCAATTCGTCACGGAAGAAAAGCGCTTGTGGTAGCGACTGCGCGTCCATTGCTGCTTGGAAAAGGTCAGTCACAATTTCCTGCTTCTCGCCCTCATCCAATTCTTCGTCATACGCGCTCAAAAATCCTTCCAAAAGCACCCGTGTAGCTGTGGTTTCGTTGCTGTCAATGCAAAGTCGGATTGACGCCACATGCAGCTCCGGCGATGCTTCCAGTCCGTACGTTCTCATCTCTTCCAGCAAATGTTTAGTTCTCATCCACTTCTTCGCTACGTGACATGATGCAATCGCGTTCTCGTAGATGTCCAGCGACGGCTGCATGATCTCCACTGCTTGGTGCATGAAATCGATGATCTCCAGTGCTGTGCGCCATTGACCGAGCTGCGCACAGGCTGCGGCCGAGTACTCGAGTGTGATGGGCGATGGTGACACACCCGCGTCCCGTAGACACGTGTACACCTGCATGACGAACTGTGGGTCTTGCATGGCGTCGGGCACCATCACCATGACGGTGGCGTCTTGACCGGGCATGGCCGGGTCCACGTATTGCAGCATCCAGTTGGTTACGATCTCCTTGGCACGCTCCATTGATAGTCCTGAGGTCGCAGGCTCGGCCAGGAAGCTCTTGAGCTCTTCGTATTCATCCTGAGGTACAGGCGGGCAGCTGGAATTGACGTTGGAGAAGCTACGGAGCTGCAGAGCGCGACTGGAGAGCACAGAGTGGTGTTGGTACTGGGACAGAGAGAGACTGGCGTTTCTTAAGCTTCTGCTGGACGTTAGACGACGAGAAGCACTGCGTCGTGAAGATGAAACAGCGACGGAGCTGAAGCTGCTATTGTGGACGCTGGCTGCACGCACAGACTGCCCTAGCAGCCGTCGAGACACACGCTGGCCATGGGACAGCATGGCTTGCACCTCCAAAACCTGAATGAGTCACTGGCAGCCGCTAAAAAGGATGATGTGGACCACAATAGATGTAGCCATTTCGATGGTCGCTTCAACTTGGACAACGTCATGCTATGACCAATGCTTGTCTATTGTTTAGCTGGTGCTGTAGGTGGCAATGTTGATTCTTCCTTATTGGTTGCTGTCTTGGAAGGAGGCAGAGCGGCACTTGCCGAGTTGGACGCTTGTGTTGAGGCGCTGCTGTCGGCGTCTACGAAGATGCGAGCCTTGTCTAGTTCCTGCATCAAACGAGTGTACAGCTCGTCAGCATTAAAGGCGAGAGCCTTGGCCGCCTGACGCTTCTTGTACGATATGGCTAGTCGCAACATGAACGCGTTCTCTTCGTCGTATTCCAGCTACAAAGGATACAAAACAGCAGTAGAGATCAGAGTGAGCCTCGTGTACTCACATAACAACAACAGAAGTGCTAGCTCACCTCAATGGAAGGAACCGTCCCGCCCCACTCCTTCTTGTCCTTCTCCTTCCAAACCACTTTGGCCACACGAATTCCGCCTTCATAATGGTGAGTCTCGCTCTAACAATTAAAATGTCAATAAGGTTGCATAACAAAGTGTAAGTTTGGTACTTACATCGAGAATCTTGTTCCGCAAGTAACTTGTGAGGTTCTTAAGCTGTATGGGAGCTTTTCGTTCAACTTTGATAGACACGACACCTTGCGACTTAAAGCTGAGGTATTGTAGCAGGAAAACCACGCCGGCGCCTACAATCACCCAGGCGAGAAGGCTGAAAAAAAACCATAGTCCGGGGTTGTTGTAGAGCATAACTTCCACGAAACTTTTTATCCAGTCTTGATCGGTTACTGTCCAGTCTCCAGTGACTCGGTCCAGGATGTTAAACGCTAGTAAACCACTCAGCATCATTTTCATGATCAGTAGAGTCGACGCGGACCGCTCGTTAATCTCTTGCAACTCGCACAATGTCCGTGTGTTCATACGGATAGCCTCGTTCTGTTGGAAATCCTTCTCACTCGAGACAATACTCGCCATCTCGTTTAGTACAGCTAGTTCGTGACGTGCGCCACCCATGTTCTTGTGTAAATCTTTCACTCGACGCTTGAGTTGGTTGCTCAGAATTCCAAGCTGAAGTCGTTCGTACAAACTTCGTCCTGCTTGTTCGGGTGGTTCTGTCGGTACGATAGCTTCATCCAGAGATTCCTTCAAGTAGCTCAACGTTTCTTCCATCATGATAATTTCTTTAGAGAGTGCAGCGAGTCGATTCCGAATGTCTCGGAGTCTGTTCGGATCCTTTTGCGCTGTTTCGACAAGCTTTCGCACTTGTGCCATGTCGTCTACGATGATAAACATCCGAGCGAAAAAGTTTTGTGTGAACAAGTTCATCGATTCGTACTGAAGAAAACTGCAGAGTAATGGTTCATGATGTCTGCTGTTCGGTCCTGCGATAAGTAACCCATGTGCTCCAAAGACAAGAGTGTCGTGTTCACTGATGTCGAAAGCAGCACGAGTGTCACCAATTACCTGCTTCAACTCGTTTTCGTACTCGCCCTTATCCATATACTCCTCTGCTGTTAGGTGTGGTGTAATCTCGTTTGCGATGATGAGGTTGATCTTGTTGCGACTAGCTGCTTGGTTACAAAAAATAAGCCCAAGCAGTGAGCGTTGGTACGCTGAGAGAACGCTATCAACGATTTTGGAAGAGTCCATGTGAACATCCACGAGAAGACGAGAGAGATGATCAAGCGAAATGTTGTCCTTGATACGGTCCATGATAGCTTCCACCTGCATTCCGTACAAGCAGGATCCCGCTGCAGTAAGCGAACACCCAAAAGTTTCAACCTGCACAACACCAGGAGCTTCAGGAAAGTGAATATCAGCTTCGAAGTTGACGTGGTTGGTCATCGTGTAGTCTAAAATGTTGATAGAAGTGAGTCCGGGGTCAACAGAGATCTGGGTGCCGCTTGCGTTGTCATCGACGATTGCAGTGAAGAAGCCACCTTGCACACGCTCGGTAGAACCCAGATTGCAATTCAATTGTACAACTTGGTTAGAACCGAAAGGAATATACTCGGCCACAATGAGAGATACCGAGTTCAACGTAATAATCTCGTCGAGTTGGTCTCGGATGCTGGAATCACTCACTCCACACTCATGAGCTCTGTGTGCATTACTGAGCGTTGGGCGACCACCAAATCGTAGACACTGCGGAATATAAGCACTCGAAACGTACGATACATCTTCAGTTTCAGTCACGGACGAGAGTCGTCGGTATCCGCTGTCGTCGTCCACGAGCCAATAATCCTCTCCATCCCATTCTACTCGCAACAAATGTAGCGTTCCTGGGGCGTACGCCATATCGTTGACCGCGAGTTTGTCCGTCTTGCTAATTTTCGCCACAATTTCCAAACCTTTCTCCGATATCTGGAAGCAGGTTACAGGCTGGTAGCTCTTGGACGACAACTTGAGTCCATTTATCAGATCCTCTTCGCGTAAGAAATCTAGATCGGACTTGCCTTCCTGTGAGATATTGAAGTATTTGCGTTTATTCTCCACCAACTCGGATGACGGCGCGTAGTCGTAATCTAGAGCTTTGGACACGATCGCTTCGTACAATAACACAAGAAGAGCTGGTTTACGAATCCATTCTTCCTTGTCTGAAGCTCGAATTGCTGGCTTGGAGTACAACGAGACCAAGTACAGTAGTCGGTTTTGGTTCTCAGTGAGTCCTGTGTCTTCCTCGACCTCCTCGTCGCTGTCCTCTTCTTCTTCCTCCTCAGCCTCCTCCTCCTCTTCATCATCATTTTCCATTTCAGCTCCCTCCTTCTCCTTGTCAGGATCAACAATCTCAACCTTCTTCGCTGCAAGTTTCTGCGATATCCCACGACAGTAAGGTGCATTGGTTAATGATCATTAGCCTTGCACTCGACATGCATCTACTTACCTTCATTGTTGATCTGTTCTAATAGCTACTTTGCAATGGAGATTCGACGGGTCGTTTCGAAGACACTAAACGAACCGTTGGCATACGAATAGAACTGGTAAATATGAATGGATTCGTATCGGTTGGTGAAATGGCAGTTCCTACTTGCCTACAGATACTTGTGTGCAAGTATCTATATGAAGGAAAATGGTGTGTGGCACAGGGGGCAGTTCTTCTGGTCCCGAATCTCGGTTTCAATGCATACGTGGCGACAAGCCTTGCACATTTTCGTGCTTTGGGCCTGGATCGACATCCCCGTCATCATACACGTTGGAAATGGGCGACTGCAATTGCCACAGCGTGCGTCCCATTCTTTGACTGGATAACGGCAATTGGGGCACTCCTGTGGACGCATAGTGGGGTCTTGGTGCTCCGGTCGAGTGGTAGTGAAAATCTTGAGAGCAAGTTCACTCATCGCCTGAAGCTCTTTGTCATCCAAGCCAGGAAGTGTCTCGAGCTTGACGAAAGCCTTAGAGCACTGCTCATAGTGCTTGGTGTAAAACGCAGTGAGCGCGATGAGAGAGTAGATCTCGCGTTCTTCCAGAATATCCTCGTACGCCGAGAGCTTGAGGCACGTTCGTAATGCACGCTCAATGCGTCCACTGTATAGCTGGCGGTGCGCGAGAAGATAGAGGTGATACGCTTCAGCACCTCGCCACGGATTGTCCAGGGACCGATCTTCTCCGGTTGCTGCATCATGTTGTACAAGGCTCTCCAGTGTTTGTGCAGTGACTTGTGCTGCCGTTGTGCCTTTCGCACTGGTCAGACTGGATACGTCAAGCATCTTCTTTCGCATACGCTCCACCTCGAACGCTGCTAACACGTGGAGTTTCTTGGCTCGTAAGGGATTTTTCCCCACTTCTTTAGCAAGTTTTGCTAGCAACTTCGCTGCTTCGGTACTTTTGTTTGCACGGCGGTATAACTCGATCGCTTGTAGCGTTTTCCCATTCATCATGAGGTGGTTGGCATACTTGGTCAGCACATTTTCGATTTGCGGAAAGTTGTATTGTTCGGCAAGACCGACAGCACGCTCCCATTCGTTCAGAAGTACACAAGAATCGATCGCAGACTTGACGTCTCCCATTCGCACATACGTCTCTACAGCAGATTGACATAGTCCAGCTCGCGTGAATTTGATGGCCATCTCTTTCAATAGTGGAGAACTCTCAGGGATATCGTTCACGAGAGCTTCTAGCTGGTTGAAGTCACCCAAGGCGTAGTAGCATTGCACTAGTGCATTGGTGTTCTTTGCCTGCGCGTAATATTTGATCGCCTTCTCCCATTTGTGACGGTCCGAGAAATACTCGCCGATCATGTTCCATGCATGAGTCAGCAAGTCGTCGTTGCCTCCACCTGATTGAACAAGCTGCACAACTCGGAACCAGTCACCAAGTCTTTGACGCAGATCGATTGCCAAATCTTTACGGTCAATTTTGCGATAGAGCGCTTCAGCTTCATCGAAGTTCTGGAAATATGCAGCAACCTCCGCTTTTTGCTTGACTCGGTCGTTAAGTAGCTGCAGGCGCTTGACGTACTGGATGCCGCTGTAATCTCCACACTTGACGAAACCACGCTCAGCCATGCCGAAGTCTAGCTGATCCAATGCAGCTTCAGCCAGAAGAGACCACAACCGAGGGTGCGGGTGGTCCTGGATGTACTCGAATGCTTCAGCAAGCCCGACGTTATCCAGAAGAGCTTTCGCGTCACGTAATGATCGAGTCTGGAACTCGATCACCATGTTTTTGTCAGGTTGCTCAGGGTTTGCGAGGATTTCATCCAGCAGTGCAGCTTTCACTTGTAAATCCTTGTAGTAGCAGAGATACCCGGATGACGAGACTGGTTCCTCAGGTTCGAGACCACGATACACATACATTCGAGCCTTCTCCATCATCACGAAGAGTTCCGGATTGTCTTCTGCCCATACAACATCCCATGCGTCCTTCTTCTCAAAGTTTAGCATTTTCCCCTGAGTAGTGTTTAGACTCCCAGCCGCCCCGACCTCCATGATTGTCAACAAACCGTTGATATCAATGACACTCAACAAGGTTGAGTTGCAGTTCAGCGACAGGAATTGTGGACGACAGTTGACAATATACTTCATCTCCAGTGAAATATGAGGCAGAGTGAAGCAGTGGATCAAGCCACTAGCTCGAGCTGCAAAAATCCAACTATCGGAGGTGCAGATCGCGCAGATCGGATCTTCCAATTGGCGAGAAACGTAGCGAAAGTGCTCAACGTCGTTGCCTTGGGTCTCATCGATGTAGAATGCCTTCTCACGGCCCCCACCGCGCTGCAGTAACTGCGAAATCGTGCTAATATCCATATCTTGGTTCTGTGAGCTGTTGCCGGACACTAAACCTGTCAATTTGGCGCTGGAGTTCTTGTACTGCCAGACGTAGATCGCATCGGTGGAAGCTGCCACGATATGACGCGAAGTCATGGACACAAACATAGGCTCAAAGTCAATGATCTTGGACTCAATTGGAGATCCGATCGTGTCACAAAGGATCAACTGGTACTGGATCTCCTTGAACACGCCCTGCTCGTCATCCACTAGCTGTCCATTCACTTCACCTGTGCCCATATCTTCGTTGTAAATCTTGGTCACCAGTACGCAGTTGTCTCCTGCAGCCTTGATTGCTAGAAGTCCGCGAATGTACTTGGTGCACCGTTCGTCAGATTTGGTATCCCAGAAGACCACGCAGTTCTCGATCTGGTCGGCGCGGTTGTACGTGTAGACTAGCGTGTTCGCGTAAAATCCCCATTTGTACGCAGGTCGGATGTTGGCAAAGTAAATGTGTGAGTCCACAGCTAGACAGATATGTAGACCAGTTCCTTCCCATGCCAGCGCTTCGATGCGACTCCCAGGTACGCGAAGTGAGCGCAAATGACGTCCAAAAGGGTCGTAGAACTGGACGACATTGAACTCTTTCGGCGCGTCACCTTTCGGTGCTGAATTGTCGACCTGTCTGCCAGCTAGTGCAATGACACTACCGTCGTTGTTCCACCTCACTTGAGTCAACTCCATCCCCGTGTCAATCAGTACAGCGTTCTCGTCAAACCTACCACGAGTGATCTGCACTTTACCGTCACGGAACGCGATGGCCAACGTGGGAGCTTCCTGGCTGATGTGGCCCTCGATGCCGTCGTACCAGTGCACTCCAATGATCTTGTAGTCGTTCCCGCCACCACGTGACTCCACGGCGTACAACGTGAGACTGCTCACTTTGTTGCCCATAGCATCATGCACAGCCACCTCACCGTCCTTGGTCACAAACAGCAGCGATTTGCCGTCGGGTGACCACTCCACGAACGCTAACTGCGTCTTCATCTCCTTTCCCCAAAGACGGTTGCCATCGACAGAGCCCACGATGACAGCACCGTCCTCGTAGGCGATGCAGATCTTCTGCCCGTCGGTTGTCCACTTCATATCACGCACGACGCTCTTGTTGCGATTGTTGATCATCTCTTCATACCACATGCCGCGATGCAGCACCCACACAATGATGAGCCCGTTCTCGTCGCTCGTGGTGAGCTTCTTGAAGTTGGCGTTCCACGTGGCGCACACCACGGCGCCGTTGTGACCCTCGAGCGACTGGTTCATAGTGAGGTTGCTAGCTGCTGCGATGCCGCGTGGGCCTTTGCCATCCGTCTGCGCCGCCGACTCGAGCCGCAGCACCTTGAGCAGCCCGTGCTGGCCGCCACACGCGATCCAGCCCTGCTCCGAGTTCCACGACGCACACCGCAGCTTAACATTGTTGGGGATGGCGATCTTCTTGCTCAGGAAGATGAACATGGCTTACAGCCTTGCTTCCTGTTGGTGTGTGCTCTGCTGAGCGTGATCTCAAGGTTCAGATGCACGTGAAGCGACGCGGCCCTTCAAGATCCATATCGGATTGTTTGGCCGGCGTCAAGATTTTGACGCCATTGGTGATGGCAACACCCGCCGAAATGGCCGCAAATGCATTGCGCAGCTTCTGGTGTTTGTCTCGCCATCTTGGTGGTGGCCTGGTCATGATGACGCCGCCAGTTGCCTGTCAGTGATGCAAAATGACGATCGACCCCTCTCACTCGCATAAAAGGCAACATACGGTATGCGATGTAGAGGGGTATGATTGAAGCCACGTGAGACCAGACGCAATGTACATGTTGACCCCACTGTTTACGGGCCCAGGACGCTCAGCGGAAGACGTCGCAGCAGCTTGAGGACGCTCTCCTCGCCGAGGAGGAGTCCTCGGTGCTCCAGCGCCAGTAATTTCACCAAGAAGAAACCGAGCTCCAGCTGGCGTGGACGTCCGGTGAGAACTTTAGCGACAGATCCAGCACACATGCTTGAACGTTAGCAGTTCGCTTTGGGCGTGATTTGAATTAGATCCAGGGCAGCACAATCATACATGTATGTACATGTAGCATAGTCCTCTTCAAGCCAGCGCGATGACAAAGCTCGTCGTCTTTAATGGGCCCGTTCACACTATCGCCCTCGCGGATCATCGGGACGAGGATGATTTCATAGCGAAGGTGCTCGTCGTTGCGTTTCGCATACCAGGGCAAATTTTATCCACCATCATCGGCGCATTGGCGCGTTTGAGCCATGAGCTAACACACAGCTGGCTATAAGTGCAATCGAGTAATTATCATAATTCAGAACTACATTGAGGTACATTATGTGTCTTAGCAATGATTTATATTTTTAGTTGAAATAACTTTCTCTCACTCACAATACTACTGAATTATGATAACTATGTCATTGCGTAAAGGTTTTGATCAGTTCTAAACTGAGCCTATCGCGCCAAAGACGGGGCGGTCAATCGTCTTGCGCTCAGTATGCCCTACCCAACCCAAGCCACTCGCTGATACGTGGACCACCAGCGGCCTTATTGCGGAGTTTTCCTCGTCAAGCAGCAGGACAGAGCTGCCGCCCTCCATTCACATCGCGCTCTTCCGGCCCCGACGTCGAGCCACTACAGCTGACTCCATCCGCCCCAAACGTGCGACCGTCCTCCTCGCTTCCCATCCCTTACACGTGTTCCTTGGTGTCGTGTGTTGATTGTGCCGTCCGTATAAATAGTCAAGACAAGCCACGCCCACCACCTCAGCCACAGATCCCGATTTGTGTGACGATGGCCAAGTCTCGACAAACGTCCGCCAAGATCCTGCGTAGCGGCGTGAACGCCATGCGCACCGTCAGTAGCCATGCAGCCTCCAAGGCTTCAGGTCTCGCAGCACACCCCGCTCTGCGTCCCGTGCTCATGGGTCTGCTCATGTTGGCGCTTGTAGTGCTGGCCATCATGAGCCTCGGCCGCTTCCAGCTCTGGATGACCGGCGCCGGACTCTTCATGGTCGCTATGAGCATCGCCAGCGCCGTGCAGGAGTTCAAGTTCCCCAAGACCGCGAAGTCGTACCAAGACTTCCTTGATCAGGAGATGGACAAGTGCAATACCGACATGGTGACGTTGCCTCACCTGTCCCCGGTCAAGAGTAGCGCCGCTAAGAAACAGCAGCAGGAACAGGTTCCAAAGGATGAGACGTCCTCCATGGCGCTGAACATCGCCTCGCCGGCGATTGTCAACATGTCGACCCCATTCCCTCCGAACATGCAGAAGCCTAGCCGACGAGAGAGCGAGGTCAGCATCGGAGCTCTGGAGTCTGCTATCAACACGACGGTTGTGGAGGAGACCGCCGCTCGCTGCAACAACACCACGGAAGTTAGCAACAAGCTAGACGTGCTCCACTGCGGCACCGTCATTGACATTCAGGGTTCGCATGGATTCATCATCCCGCACGACCTGTGCGTGGACGCCAAGGCAGCGTGCCAGATTGCCCGTAGTGGTACCGTCAAGCGATCGGAGAAGCAGCACAAGATGCCGCTTGTCATCCCGTTTAACCTCAACGAGGAACAGGCAGTCGTGCGTCAGGAAATTGAAGTAGGCAAGACCGTCGAGTTCGCGTACTCGGAGGCAGCCGCCAGCAGCGATTCTCCAGCGACGTTGTATGCACTAAACGTAACACCAGTGCCCACGGACGACGGCATTGTGAAGAGCCGCTTCGCACTACAGTCTTGCAAGCAGGCGCGCGAGGTTTCGTTCGCACGAGCCATGGAAGAGCTGACGATGATCTCGCCACGCAACGTGCCAGTGAAGCACCACGTGGACCTGATCAAGTACGCCGAGAAACTCGACGACGATGCCCCCTTCGACCAGTATATTTAGGAAGGCGGGCGATGCCGTTGGAGAAACTGGCTGACGAGTTGTTCGACTTGTTTGCATGTGAATACCAACAAATGAAGATCAGCTAAGGGCTGGATTAAGAAAGTTTGCTTGCGTCTAGCGTCGCCAGCACATGCTTGCAACCATGTTTCGCTACGGGGATAACGGCAGCCGAGCACAGCTTACTCCAGCTCGTGCTCCTTTACGCTAGGCTCCAGTAATCCCACCTCGCGAGATAATTACGGACGATGCGCTCAGACTGATTCAGTCATCTGTGCGAAAAAGTAGTGAAGCCACCGGCGACCACCACTGGAAAGCCTTGAAGTGGCCGGAGCTGTGGAATGCAACACCCGAGCAAATGCCGCTGCTAATGCAGCGATAATCGGCTTCATCCAACTTAACCCACTGACATGATTGATACCTGTTCCTCTATGATATGTGCCTGGCAACCTTGTGGCTTCCGCGGCGTCTCCATCTACTGAGGATCGCTAGTGGTTCCATCAGCCATTATCGACTGAAGCGCTTGACTGGAGGCCATCATGATCGGTGTGTCACCGTCCAGGTCTTCGATATCCACCAGCGCACCGTGCTTTACCTGTGCGGAACAGAGCTTGTGTTAGCCCTCTACAAAGGTGGCGGTACTGTCAAGTAAACATTTTACCAGCAGCTGGGCCATCTCCTCGTGTTCGCAACTGGCTGCGTAGTGCAGCGGTGTCATACCGTCGGCATCCTGTTTACCATTTATCATACACAGCAAAGTGGTTCGTCAAATACTGCTAGTGCAACTACGTTTGCCCAGCTAGTTTAATAGAAGTATTGCTTACCTGAATGTTTGGAGACGCCTTACGCCGCAGCAGTTCCTCCACCACCGTTGTTTGGTCCCGGTCAACGGCCCAGTGCATCATTGTTCGCCCTTCCGGGTCCTATGGTTCACAATATTAGGCCACATTAGTTACAGCGTACAAATGATAATTCCAATGACATATCGTTGGAATCCGGTCTTAACACTAGATTTAGGTGTGAGTCTCCTTACCTGAGCGTTGATGTCTTCACCCTGGTTCAACGCAGCCATAAGCTTGTCCAGATCTCCCGTGCTTGCGTAATGGAAAACATCGTTCTTCACCTTCCACTCTTCCGTCGACCTAGCAATTGGCCACAACATGTCGATAAACAACTCGCACCCAATCGCGACTCACAAGCAAGCACCATCGTACATGTCCACCCTGGGCATGCTAACTGCGCCAGCCATCGATATAGATCCGTCCAGGGACATAGACTCAGCTGTGGCTTTCGACGACGACGAAGTCGAGGACGAGCGCCATCTCTTAGGACCACGGACGTCAAACTCCTCGAACAGATCCTGCACCCACTCGACGTATTGTTGCTTGGCCATCTCCTGGTTCATGTCACCCAGCGCCTTCCAGCTCTCCCTGCATGCAAGCACACAGTATCCACCTAAATTAGCACCATCCCACCAACTAACCAACAGCCTACAGATCACGCACCACTTGGCCGAGCCCACCATGTCCACCGCGGACGGCTTGTCCACACTGCACCTGCCAAAGTGCGCTTGCTTGTAGAACGCGTAGAGCGTCAGTTTCTACAACAACAGCTCTGTCAGTAGTCGCACCACTTAAGTGTCTCCTCGACATTGTCACTAGGTCACCTGTTCGTTCGTCAGCTTGTTGTTGCTCCGCGCGGCGACGAAGTCCACGGCCACTTGGAACTTAGCGTCCAGTTCATTCATCCCGTGCTGCAATTGCAGTCGCACCCATACAATAACTCAGTCACAGCCAGTCACATCAAGGGCGGAACAAATGATACCAACCTTGGTCATGTATTCCTCAAGCGAGCAGCTACCCGCTGAGCTCTCGAGGTTCGCCTTCTTATAGAAGAAGATGCGGTGCAGTAGCAGCGGCACCACCACGGCACCTGCCGCAGCGCAGGCCACGCCTACCCATGTCATCTCCGCCAGCTCATCCGTCATCCTTGCGCTTCAGTTTTCTGCTTCGATACTGGCGCGTCAGCTTAGATACGCAACAATGATTCGTCAAAATAGCCACTCATTTTTGACCAATAATAAATCCATATCTGACTTCAAGCACTTCAACGTCGCCGTTGGCTGGCACAGCTTTTTCTTCTGCCGGGTCGCAGGTCATGTAGTGGCTGCCTCAGCCACCGTTCTTTAGTCATTCATTATTTGAGAATTTGCTTTGCAGTGAGCAACAACACCAAGCGAGAACTATAACGATGGAGTCCAAGAAGGTTGACATCCTTGCTGGAGGCAACATGCACGAGTTGTTCCGTCACGGCCTGCCGAACGACCGCAACATGATGTCGGCGAGTGCATTGGTGTCGCCTGCTCACCACCGTCTGCTAATGCAGACCTACGAAGACTTCCTCAAGGCCGGTGCGACCATGATCTTGACCAACAACTACAACGTGACACCGGGCGTAGGCTTCACCCCGGACGAGAT
The DNA here is from genome assembly GCA_014706105.1 of Phytophthora quercina. Lineage (NCBI taxonomy): Eukaryota > Oomycota > Peronosporomycetes > Peronosporales > Peronosporaceae > Phytophthora > Phytophthora quercina. The sequence continues at coordinate 275,237 of JACBOW010000029.1, read as the reverse complement.
CCGAGAATACTCGCAAAGAGCGGGCGAATTGGCAGTGGACGCCGTTAAGAGAACCAACCGGAAGGACCGCGTTCAGATCTGTGGGTCGTTGCCGCCACTCATGCCCAGCTTTCGCTCGGACCGCACGATTGAGCACCAAAAGGGTCTCGACACGTACTTGCTGATCGGTGAGGCTTTACTCCCGTCGGTTGACATGTTTTTGGCCGAGACCATGTCGTCACTTGCTGAGGCCAAGCTGGCGTTTGAGGGCGTGCAGCCGCTGCAGAAGCCCGTGATGGTGTCCTTCGCACTGAACAGTACGGGTCAACTGCGTAGCGGCGAGGACGTGGTCGAGAGCGTGAAGAGTCTGATCGAGTTCTGCGCGCGTCGTATGGAGATGCTGCCGGGCGAGGTCGAAGGCAAGACCAACCTCTTGTGTGGCATCCTGTTCAACTGCTCGCAGCCAGAAGATATCTCCAAGGCGCTGAATCAGCTGAAGGAGGACCCGGACCTAATGGACGCGCTGAAGAAGCACGGAATTCGTATCGGCGGCTACGGCGACCACATCTCGCCGATGTCCAAGGCCGGCGCCATGGAGGAGTCACTCGTGCCCGGTGCGCTGCAGTCCGTCCTGGATATGGAGGTTTACAGTAAGTTCGCCATGCGCTGGATCGACGATGGCGCCAGCATTGTCGGCGGATGCTGCGGCATCTCGCTTGAGTACCTGCAACGCATCTCAGAGATCCTGTCGATGTAAGTCCCGACTTACTAAGTTGGCACGTAGGTTTAACACGCAAGTTACGAGCGGATCCACTTCTACGTTCCATACAAATTTCACTTTAGATTTCAAATCATGAAATTTCGGTTGTCAAAATATCTTGATAAGCATGTGGCGTCGAGTCTCGTCCGTTGCACATCGAGTCATGAGTACGACGGCACAGCGCGTGACGCTGCTGGACGGTGGGACCGGAGAAGAATTAATCGCTCGTGGGTTGCCTGACGACCGCCGCATTTGGTCCGCCACGGCGCTCGTGCATGAGCAGCATCACAAGCTGCTGCGGGATGTGCACACTTCTTTTCTTGATGCAGGAGCCGACTGTATAACGTGCAACAACTACGGAGTGACGCCCGGTGTGGGCTTCAGCGACGAGGAGATCGTCCGGTATACTACGACAGCCGGCCGATTGGCTCGAGAGGCCTGCGACCAATGGACGTTAGCGTCAACCGACACGACGAGATCTAAGCCAAAGGTCTGCGGGTCGCTGCCTCCGCTGCTGGAAAGCTACAGAGCAGATAAAGTATTGGAGCAGGAAGAGGGAGTGAGATTATATGCGATGATCGCGAGGACACTGAAGCCCTTTGTGGACTGCTACTTGGCTGAGACGTTGTCGTCGGTTCAGGAGGCAAAGATGGCGCTGCTTGGGGTGGAACAGGCTTGGAGTGGCAAGAGTGCGGGGTCTGCTGGGGTTATGATGTCGTTCGCACTGAATAGCCACGGACGGTTTCGAAGTGGAAAGAACTTGCGTGATGCGGCACAAGAGCTGCTGGGCTTTACTAATAGCCTGTCGGAGACGAAGCTTCAGGCCGTTCTCTTCAATTGCTCGCAGCCGGAGGCCATCTGCAAGGCTCTTGAAGAGCTTCATGGTGATATTACCACGCTTGCACGCTTGCGAAGCTGCGGCGTGCGTCTAGGCGCGTATGCTAACCGCCTAACGGTCATTCCGGATGATTGGGCTCTCGCGGAGTCGAGTGAGCCGCAGGCCATGCGCACGGATCTGGCAGTGGACCGATATGTGAGCTTTGTCTCACACTGGATCGAGTTAGGCGCTGAAGTGGTGGGTGGCTGCTGTGGAATCGGGCCCGAGTACATCGCAAGCATTCATCAGACGCTGCAAGATCAAGGGCGACGCTGAGAAAATACCATTAGCACATCAAGTAATTCTCGTTTCTCTTTTGCAAATTTCGAATGCATGCAGTTTTCATTCTGCCCACCAGTTGAAGAAAAGCAAATTGTCATCTTAACATCTACATGTAGAAAATTAATCTGATGGTAACTTGGCTTCCAATTCTTCTGTCATTTTTGAGAGGCTTTTAACCCTGTACATGGAGAGATATCAATATACGCGTAATGCCCAGGATTCATAACCACAAGTTGTCTTCATTGACCTCTTTTCTTGTCATGTGCTAAGCTAGTGGGGCAAGATACTTAGCAATGTCATCAAAATGAAAACGGTGGGCCATTTCCAACGGCGTTTCGTCATCATAGAGCGCCGCGCGTGCTTCGACATCAGCTCCAGCTTGAACCAGCATTTTCACGAGATCCAAACGGTGCTTCTCCACAGCCTTATGCAGCGGAGTCATCGTCGTACGAGTACACACTGCATTCACTTGTTCTGCACTCACGTCTTTAAGTACCTTATTCAAATACTGCACGCATTCCTCCTTGGCCATGCTTTCGCTTTCCTCAATAACCTGGTGTACATTTATCACCTCCATCCTGTTGCCATTCTCCTTCTGCTCATCGTCAATTTTCAACAACGCCAATTCGCGCGCAAAGAAATTCCTGTATCTCTCCAACAACAACTGCTCCTCGAATGTATACGCTCTCTCCGGCATCACATCCAAGTCTTCGACTCTCGTCGACTGCACTGCAAACGCGTACGTGACATCATGTCCAACAAAGTGTGCGAACTGTCCCCCATCCGGGTGGAACAAGCTCGAGTCCGTCACATCATAGCGTCGTCCTTGGAATGTGATCATCCTTAAGTCCTTCAAATCCTGCACTTTACGAGTCACAACCTTAATCACCGTCTTCGCTCCAAATCCCAACGGGCACTTGCCGCCGGTACTCGCGCCGGAATCCGACGGTAGCAGCTCCGCTCTCAACGCGTCCCACTTGGCACCAACGTAGCGGTCGCTAAGCTGCGCTATCACCTCATAGCGTGAGTGAAAGCGCACGAACCACTCCTGGACCAGCTCGTATCGGCGCTTCACGTCCTCCTTCTCGCCCAGTAGCGCGTCTAACGGCCATTCGCGGTCCAAGTAGCTGGCCACCGCCTCCGCGTCGTCTGCAGCGCCCGGTGCCAGTCCCAAATGAACCAGCAGGTACGTGACGTCATGACCCACCCAGGAGCTGTAGATTCCAGCTTGTCTGACGTCGAAGAAGGCGTCTCCAGTCACGTCGAACGCCGTGCCGCATAGCGCCACCCAACAGCCAGACGTCTGAAGCTCCGAGAGACTCACGCGCGGAGCAGCTGCCAGTCTCAACGCTGCAAGACTCTTTGGCCGTCGACGACCTACCAACTTACTGCAGTAATAGCCACAGATCGTGAGCGCGGCGCCCAACGCCAACGACAGCAGCAAACGCTCCCTGGTGCTTGTCATACTGTTGACGAAAAGAAAAATATGACGTTTCAAGTTCGTATCAGTGCAATGATTGGACAAAAAGAGTGATAATTATTGCAATTATTGCAGGACGGAAGGCGGGCATTTACGACGACGCGGCCTGCAGTGTGTTGATCTGCTGTTGCATGCGCGTCATCTGCGCTTGAGAAGCCTCTAATTGGTCCTGCAGCTCCTGAACGGCACGCACCAGATGCGGCACGACGCCGATGTAGTTGAGCGACTTCCAGCCGTGGTTGTCGTCCTGCACCAAGTCCGGCAGAATCTCCTCCACTTCGTCGGCGAGGAAACCCGGGAACACACCAGCGGGGAAGTTACCGGACGGGAACTCGTCACGTCGCCATTCATACGTCACCTGGTAGCAACAAGAAGAGCGATTATAACAAGGAAATACGAGTATTAAACACAGATCAAGACGTACCGGATGAAGCTGCCTGATAATCTCCAGGGACGATTCCAGGTCCTGTATCGAAGTCTTGAGACGACGATCAGAAGCCGTGTTAACAATGTTGCCGGTAACGGTGCCACCACAGTAGAGATTCTTCCCGATGCCCAAACCGCCGGTCACGACTAAAGCACCTGTGACAGTGTCACCCGATTGAGTATTGGTTGAGATGAGAACATCGCCCGCTGATATGGTGACACCAGTGTCCACAACAGTTACACCACCCTTAATGCTGAGCCCGCCCGAAGCTATCGTCGTTGCCCCACCTGCCGTCACGGTGAACTGAGACGTACCGCTCACCTTAGCATCGATGAGTGAAAATCCACTGGTTTCGGTCGAGTCCATGAGAAGCAACGCTTCGCTGAACCCAGAAGCCGAATTCGTGAGTGTGAGCGTGCTGGCTGCGTTTCCAGTGTCGGTAATACTCGCCCCTCCAGTTGTCACAGTAAGCCCGGTATTCGTAATGGTCACCCCGCCAGTGACACTGAGCCCGCCTGCCGCTATTGTGGTAAGCCCTGATGCTGCCACATTAAACTTGGGTGACCCACCGCCAACACCAGCACTAATGAGCGAGAAGCCCGACGTCAGAGTACCCGTGTCCAAGGTGAGCAACGCGCCCCCAAATGTGCCGGTAGCTGCTGTGTTTTTGACGGTAAGTGTATCGCTCGTACCAGTGTCGTAGATCTTTGCTCCGCCTGTAGTCACCTGAATACCTCCGGCAGTAATGGTGGCTCCACCCGTAGTGATGGCCAGCCCACCAGCAGAGATGGTGGTGAGACCTGATGCGGCCACGGTGAACTTGGACGCGCCTTGGACCTTCGCATTAATGAGATTGAAGTTCTCGGTAGCTGCCAGAAGTGTCGTGTCCACGGCCAGCACGGTCTTCGTGTTGAAGGCTCCGGACGCGACCTTGTTGGTGACTGCGAGTGTTTCGGCAGTGCCGACGTCGTCGTAGATCTTGGCCCCGCCCGTGGTGACGGTGATGCCGGTGTCGACTGCTGTGACGCCACCCGTGACTGTGGCTCCGTCTGCGACCACCTTGAGGCCTCCGGCAGAAATGGTGGCTCCCCCTGTGATATCGATTCCACCTGCTTCTATCCGTACGCCTCCAGCGGAAATGGTGGCTCCCCCCGTAGTGATGACGAGCCCACCAGCAGCAATTGTGGTGAGACCTGATGCGGCCACGGTGAACTTGGACGCGCCTTGGACCTTCGCATTAATGAGATTGAAGTTCTCGGTAGCTGCCAGAAGTGTCGTGTCCACGGCCAGCACGGTCTTCGTGTTGAAGGCTCCGGACGCGACCTTGTTGGTGACTGCGAGTGTTTCGGCAGTGCCGACGTCGTCGTAGATCTTGGCCCCGCCCGTGGTGACGGTGACGCCGGTGTCGACTGCCGTGATGCCACCCGTGATGCTGGCTCCGTTGGCTAGAACCTTGAGTCCTCCACCCGTGACAGTGGCTCCGCCGGTTGTGATCGCTAGCCCACCTGCAGCTATCGTGGTCAGTCCGGTCGCATCGACGGTAAATACAGACGTGGGCGTCGTTCCTACTTCAGCTTTGATAAACGAGAAGCCTGCAGTAGCTGTTGTACTCATGCCGAGAACAGCTTTGCCAAAACTACCCCCGGTGTTTTTGAGCGTCAGCGTGTTGACCGTGTTGCCGGTGTCGGATATACTCGCTCCGCCGCTGCCTTGGCCTGCAATCGTGGTGAGCCCCGACGCAGTCACACTGAACACGGGGGTGCCACTTGCATCGGCGCTGATGAAGGAATAGAGGTTGTCGGACGACGTTGCGCTCATGGCCAGCAGCGATCCTGCAAACCCTGTGGCTGCCGTATTCGAGACGGCGAGCGTACTGGTCGTGTCCGCGGCGTTATCGGAAATAGTCGCTCCGCCGCCACCTTGGCCTCCGATCGTTGTTAGTCCGGTTGCGTCCACTTTGAACACGGATGTAGAGCCCGTCTTGGCATTGATGAACAAAAAGCCTGCTGTGTCCGTCGTCGTCATGTCCAGCACCGTTTTGGTCAAGGTGGCGAATGTATTGGTGAGCGTGAGCGTGCTCTTGTCCGTGTCATCGGCAATTGTCGCTCCACCCTTGGTGACGGTGACGCCGGTGTCGACTGCCGTGATGCCGCCCGTAATGCTCGCTCCATCAGCCAGAACCTTGAGACCCCACCTGTGACTGTGGCTCCGTCTGCGGCCACCTTGAGTCCTCCAACGGTAATGATGGCTCCGCCCGCAGTGATGACGAGCCCACCAGCAGCAATTGTGGTGAGACCTGATGCGGCCACGGTGAACTTGGACGCGCCTTGGACCTTCGCATTAATGAGATTGAAGTTCTCGGTAGCTGCCAGAAGTGTCGTGTCCACGGCCAGCACGGTCTTCGTGTTGAAGGCTCCGGACGCGACCTTGTTGGTGACTGTGAGTGTTTCGGCAGTGCCGACGTCGTCGTAGATCTTGGCCCCGCCCGTGGTGACGGTGACGCCGGTGTCGACTGCCGTGATGCCACCCGTGATGCTGGCTCCGTTGGCCAGAACCTTGAGTCCTCCACCCGTGACAGTGGCTCCGCCGGTTGTGATCGCTAGCCCACCTGCAGCTATCGTGGTCAGTCCGGTCGCATCGACGGTAAATACAGACGTGGGCGTCGTTCCTACTTCAGCTTTGATAAACGAGAAGCCTGCAGTAGCTGTTGTACTCATGCCGAGAACAGCTTTGCCAAAACTACCCCCGGTGTTTTTGAGCGTCAGCGTGTTGACCGTGTTGCCGGTGTCGGATATACTCGCTCCGCCGCTGCCTTGGCCTGCAATCGTGGTGAGCCCCGACGCAGTCACACTGAACACGGGGGTTCCACCTGCATCGGCGCTGATGAAGGAATAGAGGTTGTCGGACGACGTTGCGCTCATGGCCAGCAGCGATCCTGCAAACCCTGTGGCTGCCGTATTCGAGACGGCGAGCGTACTGGTCGTGTCCGCGGCGTTATCGGAAATAGTCGCTCCGCCGCCACCTTGGCCTCCGATCGTTGTTAGTCCGGTTGCGTCCACTTTGAACACGGATGTAGAGCCCGTCTTGGCATTGATGAACAAAAAGCCTGCTGTGTCCGTCGTCGTCATGTCCAGCACCGTTTTGGTCAAGGTGGCGAATGTATTGGTGAGCGTGAGCGTGCTCTTGTCCGTGTCATCGGCAATTGTCGCTCCACCCTTGGTGACGGTGACGCCGGTGTCGACTGCCGTGATGCCGCCCGTAATGCTCGCTCCATCAGCCAGAACCTTGAGACCCCCACCTGTGACTGTGGCTCCGTCTGCGGCCACCTTGAGTCCTCCAACGGTAATGATGGCTCCGCCCGCAGTGATGACGAGCCCACCAGCAGCAATTGTGGTGAGACCTGATGCGGCCACGGTGAACTTGGACGCGCCTTGGACCTTCGCATTAATGAGATTGAAGTTCTCGGTAGCTGCCAGAAGTGTCGTGTCCACGGCCAGCACGGTCTTCGTGTTGAAGGCTCCGGACGCGACCTTGTTGGTGACTGTGAGTGTTTCGGCAGTGCCGACGTCGTCGTAGATCTTGGCCCCGCCCGTGGTGACGGTGACGCCGGTGTCGACTGCCGTGATGCCACCCGTGATGCTGGCTCCGTTGGCCAGAACCTGAGTCCTCCACCCGTGACAGTGGCTCCGCCGGTTGTGATCGCTAGCCCACCTGCAGCTATCGTGGTCAGTCCGGTCGCATCGACGGTAAATACAGACGTGGGCGTCGTTCCTACTTCAGCTTTGATAAACGAGAAGCCTGCAGTAGCTGTTGTACTCATGCCGAGAACAGCTTTGCCAAAACTACCCCCGGTGTTTTTGAGCGTCAGCGTGTTGACCGTGTTGCCGGTGTCGGATATACTCGCTCCGCCGCTGCCTTGGCCTGCAATCGTGGTGAGCCCCGACGCAGTCACACTGAACACGGGGGTGCCACTTGCATCGGCGCTGATGAAGGAATAGAGGTTGTCGGACGACGTTGCGCTCATGGCCAGCAGCGATCCTGCAAACCCTGTGGCTGCCGTATTCGAGACGGCGAGCGTACTGGTCGTGTCCGCGGCGTTATCGGAAATAGTCGCTCCGCCGCCACCTTGGCCTCCGATCGTTGTTAGTCCGGTTGCGTCCACTTTGAACACGGATGTAGAGCCCGTCTTGGCATTGATGAACAAAAAGCCTGCTGTGTCCGTCGTCGTCATGTCCAGCACCGTTTTGGTCAAGGTGGCGAATGTATTGGTGAGCGTGAGCGTGCTCTTGTCCGTGTCATCGGCAATTGTCGCTCCACCCTTGGTGACGGTGACGCCGGTGTCGACTGCCGTGATGCCGCCCGTAATGCTCGCTCCATCAGCCAGAACCTTGAGACCCCCACCTGTGACTGTGGCTCCGTCTGCGGCCACCTTGAGTCCTCCAACGGTAATGATGGCTCCGCCCGCAGTGATGACGAGCCCACCAGCAGCAATTGTGGTGAGACCTGATGCGGCCACGGTGAACTTGGACGCGCCTTGGACCTTCGCATTAATGAGATTGAAGTTCTCGGTAGCTGCCAGAAGTGTCGTGTCCACGGCCAGCACGGTCTTCGTGTTGAAGGCTCCGGACGCGACCTTGTTGGTGACTGCGAGTGTTTCGGCAGTGCCGACGTCGTCGTAGATCTTGGCCCCGCCCGTGGTGACGGTGACGCCGGTGTCGACTGCCGTGATGCCACCCGTGATGCTGGCTCCGTTGGCTAGAACCTTGAGTCCTCCACCCGTGACAGTGGCTCCGCCGGTTGTGATCGCTAGCCCACCTGCAGCTATCGTGGTCAGTCCGGTCGCATCGACGGTAAATACAGACGTGGGCGTCGTTCCTACTTCAGCTTTGATAAACGAGAAGCCTGCAGTAGCTGTTGTACTCATGCCGAGAACAGCTTTGCCAAAACTACCCCCGGTGTTTTTGAGCGTCAGCGTGTTGACCGTGTTGCCGGTGTCGGATATACTCGCTCCGCCGCCACCTTGGCCCGCGATCGTGGTGAGCCCCGACGCAGTCACACTGAACACGGGGGTTCCACCTGCATCGGCGCTGATGAAGGAATAGAGGTTGTCGGACGACGTTGCGCTCATGGCCAGCAGCGATCCTGCAAACCCTGTGGCTGCCGTATTCGAGACGGCGAGCGTACTGGTCGTGTCCGCGGCGTTATCGGAAATGGTCGCTCCGCCGCCACCTTGGCCTGCGATCGTTGTTAGTCCGGTTGCGTCCACTTTGAACACGGATGTAGAGCCCGTCTTGGCATTGATGAACAAAAAGCCTGCTGTGTCCGTCGTCGTCATGTCCAGCACCGTTTTGGTCAAGGTGGCGAATGTATTGGTGAGCGTGAGCGTGCTCTTGTCCGTGTCATCGGCAATTGTCGCTCCACCCTTGGTGACGGTGACGCCGGTGTCGACTGCCGTGATGCCGCCCGTAATGCTCGCTCCATCAGCCAGAACCTTGAGACCCCCACCTGTGACTGTGGCTCCGTCTGCGGCCACCTTGAGTCCTCCAACGGTAATGATGGCTCCGCCCGCAGTGATGACGAGCCCACCAGCAGCAATTGTGGTGAGACCTGATGCGGCCACGGTGAACTTGGACGCGCCTTGGACCTTCGCATTAATGAGATTGAAGTTCTCGGTAGCTGCCAGAAGTGTCGTGTCCACGGCCAGCACGGTCTTCGTGTTGAAGGCCCGGACGCGACCTTGTTGGTGACTGTGAGTGTTTCGGCAGTGCCGACGTCGTCGTAGATCTTGGCCCCGCCCGTGGTGACGGTGATGCCGGTGTCGACTGCTGTGACGCCACCCGTGACTGTGGCTCCGTCTGCGACCACCTTGAGGCCTCCGGCAGAAATGGTGGCTCCCCCTGTGATATCGATTCCACCTGCTTCTATCCGTACGCCTCCAGCGGAAATGGTGGCTCCCCCCGTAGTGATGACGAGCCCACCAGCAGCAATTGTGGTGAGACCTGATGCGGCCACGGTGAACTTGGACGCGCCTTGGACCTTCGCATTAATGAGATTGAAGTTCTCGGTAGCTGCCAGAAGTGTCGTGTCCACGGCCAGCACGGTCTTCGTGTTGAAGGCTCCGGACGCGACCTTGTTGGTGACTGCGAGTGTTTCGGCAGTGCCGACGTCGTCGTAGATCTTGGCCCCGCCCGTGGTGACGGTGACGCCGGTGTCGACTGCCGTGATGCCACCCGTGATGCTGGCTCCGTTGGCTAGAACCTTGAGTCCTCCACCCGTGACAGTGGCTCCGCCGGTTGTGATCGCTAGCCCACCTGCAGCTATCGTGGTCAGTCCGGTCGCATCGACGGTAAATACAGACGTGGGCGTCGTTCCTACTTCAGCTTTGATAAACGAGAAGCCTGCAGTAGCTGTTGTACTCATGCCGAGAACAGCTTTGCCAAAACTACCCCCGGTGTTTTTGAGCGTCAGCGTGTTGACCGTGTTGCCGGTGTCGGATATACTCGCTCCGCCGCCACCTTGGCCCGCGATCGTGGTGAGCCCCGACGCAGTCACACTGAACACGGGGGTTCCACCTGCATCGGCGCTGATGAAGGAATAGAGGTTGTCGGACGACGTTGCGCTCATGGCCAGCAGCGATCCTGCAAACCCTGTGGCTGCCGTATTCGAGACGGCGAGCGTACTGGTCGTGTCCGCGGCGTTATCGGAAATGGTCGCTCCGCCGCCACCTTGGCCTGCGATCGTTGTTAGTCCGGTTGCGTCCACTTTGAACACGGATGTAGAGCCCGTCTTGGCATTGATGAACAAAAAGCCTGCTGTGTCCGTCGTCGTCATGTCCAGCACCGTTTTGGTCAAGGTGGCGAATGTATTGGTGAGCGTGAGCGTGCTCTTGTCCGTGTCATCGGCAATTGTCGCTCCACCCTTGGTGACGGTGACGCCGGTGTCGACTGCCGTGATGCCGCCCGTAATGCTCGCTCCATCAGCCAGAACCTTGAGACCCCCACCTGTGACTGTGGCTCCGTCTGCGGCCACCTTGAGTCCTCCAACGGTAATGATGGCTCCGCCCGCAGTGATGACGAGCCCACCAGCAGCAATTGTGGTGAGACCTGATGCGGCCACGGTGAACTTGGACGCGCCTTGGACCTTCGCATTAATGAGATTGAAGTTCTCGGTAGCTGCCAGAAGTGTCGTGTCCACGGCCAGCACGGTCTTCGTGTTGAAGGCTCCGGACGCGACCTTGTTGGTGACTGCGAGTGTTTCGGCAGTGCCGACGTCGTCGTAGATCTTGGCCCCGCCCGTGGTGACGGTGACGCCGGTGTCGACTGCCGTGATGCCACCCGTGATGCTGGCTCCGTTGGCTAGAACCTTGAGTCCTCCACCCGTGACAGTGGCTCCGCCGGTTGTGATCGCTAGCCCACCTGCAGCTATCGTGGTCAGTCCGGTCGCATCGACGGTAAATACAGACGTGGGCGTCGTTCCTACTTCAGCTTTGATAAACGAGAAGCCTGCAGTAGCTGTTGTACTCATGCCGAGAACAGCTTTGCCAAAACTACCCCCGGTGTTTTTGAGCGTCAGCGTGTTGACCGTGTTGCCGGTGTCGGATATACTCGCTCCGCCGCTGCCTTGGCCTGCAATCGTGGTGAGCCCCGACGCAGTCACACTGAACACGGGGGTGCCACTTGCATCGGCGCTGATGAAGGAATAGAGGTTGTCGGACGACGTTGCGCTCATGGCCAACAGCGATCCTTCAAACCCTGTGGCTGCCGTATTCGAGACGGCGAGGGTACTGGTCGTGTCCGCGGCGTTATCGGAAATGGTCGCTCCGCCGCCACCTTGGCCTGCGATCGTTGTTAGTCCGGTTGCGTCCACTTTGAACACGGATGTAGAGCCCGTCTTGGCATTGATGAACAAAAAGCCTGCTGTGTCCGTCGTCGTCATGTCCAGCACCGTTTTGGTCAAGGTGGCGAATGTATTGGTGAGCGTGAGCGTGCTCTTGTCCGTGTCATCGGCAATTGTCGCTCCACCCTTGGTGACGGTGACGCCGGTGTCGACTGCCGTGATGCCGCCCGTAATGCTCGCTCCATCAGCCAGAACCTTGAGACCCCCACCTGTGACTGTGGCTCCGTCTGCGGCCACCTTGAGTCCTCCAACGGTAATGATGGCTCCGCCCGCAGTGATGACGAGCCCACCAGCAGCAATTGTGGTGAGACCTGATGCGGCCACGGTGAACTTGGACGCGCCTTGGACCTTCGCATTAATGAGATTGAAGTTCTCGGTAGCTGCCAGAAGTGTCGTGTCCACGGCCAGCACGGTCTTCGTGTTGAAGGCTCCGGACGCGACCTTGTTGGTGACTGTGAGTGTTTCGGCAGTGCCGACGTCGTCGTAGATCTTGGCCCCGCCCGTGGTGACGGTGATGCCGGTGTCGACTGCTGTGACGCCACCCGTGACTGTGGCTCCGTCTGCGACCACCTTGAGGCCTCCGGCAGAAATGGTGGCTCCCCCTGTGATATCGATTCCACCTGCTTCTATCCGTACGCCTCCAGCGGAAATGGTGGCTCCCCCCGTAGTGATGACGAGCCCACCAGCAGCAATTGTGGTGAGACCTGATGCGGCCACGGTGAACTTGGACGCGCCTTGGACCTTCGCATTAATGAGATTGAAGTTCTCGGTAGCTGCCAGAAGTGTCGTGTCCACGGCCAGCACGGTCTTCGTGTTGAAGGCTCCGGACGCGACCTTGTTGGTGACTGCGAGTGTTTCGGCAGTGCCGACGTCGTCGTAGATCTTGGCCCCGCCCGTGGTGACGGTGACGCCGGTGTCGACTGCCGTGATGCCACCCGTGATGCTGGCTCCGTTGGCTAGAACCTTGAGTCCTCCACCCGTGACAGTGGCTCCGCCGGTTGTGATCGCTAGCCCACCTGCAGCTATCGTGGTCAGTCCGGTCGCATCGACGGTAAATACAGACGTGGGCGTCGTTCCTACTTCAGCTTTGATAAACGAGAAGCCTGCAGTAGCTGTTGTACTCATGCCGAGAACAGCTTTGCCAAAACTACCCCCGGTGTTTTTGAGCGTCAGCGTGTTGACCGTGTTGCCGGTGTCGGATATACTCGCTCCGCCGCCACCTTGGCCCGCGATCGTGGTGAGCCCCGACGCAGTCACACTGAACACGGGGGTTCCACCTGCATCGGCGCTGATGAAGGAATAGAGGTTGTCGGACGACGTTGCGCTCATGGCCAGCAGCGATCCTGCAAACCCTGTGGCTGCCGTATTCGAGACGGCGAGCGTACTGGTCGTGTCCGCGGCGTTATCGGAAATGGTCGCTCCGCCGCCACCTTGGCCTGCGATCGTTGTTAGTCCGGTTGCGTCCACTTTGAACACGGATGTAGAGCCCGTCTTGGCATTGATGAACAAAAAGCCTGCTGTGTCCGTCGTCGTCATGTCCAGCACCGTTTTGGTCAAGGTGGCGAATGTATTGGTGAGCGTGAGCGTGCTCTTGTCCGTGTCATCGGCAATTGTCGCTCCACCCTTGGTGACGGTGACGCCGGTGTCGACTGCCGTGATGCCGCCCGTAATGCTCGCTCCATCAGCCAGAACCTTGAGACCCCCACCTGTGACTGTGGCTCCGTCTGCGGCCACCTTGAGTCCTCCAACGGTAATGATGGCTCCGCCCGCAGTGATGACGAGCCCACCAGCAGCAATTGTGGTGAGACCTGATGCGGCCACGGTGAACTTGGACGCGCCTTGGACCTTCGCATTAATGAGATTGAAGTTCTCGGTAGCTGCCAGAAGTGTCGTGTCCACGGCCAGCACGGTCTTCGTGTTGAAGGCTCCGGACGCGACCTTGTTGGTGACTGTGAGTGTTTCGGCAGTGCCGACGTCGTCGTAGATCTTGGCCCCGCCCGTGGTGACGGTGATGCCGGTGTCGACTGCTGTGACGCCACCCGTGACTGTGGCTCCGTCTGCGACCACCTTGGCCTCCGGCAGAAATGGTGGCTCCCCTGTGATATCGATTCCACCTGCTTCTATCCGTACGCCTCCAGCGGAAATGGTGGCTCCCCCCGTAGTGATGACGAGCCCACCAGCAGCAATTGTGGTGAGACCTGATGCGGCCACGGTGAACTTGGACGCGCCTTGGACCTTCGCATTAATGAGATTGAAGTTCTCGGTAGCTGCCAGAAGTGTCGTGTCCACGGCCAGCACGGTCTTCGTGTTGAAGGCTCCGGACGCGACCTTGTTGGTGACTGCGAGTGTTTCGGCAGTGCCGACGTCGTCGTAGATCTTGGCCCCGCCCGTGGTGACGGTGACGCCGGTGTCGACTGCCGTGATGCCACCCGTGATGCTGGCTCCGTTGGCTAGAACCTTGAGTCCTCCACCCGTGACAGTGGCTCCGCCGGTTGTGATCGCTAGCCCACCTGCAGCTATCGTGGTCAGTCCGGTCGCATCGACGGTAAATACAGACGTGGGCGTCGTTCCTACTTCAGCTTTGATAAACGAGAAGCCTGCAGTAGCTGTTGTACTCATGCCGAGAACAGCTTTGCCAAAACTACCCCCGGTGTTTTTGAGCGTCAGCGTGTTGACCGTGTTGCCGGTGTCGGATATACTCGCTCCGCCGCCACCTTGGCCCGCGATCGTGGTGAGCCCCGACGCAGTCACACTGAACACGGGGGTTCCACCTGCATCGGCGCTGATGAAGGAATAGAGGTTGTCGGACGACGTTGCGCTCATGGCCAGCAGCGATCCTGCAAACCCTGTGGCTGCCGTATTCGAGACGGCGAGCGTACTGGTCGTGTCCGCGGCGTTATCGGAAATGGTCGCTCCGCCGCCACCTTGGCCTGCGATCGTTGTTAGTCCGGTTGCGTCCACTTTGAACACGGATGTAGAGCCCGTCTTGGCATTGATGAACAAAAAGCCTGCTGTGTCCGTCGTCGTCATGTCCAGCACCGTTTTGGTCAAGGTGGCGAATGTATTGGTGAGCGTGAGCGTGCTCTTGTCCGTGTCATCGGCAATTGTCGCTCCACCCTTGGTGACGGTGACGCCGGTGTCGACTGCCGTGATGCCGCCCGTAATGCTCGCTCCATCAGCCAGAACCTTGAGACCCCACCTGTGACTGTGGCTCCGTCTGCGGCCACCTTGAGTCCTCCAACGGTAATGATGGCTCCGCCCGCAGTGATGACGAGCCCACCAGCAGCAATTGTGGTGAGACCTGATGCGGCCACGGTGAACTTGGACGCGCCTTGGACCTTCGCATTAATGAGATTGAAGTTCTCGGTAGCTGCCAGAAGTGTCGTGTCCACGGCCAGCACGGTCTTCGTGTTGAAGGCTCCGGACGCGACCTTGTTGGTGACTGCGAGTGTTTCGGCAGTGCCGACGTCGTCGTAGATCTTGGCCCCGCCCGTGGTGACGGTGATGCCGGTGTCGACTGCTGTGACGCCACCCGTGACTGTGGCTCCGTCTGCGACCACCTTGAGGCCTCCGGCAGAAATGGTGGCTCCCCCTGTGATATCGATTCCACCTGCTTCTATCCGTACGCCTCCAGCGGAAATGGTGGCTCCCCCCGTAGTGATGACGAGCCCACCAGCAGCAATTGTGGTGAGACCTGATGCGGCCACGGTGAACTTGGACGCGCCTTGGACCTTCGCATTAATGAGATTGAAGTTCTCGGTAGCTGCCAGAAGTGTCGTGTCCACGGCCAGCACGGTCTTCGTGTTGAAGGCTCCGGACGCGACCTTGTTGGTGACTGCGAGTGTTTCGGCAGTGCCGACGTCGTCGTAGATCTTGGCCCCGCCCGTGGTGACGGTGACGCCGGTGTCGACTGCCGTGATGCCACCCGTGATGCTGGCTCCGTTGGCTAGAACCTTGAGTCCTCCACCCGTGACAGTGGCTCCGCCGGTTGTGATCGCTAGCCCACCTGCAGCTATCGTGGTCAGTCCGGTCGCATCGACGGTAAATACAGACGTGGGCGTCGTTCCTACTTCAGCTTTGATAAACGAGAAGCCTGCAGTAGCTGTTGTACTCATGCCGAGAACAGCTTTGCCAAAACTACCCCCGGTGTTTTTGAGCGTCAGCGTGTTGACCGTGTTGCCGGTGTCGGATATACTCGCTCCGCCGCTGCCTTGGCCTGCAATCGTGGTGAGCCCCGACGCAGTCACACTGAACACGGGGGTTCCACCTGCATCGGCGCTGATGAAGGAATAGAGGTTGTCGGACGACGTTGCGCTCATGGCCAACAGCGATCCTTCAAACCCTGTGGCTGCCGTATTCGAGACGGCGAGGGTACTGGTCGTGTCCGCGGCGTTATCGGAAATGGTCGCTCCGCCGCTGCCTTGGCCCGCGATCGTGGTGAGCCCCGACGCAGTCACACTGAACACGGGGGTGCCACCTGCATCGGCGCTGATGAAGGAATAGAGGTTGTCGGACGACGTTGCGCTCATGGCCAGCAGCGATCCTTCAAACCCTGTGGCTGCCGTATTCGAGACGGCGAGCGTACTGGTCGTGTCCGCGGCGTTATCGGAAATGGTCGCTCCGCCGCCACCTTGGCCTGCGATCGTTGTTAGTCCGGTTGCGTCCACTTTGAACACGGATGTAGAGCCCGTCTTGGCATTGATGAACAAAAAGCCTGCTGTGTCCGTCGTCGTCATGTCCAGCACCGTTTTGGTCAAGGTGGCGAATGTATTGGTGAGCGTGAGCGTGCTCTTGTCCGTGTCATCGGCAATTGTCGCTCCACCCTTGGTGACGGTGACGCCGGTGTCGACTGCCGTGATGCCGCCCGTAATGCTCGCTCCATCAGCCAGAACCTTGAGTCCTCCACCCGTGACAGTGGCTCCGCCGGTTGTGATCGCTAGCCCACCTGCAGCTATCGTGGTCAGTCCGGTCGCATCGACGGTAAATACAGACGTGGGCGTCGTTCCTACTTCAGCTTTGATAAACGAGAAGCCTGCAGTAGCTGTTGTACTCATGCCGAGAACAGCTTTGCCAAAACTACCCCCGGTGTTTTTGAGCGTCAGCGTGTTGACCGTGTTGCCGGTGTCGGATATACTCGCTCCGCCGCTGCCTTGGCCTGCAATCGTGGTGAGCCCCGACGCAGTCACACTGAACACGGGGGTTCCACCTGCATCGGCGCTGATGAAGGAATAGAGGTTGTCGGACGACGTTGCGCTCATGGCCAGCAGCGATCCTGCAAACCCTGTGGCTGCCGTATTCGAGACGGCGAGCGTACTGGTCGTGTCCGCGGCGTTATCGGAAATAGTCGCTCCGCCGCCACCTTGGCCTCCGATCGTTGTTAGTCCGGTTGCGTCCACTTTGAACACGGATGTAGAGCCCGTCTTGGCATTGATGAACAAAAAGCCTGCTGTGTCCGTCGTCGTCATGTCCAGCACCGTTTTGGTCAAGGTGGCGAATGTATTGGTGAGCGTGAGCGTGCTCTTGTCCGTGTCATCGGCAATTGTCGCTCCACCCTTGGTGACGGTGACGCCGGTGTCGACTGCCGTGATGCCGCCCGTAATGCTCGCTCCATCAGCCAGAACCTTGAGTCCTCCACCCGTGACAGTGGCTCCGCCGGTTGTGATCGCTAGCCCACCTGCAGCTATCGTGGTCAGTCCGGTCGCATCGACGGTAAATACAGACGTGGGCGTCGTTCCTACTTCAGCTTTGATAAACGAGAAGCCTGCAGTAGCTGTTGTACTCATGCCGAGAACAGCTTTGCCAAAACTACCCCCGGTGTTTTTGAGCGTCAGCGTGTTGACCGTGTTGCCGGTGTCGGATATACTCGCTCCGCCGCTGCCTTGGCCTGCAATCGTGGTGAGCCCCGACGCAGTCACACTGAACACGGGGGTTCCACCTGCATCGGCGCTGATGAAGGAATAGAGGTTGTCGGACGACGTTGCGCTCATGGCCAGCAGCGATCCTGCAAACCCTGTGGCTGCCGTATTCGAGACGGCGAGCGTACTGGTCGTGTCCGCGGCGTTATCGGAAATAGTCGCTCCGCCGCCACCTTGGCCTCCGATCGTTGTTAGTCCGGTTGCGTCCACTTTGAACACGGATGTAGAGCCCGTCTTGGCATTGATGAACAAAAAGCCTGCTGTGTCCGTCGTCGTCATGTCCAGCACCGTTTTGGTCAAGGTGGCGAATGTATTGGTGAGCGTGAGCGTGCTCTTGTCCGTGTCATCGGCAATTGTCGCTCCACCCTTGGTGACGGTGACGCCGGTGTCGACTGCCGTGATGCCGCCCGTAATGCTCGCTCCATCCGCCAGAACCTTGAGACCCCCACCTGTGACTGTGGCTCCGCCGGTTGTGATCGCTAGCCCACCTGCAGCTATCGTGGTCAGTCCGGTCGCATCGACGGTAAATACAGACGTGGGTGTCGTTCCTACTTCAGCTTTGATAAACGAGAAGCCTGCAGTAGCTGTTGTACTCATGCCGAGAACAGCTTTGCCAAAACTACCCCCGGTGTTTTTGAGCGTCAGCGTGTTGACCGTGTTGCCGGTGTCGGATATACTCGCTCCGCCGCTGCCTTGGCCCGCGATCGTGGTGAGCCCCGACGCAGTCACACTGAACACGGGGGTGCCACCTGCATCGGCGCTGATGAAGGTATAGAGGTTGTCGGACGACGTTGCGCTCATGGCCAGCAGCGATCCTGCAAACCCTGTGGCTGCCGTATTCGAGACGGCGAGCGTACTGGTCGTGTCCGCGGCGTTATCGGAAATGGTCGCTCCGCCGCCACCTTGGCCTGCGATCGTGGTGAGCCCCGACGCAGTCACACTGAACACGGGGGTGCCACCTGCATCGGCGCTGATGAAGGTATAGAGGTTGTCGGACGACGTTGCGCTCATGGCCAGCAGCGATCCTGCAAACCCTGTGGCTGCCGTATTCGAGACGGCGAGGGTACTGGTCGTGTCCGCGGCGTTATCGGATATACTCGCTCCGCCGCTGCCTTGGCCCGCGATCGTGGTGAGCCCCGACGCAGTCACACTGAACACGGGGGTGCCACCTGCATCGGCGCTGATGAAGGAATAGAGGTTGTCGGACGACGTTGCGCTCATGGCCAGCAGCGATCCTGCAAACCCTGTGGCTGCCGTATTCGAGACGGCGAGGGTACTGGTCGTGTCCGCGGCGTTATCGGAAATGGTCGCTCCGCCGCCACCTTGGCCTGCGATCGTTGTTAGTCCGGTTGCGTCCAATCTGAATACAGAAGCGCTGGTAGCACCTACGGTTGCTTCGATCAGATAATGCATGCTGGTGGATGGAGCTATTGTAGATCTGGAGTCGATATGCAGGACTCTTGCATTGTTGGAGAATGTCGTGGAAGTGGCTTGAACAGTGAAAATATCTGCGATCGAAGTAGTTGATGCAACAGTTCCACCACCGTTTATGACGTTCAGCCCACCCAACTCAATCGTTTCTCCTCCGTCCTTAATGCGTAGTCCCCCCAACTCGATAGTTTGACCACCATTTTTGACATATAGGCCACCACTTTCAACGGTGGCCCCGCCAGCTGTAACATACAGACCCCCTTGCGTAATGGTCGTCAATCCAGTGTTGGCGATTGTAACCAGGTCAATAGCAGCACCAACGTTCAGTGTGACCTTCAACATATTGTGAGCCACCCCAGAAAATGTCTTGATCGCGACAGCATCGCCAGCAAAACTCGTTCCTGTAGCACTTACAACGAGCGCAGAAGCCGCAGCATTGTCCGAATTTGAGATCTGTCCTCCTCCAATTCCATTCACGATAAGACCACCATTAGCGATAGTAGTCTTCCCAGAAGCCTCCACAGTGAACGCAGGGACAGTATTCGCGCTGGCATCGATCAGTTTAAAATCAGCCGCAGGAAACAGACTTGCTCGAGTAGTAGTCAACTTAAGGAGCGAGTTGCTAAATGTGCCATAAGAATTGGTGACGGTAAGACTAGGTCCATCCAAGGTGTGCGAAATCGTTCCTCCCCCCGTCACAACATAAAGCCCACCAGTGTAAATGGTGGTTAGACCATCTCCACGAATCTCGACGACGGTGGTCGTATCACCAGTCATGGCTTCCAGCAATTTGAAAGAATTACTGGATAATCTACTTGTTCGGACCTTCAATGCAGTTCCAGTGAAGGACACGTGCGTGTTCGCAATATCTGCAGCTGTTGTCGTTTGTGCGATGGTAGTGATCGTGAGAGAACCCGTCGACAGCTCGAGATCTCCATGCAACAATTGTGTGTCCCCCATGCCGTTCATTGTCAGGATCGGTAACGTAGAAGACTCAATCTTCATGAAGTAGAAATCTGCTTGGGAACCTTTGGCGGTTTTGAGGTGCAGAACAGTACCAATGTACGTCAGTCCCATAGGATTGATAATAAATCCATCATTGTCGTCGATGCTGTCGGGAATATTAGACGGCTGATTGCAATCCAACCCCTTGAAATCCGCGTAACAAACACATTGACCCGTACTAAATTCACAGAGACCACGGTTTGAGCAGTACACGTGCTCTAAAATACATTTAGAAGAGGATTAAACACCCATAATACAAAACGTGGAGTGGAAACACACTTACCTATGACGTTGGTGGTTGTGACGTCAGTGATCGCACAAGTAGGAAAATTGAGGCTTGTCACTTTGCTCAGATCACATGTGAAACTTGACAAAGGTGGGTTTCCTGAGTGAAACAGCAAATTGTTCTCTCCACCCAAGTGTACCCACTCCTTGAAAGTAACCGTGTATACAGCTCCGTTGGTTGTAGCATCCACACTGGAAATTGTGCAGGTTGCTGTCAATACGGTACGCATATTCTGAAATGCTTGTGCACACGCTTGTTCGTGAGCAGAATCTGCGACTGCATTGGCGCTAAATTCTGCAAGATCCCCAAGAAATCGGACTCGAACAGACCCCGCTAGGGCAATGTTGGTGGAAGCATCTGCGCCTACTTGAATTTGAATTGTTCGATACCCTTGGCCCGTAGTGAGCGGGTCATCGTTCTTCGCACACATTACTACAAGCAACACCGTCAGATTTCCTAGTCGAGTCCTCAATATGTTGATAACTTACTCTGAGAGCAATCCGGTCCTGTGTAGCCCATATCACACATACAACTGGACATGCTATCTTTCTCCCAATTGGAGTACACCGGTCCGACTCCGTCTCCGGCAACGCTGGGCAGGGAGTCCGGTCCATACTGCAACGCCAGTGTTGCTGACGAATAGCACAGACCATGACCCGAGCAATCAGAAGGACACCGAACTACGTAAACCACAGAATGGGTAATGTTAATATGATTTCCCACAACAAATCATCACAAGTCCAGGAGCTTACGTCGTTGACAGGCAGCCCCAGTATATCCGTTGAAACACGTGCACTCGCCCTATGCAGAGAATTGTTACTACGATGGATGACACTTAAGGACACCACTGATTTTTGCATTACCTTGGAGTAGTCACACACGCCCCGATTGGAGCACTCAGCTATTGCATGTGCCACATTTGCTGTCTTGGCCTTGTCCGTCCACGCCACCCCGGTCGGACACTTGCGCAGAGAGCAATCGGGTGCTAATGCCCAGTCGGAATCGCACGTGCACTGACTGCAACCCCACAAATAGCAACAACATTAGATATCTCTTCCTTCACTTTAGCAACTTAACGTTGTCGCACTTGGAGGAACCGCATCGACCATGACCAGAACACGAGTTGGCACATGCCGCGTCTGCGACTTGCACGAGAGCGAGCACGAGCAGTATGAGAAGTAGCTGAAGGAGTCCGCCTGCCATGATCCGTCCAAGTCACTTTGAAATGCGATCTTTAAATCGAGACGATGAAACGTCGCTTCACATCGACGTCCAACAATTTTCGTCACTTCAACCGATATGAGACGGCTACGATATGATTTGTATATCCATATTGATCGATCATATCGTAGTCACATCATATCGGTACCGTATGAAACTATTTATACACTGAACTTTGACTTTAATTGCTAAAATTGACCTCTAGATTGGAATATCACCGCTAACTTGAAATTTTATATCGCAAAACAAGATCACTCACAGTTGCCGCTACCTCGGTCTCTATCAGATATATTAATAACGGGATATCATTTAGAGGAGGAGCACATTTCTAGTCACCTCTATTAACCCTTAGAAAAATAGAGGTGTTAAATTTAAAAAAATAACCTGAAAGCATATATAAATGTCACTGAAATGAGGTTTCACTCTTCTATAGATGTATCTTTTTCTCCATCAAAACTCGTTCGATGAGCTCTCCAGCGTATGCACCCGGCGTGATCGTCGAGGTGGAGGGTCCGCCCAAGCGTCCGAACCAGACCGAACGGCTCCTCCACAGTTTATGCGCATGGGGCGACTTGTCCCCTTTGATCTTCTTTGGCTCCTCTGACGGCACACTACGCAGCTACGTGGCCGACGGACGCGCGGGCTTTTTACGCTGGCAGGCGGACTACAAGCGGCTGTATCATACATGCTGCGTCTTTTTGGACCAATGGGGCGTCTTTGCCACACTAGCCGACAACCGTCTGAAGCTGCTGGACCTGCCACTACAGAGTAACCCACAGCTGGACGGCACACGGGACCCCGGAACCCGCGGGCTCGTGGCCCGGGACGACACTAAGGGCGCAATGCTGTTCGCAGCCCATGAAGAAGCTAAAACATTGTGTGTGTTACTTAAGACCAACACTCTCAAGGTCTTTGACTGGACTGTGAACCGGATCTTGGAGCCAAGAGCGCAGCATGAGCTACAGACGCTACTGCCGTCCTTACTGCCAGTACAGCAACTCGTGATGCTCAGTGAGAGTCACGTGTTTATACAGGGCAAGAAAGACTGGGTCGTGCTTAATGTGGACAGTGGACGGGTGCTGAACGTCGCAGAGGACGTGATGCAACAGGTCAATAAAGCTCTAGAAGGGCCTATTTCAGTGTGTGACGCTGTGGCACTACCCAGTCACTATTTGGCACGACGTCGACAACATGTATTGGACTTGTTGCTCTGTGGAAAACACCATGGAGTGATTTTGACAATTCGTGAAGAGATTAAGACGGTGGATGAGGAAGACAAGGATGTTTATGGAGCTTTTGATGGGGATAGGAACAGGTTGGACGATGAGAGTGCAGGTAAAGCGCTCGATGTGTCGACGAGTCAATTGTGTGTGGAGGTTGAAAGAGTGATTGCCTATAACACAGCACCACGGGGGGTGTACTACCATCACCCGTTCCTGCTGTTAGACCAGACAGAGAAGATTGCGGTGTATAATTTCGGCTCGTTGGAAATGGTGCAGACGCTTCCAGTCAAGGCTCTTTACGGTGTCTGTGCTGCTATCAACGTGGCGTCGGCTACTGTGGAAGATCCATATTCGAACGTCCCGCAGTTTCGAGATGATCAGCCTGCGACTTTATTTACTGTGTCGCCGCCGTTTGATGTTCAGTCGCATCAAATGATTTCCATTGCACAGCAAGTTGCTGGGTCGATGGGAAATCGCCGTCTAGATGATGCCGTCGCACTCTGCAAGCTGTGCCCTGAAGAGAGCCCGCTGAGTGATGTTGAACAACGAAAGCTTTATGCAGATTACGGTTTCGAGCTGTTCCGATCGGCACGTAGACAGGATGCCATGAATTTCTTCGTTGAGAGTGAAGTCGACGTGATGGAGGTGTTGTTGCCTTTCCCGCGGAACCTACTACCTCGAAAGGCAAGCGCATTACGCAAGGACAACAGCAACAATAACAGCAAGGGCTATGCTTTGGAAGGTGACGATTTAGTACAAAGCCTGCTAGCTCTCATCGGGTTCCTGCGCCGTAAGCGCAACGCTCATTTGCATCACGAAGACAAGTCATCAGCAATGGGGATTCGCAGCAACATTGGGCCCAGCGAAGAGAGTGCGCTGGAGCTGATTGATACCATGCTGGTCAAGTGTCTCGTCGTAGTGTCTGAAAAGGCGGAGTACGAAGAGCGAGCAAAGCGGGCACTGCTCGAGGTGGTCAATGGCCAGAATTGGTGTGAGATTGGCGAGGCTGAGATTTTCCTTCGAGCTCACCGACGTTTCAAGGCACTTCTGGCATTTTACTCTGCACGAAAGCTGCACCGTAAGGCTCTTGAGCTGCTGGAAGATCTGGAGCGCAGTGCTGCGTCGGAGGCTGCGTTATCTGAAAGGAGTGACACAGGTCGAAAAGAGGACCTACCACAAGATACGGGAGACCTGCAATCCTCGCATGACTATATGGTGCTCCTCGCACAATACCTTCGGGTGCTTGGCAAAAAGCATGCTGAGCTGGTATTCGAGTTTTCGAGGCGTGTGGTGTCGGTAAATCCTGCACTGGGTCTTTCAATCTTTACGCAACGTGAAGTTCCCGGGTCGAAGAAAGACATCGACCCCGCTGCAGTGCTTCAGCACCTGAAGAGTTGTACCATCGCTGCCTCTAGCTCTGATGCTACGCCACCGGAAACAGAAGGTGTTGAGAACTTAAAGCCGACGCTGCCATTGGCCAGTAGCCAAATGTTAGCCATCGAGTACCTTACACAAGTTATCTATGAAGGAACCAGTCAACTAACACCGCGGTTACATGACGAAGTGGTGTATCTGCTGCTGGATTCGATCCAAGCCAAGACACCGCAGAACCAACGTCTCACGAGTCGCGTCGAATCACAGCGTGGAATGACGGGCCTTTTACGTCGAAAACTGCTACAGTTCCTCGAGTTTCCTGGTGCTATCTACCATCCTGAGCGTATGCTGAGCCGCACACCTACTGAGATGGTGGATGAGCACGCAGCGCTGCTTTCGAAACTCGGGCGTCATCTTGAGGTACTTCAGTTGTATGCTCTGGAATTGGAGGACGCAGCCCTGGCAGAGGCATATTGCAACCGCTGCTACGAGTCAAAGACGGCTGATTCTTCTATCTATTCAACTCTGCTGAAAATTTACTTGCGCCCACGGTACCACACAGGTGGATCGGCACCAGGAGCGGCGTCACCAGTCGTCGGCTCACCATCTAAACCGTCGTGGAACCGATCTTCTAGCTCTGGCTTGCAGAATGAGGCTGTAAATGCAGCTATCAACGTGCTGAACAAATATGCTGAGCGTATTGACGTGTCCACGGCCCTCGAGCTTTTGCCTGCAGACGTCCCTGTGGCACCATTGGCTGGGTTCTTCCGTCGTGTGCTTGAGCGCCAGGTCGAGCGTTTCCGCAACGGACAAGTGAAGAAACAACTTTCGAAGATGGAGAATTTCAAGGTTCGAGAGCAATTATCCACGAAGCGGAAGGGATCGGTCACAGTGTGGTCATCTCAGCGCTGTCAATCGTGTGGCAAAAAGCTCGGAGTTGGTACATTTGTGCGTTTGCCCAATGGAACGCTGTTGCATTACTCCTGCCAGCCCGTCCCGTAAGTTCAAGCATTTTACACCGGAGTTAGATCGTATCCTTTGAGCGTCACGGGCTTTTTCCACGAGGACTGGCCGGTAAGTTTATCAAAATAATAATACTGTTGTGAGTTGAGATCAAATACTTTCTGGATGCGTTCTCGTAGAAGACGGAGGAGTTCAAGACGTGCTGTAGCGCAGCGCATGAAAGTGAACAAGATTTGTTTTGCCTCGCTGGACTCTGTGACCGTGTATGAGCGTCGTCTTTTGATGATTTTTGTCTCTTTGATTTCCCGGCCGTCGCCCATGAGTAGAGTTGGTTTCTCCCATTTCGCAACACCAGTTTTGCGGTTGTAGTAGTAGAAGTGTTCGGTGGTTGGATCAAAGACCTTCTCGTATGCGTCGAACAGTAGTTCACGCAACTCGGCTTTGGCGCGGCGGGTACGCCACATTCTCTGCAGACGTGAGGCAGCTTCATCACGTGACATTTGGCGCAGTCGCTGGAGTCTTCTCTTGTGCCGTTTAAGGCGTGCACGTTCACTAATGCGCGGAAGTCTGGATACAACGGACAAGGATGATGACTGTGGAGCGACAAGCGTGCTTCTTTTTCTTCCAGAAATGGTTGTACCCGAGTCGTCGAAGAGTTCAAGATCGTAGTCTCCAAGCACGGCTGGTTTGAACCAGGTAGCCGTGCCAGCAACACTGTCGTAATAGTATGGCTGGCCTGACACCGGTTCCAATATTTTGCGATATCGGCGAGACAGCAGTTCCAGTAGCATTTTGCGAGTTGCAAATCTTCGGTACAGCGCCTGGATTGTACGCGCAGCAGCTTCTTCATTGTAGTACTTCTCTGGTCTCGGCATCACTGGGTGTCGCCTTCGTCCTTCGGCGCCAGCTTTCGTTTCGCGGCGACGGCCAACATTAGGACCAAGTTTGTCATCGTCTTCGTCGTCATCATGAAGCAGAAGTCGGGGTTTCTCCCAGGACGATTGCTTCGTGGTGGCATTGTAGAAATAATACCTTCCAGTCGCGGCGTCCCAGATCTTCTTGATACGTGAACGCAGAATACGGCGCATGAACTCGCGTCCTCGATGGCATCGGTACGCGTGTTGCACGATTCGAGCAGCTTCATCGGGAGTCATGTTTGCGAACCTGGTCAATCGCTGGATCTCGACAGGCTCGCCCAAGTCGTACCGCTTGCGGAGCAGAGGCGGAGGATCCCACAACTTCGTTGGTGTCTCCTTCTTGCCTATCTTAGCAACTTCCAGCTTCCGCACATGATAGACGCGTTCCTTCTCCAAGTCAAAGTGCTTCTCATACCAGTCACAAAGCACCTTCAAGGTCAAGCGCCGAGCCTGAAACCCTCGCCATATAGCTTGTAGCTTGATAGCTGCCTCGACGGGTGTCAAAGGGGGTGAGATTCGTGGAGAAGCATCCGGATCACGTATCGGGACTTCAAAATTCTCACTGATTTCTGCTGGCCGAGCCCACGACTTGCTACCCTGCCAGAGATTGAAGTAGAAAAACTCATTGTGGTCGATGCTGAAAATTCGCTGGTAGCGCTGTTCACGAGCACGTTGCAGTACACGCCGAGCTCGACGCGCACGAAAGAGGCACTGCAGCTTGCGTACAGCTTCGTATTCACCCATGGGAACCCCAGGTCGTCTTGCGCCGTGAAGTTGACGTTCATGTGAACAATTACGGCACATCCACAAACGAAGAGGAGACGGCTGGAATCCATCGCAGCGCCAACACAGTCGACACAACGGGTGAACAATTGTTTCGATGTCAATGTCGTCAATACGTTTGGCCTCACGAAGTTCCTCTTCTTCACGTATGCGTCGGTCAGCGAAAGGTTCGAGGCGTACTAGAGATGGCAGTTCATTTGAGGATTTGACGACTTTCGTTCCTTTGCTGAATGGAGGCAAGGGATTCGATGTGCACAGAGGTAGCGTCGGCATCTTTGAGAGATCCAAGCGCGGGATGACCACAGGTTTATCGCGCCAAAGTCGTGGCACTTCAGGCCACTCATAGCTTGCCGCGTCTCGAGAAACCGTGTTGAACACTGTGAAAGTGCGACCACACGCAAGTGAAGCAACACGTCCAAAGCGTTCACCACTAGATAACCGCAACTCGCTTGGAACTCCATTAAATGCTCGTGTGCTGCCCCATGTGAAGATGCGGTTATCAACAGTCAAAGCTGCTGTGTGGTGTGTCCCGCACGCGAGACGTGTAGCAAATACTTCGTCATCGAGCTCACGGGGCGGTAAACGAACGAGTTCAGGTTCATAAGTGGCCTGCGCCTTCCCAACTCCGAGCTGCCCGTAGACACCGGTGCCCCACGTGAAGATACGTCCAGCACCACTTCCAACCTGAGACGCTTCTGCTGCAATGCACGCACTGTGCCAAGCTCCACAAGCAATGGATAGAGCAACAAGGTTAGAGAGCTTCCCATTAACAAGAGCAGGCTCACTGAAATCGCTATTGCGCTTGGTAACTCGACCCTGACCTAAGCGTCCACCGTCGCTGCACCCCCAAGAGAACACTTTGCCGTCCGATGTCAACGCCAACGAGTGCAACACGCCGCAAGCGACTTGGCGCACTGACACGGATCGAAGTGTTGCCACTTGATGCATCACTGCGGCCCGAGGAAACGTTGTTGGTGAAGTTTTCGCTGGTCCAGCAGGAGATTTACCATTGGTGGAACTTGAAGGGCCAAAACCGAGTTGGCCGTGCGAATTGCTGCCCCAGCAGAAGACTACTCCATGGTGACCTACAACGTGATCACAAACAGCGATACTATGGTGTCCGCCTACAGCAGCAGCCACTGCTTGGTAGTTTGAGAGGGCACCAACCACAGTCGCACGATTCCGTGCTATCTGTTCGGCGCTTTCGGCTGCAAAACCCAATGCTCCATGTGCGTTGTCACCCCAGCTGAAAAGTTCACCAGCTTTGGCAAGTGCCATTGCATGGCCTCGTGCTACGTGCACATGTTCCACATGCTCAGCACGCATTATGTGGAGAAACACAGGAGTGGCCAGCCAGTGACTTTCTCGTGGAGTTGGCTCAAATTCATCGCGTCGATGAACGTGGCTGCACAGTCCAACCTGTGACGCTAAACCTCCTGTCCGACACAACCACGCTGCACCTCGAGCACCATCTAGTGCATACACCGCATCCGATTCTGAGCCCTGCAAACACTTAGTTTGTCAGGACGAGAGAAGGATGGTAAACTCACGTTGAAGTGACGTACCGCCGCGATACTCGTGATGTGGTGGCCTCTTAATGGATGGATGTCAACAAGTTCAGCTCCAGGATGAGCCTCACAGAAGTAAACGCTGCCTTGCGCTTTACGACGATTCTCAAGTGCTCGGGCAGCAGCTTGTGCAGCCATATCGCTGGCCAGTACATGTTGGTCGACCCAGCGCTGAATTCGACAAATCAACAGCACCTTCTTGCCCGTCGATGGCAAGTTGAGTGTCAATGCTAGAAGTCTCAATTCCTCACGTGACAATCTCCTCAAGTCGACATTGCGCCAATGCTGAGGACTCCGTGCATGGCCAAAAGCTTGCAATGATTCGAACGTAAAGCGAATATGTTGTCGGGAGCGTTGGAAGGCCTGACGTAACAAGTGCGACCTGTATGCCTGTTGAATCATTGTGGCAGCTTTCTGCTTTCGGCGCTTCGATCGACCGGGTTTCCATCCTGGCTGCAACTTGCGCTTGGCAGTCTTGATCTTCTTCTGTTCGGCCCGAGCCCGCCGCGTCATGGTCGGGTCCATCAATGGACTTCACCCCGTGCAAGACGTCGGCGGGCAGCACGGACAAGTGTCCTGAAGCAGCAACAGACGCGTCGTTTCATCGATGCAAAGTGGTCTGAATTGGCGGTGCCTGCTGCCAGGCTTATAACTGCGCATGCTTCTAGCTCCTACCAGGAGTTCTAGTCTTTGTTGTTGCTTTCTCGAGCGAATCCAGACACCCGTTCGGTAGTTCCCACACCTGGTCGCTTAGAAAACGCCGACGATCCAGCGTTGGTACTTGTCGTACCAGCGTGTACGCCAGTTGTCCAGTGACGCATCGATGAGCTCGTGCACGAAGTCCTCGCACGAGTTAATGTCCAAGTCTGGCTGGAAACGAGCGGCGAGGCGCTCGACTGTGCCCTTGGGGTCTCCGGCAAAGCACGGTAGGTGCTCATTGCCGTGCAGCATCATCTCCACGAGCAATACGAACCGATGACGGTACTTTCGTGCCACAAGAAAAGCTCGCACGCAAAGAGACCGGAACCGCCGGAAGTGCGCAGAACGCGGACCACCCATGAGCTCCACAAAATCGGCCGTGAGCTTGAACGGAGCCTGCTCGAACGCCATGTTGCCCGGGTGGTTGGACAGGATAAAACCAAAATCGATATGGATAATGTGGCCCTCAGCGTCCAGCAGAATGTTGCCGTTGTGGCGGTCCTTGATCTGAAGCAGATAGCACACGATCGCGTAACCCGCCATGCTGCTTACAAAGTTGGCTCGGGCTTTCCGGAACTCATCCGTACTCGGGTCTCCAAAATGCCTGGTAAAGAAGTCTAGCAGCGTTGTGAATTCGCGGTCGTTGCGCTTCAGCGAGTCGATAGAAATTGTATCAGAGATAGCCTCCACTAGACCCGAGGTAGCAGAGATGGCGATCACATCGTACGGCCGGATGAAGACGGGTACCTTGAATTCTTCAAACACCTTGGCGAACTGCTGAATTAGTTGCAAGGCCAACTGCTCCTGACGAAGATCATCATCGCTTTTAACGATCACAGGCAACAGTCTCCAGCCCGGAAGCTTTCCGTAAGAAGACGTCGCTTGGATACGGCGTTCCTTCTCAGCCCAACGCTCCTTGAAGATGACACAGGGCGGCTCACCTCCAGATTGGCGACGCGATTCAGAGGAAGGATCGCTGTTCTCGGCTTCTTCGTCTTGCTCCAGTTTCGAGTCGCGCTCGGACAAGTCCTGCAAAAACCGATCCGTACTGTCGAACCGTGCGAGGTGATGTGGTGAGCTCGCTGAGGTCTCGGATTGTGGTGAAAGCACCGTATCCGACTTGGGTGACCACGGACCGCTGACACTACTTACAGAGTCAATGTCATCAATGTCCGTTGTAACGGGTACGATGGACGCAGGTACCGTCTGGGCTGAAAGTGTCGGTCGCAAGCCTTTTACAGTTGTGTCAACTGTCAAGTCTCGTTTAGTGAATGCACCGGAACTCTTGAAAAATGGCTGGCTCTGACTTCTCTCTGGCAAGTCCCGGAAGCGCGTGGGTAAGTCCTCGTCATCGTCAGCCTTGCTTAGCAAGGCCTCACACTTGGGATCCACGTTCTTTCCGCCGGGAGTTTTACCAACCAGCGAGTCAATCAGTCCGTGCAGCAGCTCGGTCGGTTGCGCCATTTTATTCGAGATATGGTGCGAGAACGAGCGAAGTCTTGTTGGGCTGCTAGGTGTGCGAGACTCGCTCCAAAATCCCAGTTTGGCCGCGTCCGGGGACATGAGAGGTGTGCGCTCAGCAGATGTGGACGCTGTCACTTGGTCTTGCGTGCTAGCAGAATCCCACAAGCTGAGTGTGAAGCGCCTGCCGTTAAACACGCTACTGCGGCGCTTGTGTCGCTCTTCTTGCGGAGATGGGTAGTCAACGACCTCGGCACATAGCAAAAATGGCACACGTTCCCGTGTTGAAAACGTAAAACTCTCATCGACATGGATGTGCTTGAGTCGGTGGTACGAGTTTCCGACGGGCAAATATAACGAGTTACTAGGCAAGTACTGAGTCTCCAAGTCTTGTAGCCAGACGCGAAGCTGTCACATTACAACCAGTCAGATGATGTTAACATATTTCGTAGCGGTGATACATAACTTACCATGTCGTTGCGCCGGTCGTACGCCACAGCGCGCAAATTGGACGAAATGTTCGCCAATGACCCTAAAAATGCAGTCTCAAGCTCAAAAGGCTCGACGCCAGTGACGGCAGGCGCTTTGGAGGCAATCGCAGCGCTCGCCAGTCCTCGCTCGAGGTCGTTATTCTCCTGAAAAGTAGCATAATGATCATCTTGAGAGCCCGGCAACAATGCCTCGACTTCTTGTGCACTTGCTGATACCTCCGATCCACGATCAGCACGAAGTTGCTGCGTTTGATGCTCCGAATTAACTGGACTCGGCGGACAAGCAACTACCATTGCAGGTGCCACGCCGCGTTCAGACACATCCTCAATCAGCATCTGCACACGCTGGTAGTCAGCCTCCGTGGCGAAGGCAGGGTTGTGCAGACAATAAGACTGCAAGTACCACAACATTTTATTCGCAAATACGTGCGATCTGCCACCAATAACAACAAAAAGCAGTTAGAATCCTCTCACAACTTCCACTTTTGTCAAAATTCCAGCAACTTACACACTGCATTTGCGTAGTAACATTGCAGACAACTGCGGAGATCTTGCAAAAGCATCAAGCAGTAGAAAACTGCACAATTGGGGCAGATAGAACTCGAACTCGTCTTCATCTCGTTCCGCAGACACTACCAGTCTGTCCACAGCTCCTTCCTGATGAGCGTAAAGTCTCACCATAGCTTCAAATGTTGGGTCCTTAGGTTTCCTTCTTCCAGCCAATTGTTTGCCCAGTGTGGCCCATTTAGATCTCCACTTGGCGCGTGGCGTCTCCCCCACAATGTCACGCAGCAGTTTATCGTCGGAGAGACGTCCCCGACTCTTGTTAAGTTGCAGGATGTAGCCAAGTTGAAGCGCCGTACTGAAGACAGCCATAGTGCCTAATACAGCAACATAGAAGCCGCCCCATGTCACATGCCGGTGCCTGGAGAATGTGTCAATCTGCTTGCCATCTAGATACAGTAGCGGCTGTAGCGAGCCTAGACAACAGGCAGCCACCTCCATAAGCGACACTACGAACACGAAGCAGCGTGTGGACGGCACGCGCTTGTTGCGGCGTCGGATGTACACGAAGAAGAGCAGACGCAGCACTGACAGCAGCGCCTGGAGAGCCAGCGATTGGCGGAACTGCAGCGGCGCGCGCAGGTCACGCGCGAGGATATCGTGTCCACCGGTAGACGCTAGAGGCGCTAGGAAGTACCAGCCCAGCACCGACGTCTCCGCAGAGAGCGCAAGCAGGTTGAACAGGCCCATGAGTGTGTATCAGAGTGTGATCGGGATCGGATGCGGCAGAAGACTGAGTTGAGCTGCTGGTGATTGATTGGTTGAAATACCGATTTTTCACCAATCGAAATCGAGACTTTGGTAAGGAAACTGCAGTCGGCAGACGCATTGACTTCAAGGAGCATAAGGTGGACGTTTACTGGTCTGCTTGCGGCGATATGGCCGCTGTACTGCTGGAAGACAACACCTGCTCATGGAGACTGCTACACTAGAGGCACCTAATCGACACGCGTTGCTGCACTTCAGTATGGGCGCGAGCGGCGGTCAGGCCGGTCTCGGAAGTCGCGGTCGCCGTATCGACCTCCACCACGTTGACCACTGCCTCGACGATCAGCGCCAGGCATGTTGTATCTATCACCTCCTCCTCCAAACCGTCCGCCACGACGGCCACCGCCACCTCCGCCGTGCCAGCCGCCTACGGGGGGCTCCGGTTTGCCTGCAAGCTCCACTTTGATGGTCTTGCCTCGGATATCCGCGCCTGTGCAGCAGAAACACACGTCAGTCGACAATCTTCAATAACCTACACAGTATCTGCAATTGCAGCAGCGTACCATTGAAGAATTCCGGCGCCGTGCGAGCCGCGTTCGCGTCCTCGTACGTGAGCACGGCGTCGCCCTTGGGCTGGCCGTCTGTGTCCGTGTAGATCTTGATCTTGAACGGCCACTGGTCCTTATAGCCACGCTTCTGCTTCTCACGCGCGACGACGCCGATAGCACCGAACATTTCCTGCAGCTCGTCACTTGTGACGTCCGTGGGAAGGTTCGAGATGTAGATGCGCGCCCACGTGGGGTCGGCCAGCGCCTCCTTCGCGGGGTCCCACGCATCCGATGCCTTCGGTTGACTCTCGTCCTGCTGCTCTGACGCCGAATCGCCGTCCCGCTCCCGGTCTCGGCTGCCGCTACTGCTGCTCGGCTCGGCTCGTCGCGGCGCGTCCCTATCCGAGCGTCCACGGTCCCGAGACCTGTCATCGCGTCCCCCGTCGCGCCGGTACGAGTCTCGCTCGCGCGGCCTGTCTCTGTTGCGGTCGCCGCCGTAGGACGAGGAGCCCTCGTAGCGGTCCCGGTCACTGTCGCCGCGATAGCTCATGGTCGCAGCGTCTAATGTATCTGCCCGTCGGTCCAATCGCGGGGTTGATCTGAAATGTATGTGGTCCACATCTATTAGTGTGTATATGCTCTAATAGGGTTAGGGTGAATTATGACTCTAAAAATATCAGCCAATGCACGTGCAGTAATCATGTAGTTTCAACCAGTAGAAACCCTCCATTCGAGTCAGACTGGATACTGTGCGAAGCCACAATCGCAACGGCGAAACCCCCGTCGCCTATTTTCGCATCGAGAGGAAGCCGGCGCTGTCCCAACACGCCCAACCTGCGCCATAGGAGGAAGGCAACTGCACCGCAAGCAGACCCTGGAGCGAGACATCGCCACCATGGACGAGAAATC
The DNA here is from genome assembly GCA_014706105.1 of Phytophthora quercina. Classification (NCBI taxonomy): domain Eukaryota; phylum Oomycota; class Peronosporomycetes; order Peronosporales; family Peronosporaceae; genus Phytophthora; species Phytophthora quercina. Next base: position 241,470 of record JACBOW010000029.1, on the reverse strand, counting down.
GAGGAAACCAGAGGGTGCGTCTTGCTGCAGCCTCTTACACTGCGTCTGAATTAACCATCTTGTATCAACTACAGACACGCCGTTCAAGCAGCAGAAGCTCAAGGCCTGGCAGCCAATTCTCACACCCAATTGGGTCATCGGCACCTTCGCTGTCGTGGGCCTCATCTTCATCCCTATTGGCATCGTGTTACACACTGAGTCAGACAATGTGCGTCTCTACCATTTGTGTATCAATTATCATAAAAGTGTCATGTATTTAATTTGTTTATTACTGTGTGGCAGGTGGTGGAATACTCAATCCAATATGACGGTGATGGTATGACGTCATCGTCTAACATCGTGGATATCGGCAGTGGTTGCTACCTGAGTGACGAGGACGAGGGTGACTCGTTCGACGTGGATGAACATGGCTGTAGGATCACATTTAAGATCGAGAAGGAGATGAAGGCGCCCGTGTATTTGTACTACCAACTGGACAACTTCTACCAGAACCACCGTCGTTACGTGCAGAGTCGCAGTGACGCACAGCTCCGAGGAGATGCCACGGCCAGTACCAGTGACTGCTCGCCACTCACCACGACCGGCACGGGCATGTACAAGTACAACTCGACGGCGGAGAAGACAATCGGTGACAATGAAACGGACTACACGCTGATGCCGTGTGGTTTGATTGCCAACAGTTTGTTCAACGACATTTTCTGGGTCAACAAGCTCGTGACCGGCGGCAAAACGTACTACCAGAACGACACGTACGAAGGCAAAATGCTCGTGAACCTTGTGGACCAGACAGGAATCGCCTGGAAGTCGGATGTTGAGACTAAGTTCAAGAACATCGACCTGGCAGACCTTTCTGACGCTGACAACACGATGCTGCTCTGGCAGAACCCGCGCTACCGCTACATCATCCCCATGTACGAGGGCCAGGAGGCGATTGCCAACAAGACGGCATGGACGACGGCTGCGCCTGCTTACGGCGTGCAGGACGAGCACTTTATCGTTTGGATGCGTACGGCTGGTCTGCCGAGCTTCCGCAAGCTTTACGGCCGCATTGACACAGATCTGGCGGAGGGAACGGAGCTTGAGTTCCTTGTCTCCAGCAGTAAGTTTTACATGTGTCTTGCTGTGCTTCAAATGGTACGAGCGATATATCTAACTCGCTATGTTTTGTAATTTGGTTCGTGGCAGACTTCGTGGTGAGCACATTCGAGGGCAAGAAGTCGATCGTGATCTCGACGACGTCATGGTTTGGTGGTCGGAACCCGTTCCTCGGCATCGCGTATATCATCGTGGGTGCGCTCTGCATGGTGCTGGCCATCTTGTTCTTCGCTAAGCACAAGCTGAGTCCGCGTAAGCTGGGCGACACGCGATACCTGGTGTGGAAGAACAACCACTAAGCATCAAATCGCAGACAGGTCAGCAAGGTGTCCTTGCACATGACGACGGAGCTCTGGCTCGTGGTAGTGAGCGAGCTGTAGGAGTTGACAGCGTCAAGAAAGAACCCACCGAGCGCTCGCCGTCCGTGCCATTGTATTCTTTTACTTTCACTTTTCTAGCAGAGGCGTCATTTAAGCTGCACTTCTCCTGTTGTTAGGAGACGTGCAAAAATGATAATTGAAGTCGTTTGTGCTTCCCAACGCTTCGTCAATCAAAGCAGAAAAGTATCTTCCCAATCGTCGGCATACGTCCCAAAAAACAATTCAGAACATGCTCGCAAGTCGCTACGAGTTGTTGGAGAAGATCGGAAATGGGGCTTTTGGGGAAGTGCATCGAGCTAAAGACCTCGAGTCGGGTGAGATTCGAGCCATCAAGCGGCTACGAGTGAATGACGACGGCCAGCTTTCTGTCGTTCCAGCCGCACAATTCCAGGAGATCGAGGCCTTGCGTCAACTCCAGCATCCCAATGTACATACGTCATCGAACTTATCTAATTAGCACTTGGTCGGACTAATGTCGTTGATGTCCTAATTGCTACAGATCGTGAAGCTGCTGGATGTGATATCTGATGGCAGCTACATTGCTCTGGTGCTCGAGTACATGTCCACAGACCTCCTCAGCATTGTCCGGAATCGAGAAGAACCGTTGCATCCAGCTGACGTTCGAGGTCTTCTTCGGATGCTGCTGCATGGAGTTGCCTGCTGTCATGAGCACAACATCCTACATCGAGACCTTAAACCAGGAAATTTGCTTTTGAGTGCTGACGGAGTCCTCAAACTCAGTGATTTCGGGCTCGCTACCGTCTTCGTGGGGCAGCAAGGACGTTCGTATTCACATCAAGTGGCCACACGCTGGTATCGTGCACCGGAGTTGCTATTTGGCACGCGGCACTATGACTCCGCTGTGGATATGTGGGCGGTGGCCACCGTCTTCGCCGAGTTACTGCGACCCACACCGTTGTTTGCAGGACAGAACGATCTGGACCAGATCTTCCGAGTTATCCAAGTGCTAGGTGATATCGAGAAACAGTGGCCTGGTGTGCGTGAACTTCCTGATTTCAACAAGGTGTCCTTCCCTTCGAATGAGCCCATGCCACTCCGCAAGCTTTTTCCTGATGCTGAAGCTTCTGCGGTGGATCTGTTGTCCAAGCTGCTTGTGCTGGATCCGAGTAAGAGGCTATCGGCTCGAAAGGTGACGAGTTGAATGCACGTTGCTATGATCTCGTTTTTCAACTAACTTTTGGCGTTGTCTTTCCACAAGGCTCTAGTGCACGATTTCTTCTTTGAAGGCCCAGCACGTTCGCAGTTTTCATTTGAAGGCTCGTCAGGCCCGAAAGCACGAACTGAAAGCCAAGAAAAGGATGCCCAAGAGTCCGATGTCTTCCTCGCTTCGCTTGGCAAACCACTACGACTGACTTGAAGCAAGCACAAACTAACTCACATCACAAGTTATTTTGTTTTTCACGCGGAAGTACTTCGCTACAAATGTTTTTTTCCCCTCAGATATTGCATTCGGCTTATACATCGAGTGATTATCGACTGGTGTACTGTGTAGCCTCTGTAAAACGCTTCATCCACGTTTCACGGCCAACGCTAGCAGGAGCGCGGAAGCGGAGCATTCGATGACCTGCCTCAGGAGGAACCAGCTTGAGCTTGAGTTCATCGGTGCGGCTGCGCACGACACTGTAGCCGCTGACGCTAATAGGCCGCTCAAAAGGAGGACCGCGCTCCTCATACTCGCTCTTCGACTTGTAGCACGTGAGCGTATCGTGCTTCAACACATAGAAGTATTGACGCCACCGCGAAGAAAAAACGTGACCCTTCTCGTAGCGCTCCAAGTAGCCCGACACTACACGGCCTTTATCAGCCACCTTGTCCACTGTGTCGATAGTGTGTCTCGTGGCCTGCATAGTGCTCTGATACAAAGCTTGTTGCTCAGCTAAGGCACTTTCGATTTGGGTCTCAGTGCTGCGAATTGCACCCTGTACCGAGCTCACCTGCTCAGCATGAGTCTGCTCGATCTGTGCAACAGCCTCGTGCTCTTGCCGGCCCCACTCCGCGTTCGCCTTCGTGATGTGCTTCACTTGGCGCTCTTTATCCTCGAGGGACTCCTCCAATTCTGTCATTCGACGCTCGTTCTCGTCCCAAGCTGCCATAAAGCGGTCATACTCTAGCTGTGTCAAATACTGCAGCTGGCTGCGGACAGGTCCATTCAGAAATCCTGCAAGCACTGTGGCGGCCTGGGGGCCACGCGCGACGAAGTTGTACTGTGACACCATCGCCTCTAAATTGTTCTTGTAGGTCAGCAGCTCAAGTGGAACTCGTGTCAAAGAAACAGGCCCAAGTCCACTCTTCTTGTCAACAAGCATGATCGAAGAAACAGCACGACCTCGCAGCTGTTGTTGTTGCTGCTGGGCCTCCGTATCTGTCTCGTTCTTGCGGAGAACCACAGAGTGCAGATAGCGAAGCAGCTCACCACAGAAAATCGCCGAGGACACTTCATTCGCGCGATCAAAGCGTCTTCGCACGCGTCCCAGCTTAGCCCATAATTTTTTCTTTCCAACATGGAAGTCCAGCGAGCAGGCAAGCTCTGGGCTTGACGGCGGTGGGCCACGCAAATCCACGAGGAACGGCTTGAGCAAGGCGTTGACTTCTCCCAAACCTTCGGCATGTACCGTATCCAGTACCGCTGTATTGACGGGCATCGCCTCGCTTGGTGTGTTTAAGTACTCCATCGGCACCGAATAGCGTGTGATGCTTGCGGTACATCGGGCAAGCAACAGGTCAGGTACCTGTGTTTCTCCCTGTAATTCAGCCTCCGCTGCCTCAGCATCTTCTAGGATACCACCAAGTCCTCCATTGTCACCTTGAGTAGTTGTTCGTCCTCCCGCTCTGATCGAGGTACTCCACCGGTTCGTAGGGAATCGCGATAACTGTTTGCTGAGCGCACGACCAGCTCTGTTTTTCAGGAAGCTAAAGAGTCCCGTGTTCAAGGGTGCTGGGGTTGTAGATGTCACCATGCTATCTCCTTCTTCAGAAACCTGCTGCTTCTTCAAATTGCCAAACTCGTCGAAAACCGAGTAGTTTCCCTGTCCAGCGTCCACGACGGCGGCATGTTGGTTGCTCTGTGATTCATTAGCCTTCAGCTTCCTCTCTGTAACATCCAAAAGATACTCTGCAGTAATAGGCGCTCGCTCATACACTGCGAGTCTCGCATGCACGAGGTCGCAGTACGACTTGAAAGCTCGTTGTACCAGTTCCTGCCAGTGGGCAGCAAACACGTTGGTCACGACACGTTGCAGCACCACGGGCGCTCCATCCGGAGCTGCCATAGCATGTGTCAGCGACCTGATTAGTCGCACCAGCAGTGCTCCGTTCAGATAGCGACCAAAGAAGGATTTGCACTCCAGTCGGTCGGCTACGTGCGTCAGCAGTTTGGGCGACGTGTGCGGCTCCTCGGGTCCCTGGAATGAGTTAGACTTGAGCACTACACAGTCCCTCGTAGGTACCAGAGCACTCAGCAGCAGCTGAGCGTCCGTCGAGCCTGCAGCCAATTGTTGCTCGAAGTACGTCGAGGCTGAGTCGCAGCCGTTCATGTCCTTGATCTTGAGGTCCACAGCTCCCCACGTGAAGTGCGGTGCCAGCTCCTCGAGCAGCGTAGAGTTCCTGTCTGCATCGGCTATCCCCTCGCCCACTTGGAGCTGTGCATAGTCCGCTAGGAACGGCAGTGCGGCCTGGAAGCTGGAGCTGGTGATGGGGCTGTACTTGGCTACAACCACGTGCGAGCTCAGTACGAGCAGCAGTGAGCCCCAGAATGGCTCGTCGACCAAAGATACACCGCGTAGAACCAGCAGCAACATGCTAGCGTCCTGTTCGGGCACGGAGACGGCGCTGGAGCTCAGGAACAGGCCGCGTTCGGTCGATCCGGTCGATCCGCCGTCCTTGTCGTCCTCTGGGACGTACAATACACCCACCAGTGCCACCTTCCGCGACGAAAGCTTCGCTCCGTGGAGAACGCCCACGCCCTCATCGTGCAGTCGGAGACCGCGGCCGTCGGAGCCCTGGGAGCTCGTACACAGCGGCACCAGGTTCGCCGCCGACATGACAATTGGATTTTGTATTTGTTACGATACGACGAGATTTCTGTTAGTTAACATAACTTGAAATGATTGCGTCAACGACTATATATATATTTTGGAATTGAGACGAATGCGATAAAATTAGAGAACACCATCGCAAAATTAGCGATTACTACTTACAACAAGCACTCGAACCACTTGACGGGCTTCTGAGAGTTCACGATCAACGCGTCGCCATTCAGGAAGGCCGTGTCGGCGTGGTTGAGGCCGGTACGTAGAAGGTGTCTCGTAGGTGTTGCCGAACTTGGAGGTGGAGAGTCCACCGGCACAGCTCTGGTACTCGACAATACCATCGTTCTCGCTGGACTTGTGTGGGATGATGGCACCCGCGAGCTTGTACACTGCCTGATAGAGCGACAACAGACCCGAGTAGTTATCACTGCACATCGTAGCGTCAACGTTTGACTGGAAAACAGATTGCGCCGCCGCGTACGCAGAGTTGACCGACGAAGTGCTGTACGACTCGTCCTCATACGACAAAGCGAGCTTTGCTGTGTTAGCGGGGCACTGACCAAGTAGATTCGCCACAGCCTGGAGAAAAACGTTGCTCCCGCTGCAAGCATTCTGGAGGTAGTCTGCACCCATACTACCCGTCATCGGAGCACTCAGACTCACCCACGTACTGCTTGACGCCAAACTGCATCGACTGTTCGCCAACGCACCGGCCACCATCAGACCACCCATCGAGTGTGACACCACAATGGTGTCTGCGATTGTCTTTGATAACGAGCTGCTGGTGCTGCTCACAGAGATGGCGAAGTTGCAGACCTTCTGCTGCAGCGTGGCGTCCGACCAAGCATAGTCGACGGTGTTGAGGACAGCGTACTTGATGGACGTGCAGCACGGGGCGCTGTCTGAGAGATCGCCAAAGTAGTCGGAGGTGGTTTGCAACGTCGTCTCCTCGGTGTCGGAGTCCAAGCCGTGGAAGAAGATGCACGGACGTGGGGTTGACTGGCACGTGCAGGACGACGAGGCCAGCGTAGTTGTGGCTTCTGCTTTCAATTTCCGACGAGTTGAAGAGGAAATGGTCTGGCCGGTGAGCAGGGCGAGCGTCGTTTCCGAGACCGTAGTGGCCGTGACCACAGTCTCGCATGATAAAGCGGTATCGTCGCTCAGGGTTGGTGCAGTGATCGTGACCGGGCTATCCAAGTACTCCACGCTGATGTCCAGGTCGCTGCCGTAGATGGTGAAGCCGTCTGAGCCCGATGAGCACACCACGAAATCCGCATCGCCCAACGTCACCTTGAACAAATTGCCGCTCGGACACGTGATGGTGTCGTTGCCAGCGGCTGCATTCGAGATGGCAGTAGCACCATTGAGCACCGACATGATGTCGTTGAGAGGCGGCAGCAGACTCGAAGACAGACACTGCGCACTTTGAGCGCCGCTCGTGTCCCCCACGGTGGATGTCACGAAGTACGCCACGCCGTCCACCAGCAGGAACGTGTAGTCGGTGGTGCCGTCCATGAAGGCGGCGTATCCGTCGTAGAGCACGGAGGTGTTGTCAGAGGACACGACGGGGTTGGCGAAGACGTAGAACTGGGACTGTCCGTAGATGTTCATGGAGGATCGTTTGAGTGTGAACTGGAGTCGTAGTGACGGTGCGTCGGCCAGGGATGTAGCAAGACGGCGATGCGCGGGAATGTCCTGCTCGACTCTCAGACCGGTGTTTTTGGTTGCCATGGTGGTGGCTGCCAGTGCTAGTAGCGCGAATAGAGCGAGGTTCAGGAATCGGTGAGGAGACTTGAGAACCGACATGATGTGGTGGCTTGGCGAAGAGGTTTGGTGGTTGGTTGCTTGCCACGAGGCGAATTGAGAAGTGAGTGGTTTGATCAGAGGCATTGATTCGAAGGCGTTAGCTTGGCATCTTGGTAAGAGCTGCAGTGCTTTGTGGATCGGTGCCGAGCTCTTGCCACGAATAAGCAAGCGGCCCTTGAGGATGCAACGTGCTTGCACTTGAACGTGTCGCTATCTCATCGCGGAGAGCGCTCGCAGGTGCGCTGGTTGGATGGCAACCAGTCGTGGTGCAGCGATAAAGGTGAACGTTGCCTCGAGTCGTTGGGGCGCTTCCTGGCAGATCCGGGAAGGAGGAGATGACAATGGCAGCGGCTTTAATTGACACATTTCAAAGACGTGACAGGAGTGAGACCGGCAGATCATCTTTTTGACAGCTTCGAGGTGATGGGCGAGTCTAGTAGAAGTAGACTCAGTCTACCGCTGCAACACCGACACGATTTTAATTCCTGCGATGCCATGACGCGACGCAGGATTTCGTCGATGCAGGAGCGAGTTCGAGGCTTGCGAAGTAGGCAAACACATCGAATTGTAGCGTGTGACGACCTCACAGCGCTGGTCAAATTGATCAACTTGATCCCGGGGTGGATGAATTGGCACACCGCTATCTCATCGGTATCACATCAGCTCTGATGGATCATCCTCGCTGGGCTAAGCACGTTGAAGTTGGAGCTCTCTGCGTTAGTGCTTGCCTATCATTGAAGTATGTATCCTGGCCGCGCCGCCATACGCTCGTCGAATTCACCGAAAACGTTCCAGTGGAACTCAAATGAGCCACCAACGCTAACGTGAGCTTCGTTTGCAAGGATAATTTTGTGATGGCTCAATAATCTGGCCCATGGAGAGTGCAAAAAGGCATTTTAAAAAGCTGCGGTGCTAGCATACAACACAAGTGAGCTGTGCCGAAACCATTTTACTTGTGAAGACATTACAGGCGACTGCGTAGACACAGCAAGATGGTATTTCATCTTGCGCTGTACTGGTCTACAGCAGACATTCGAACCACTTGACAGGCTTCTGCGAGTTCACGATCAACGCGTCACCGTTGCGGAAGGTTGTGTCGATGTGATTAAGCCCAGTCAGATAGAAAGTGTCGTCGTAGGTGGTGCCAAACTTCGAGGTCGACAAGCCTCCAGCGCAGCTCTGGTACTCGACGATGCCATCGTTTTCACTCGACTTGTGGGGGATGATGGAGCCTGCCAACTTGTACTCTGCTTGGTATATCGATAGCAGGCCTGAGTAATTGTCACTACACATTGCAGCGTCGACATTGGCACGGAAAGCAGTCTGTGCTGCTGCATACGCCGTATTGAGTGCCGAAGTGCTGTACGACTCATCTTCGTACGACAAGGCCACCACAGCAGTACTGGCCGGACATTTTCCGATAAGATTTGCCACAGCCTGGAGAAAAACGTTGCTCCCGCTGCAAGCATTCTGGAGGTAGTCTGCACCCATACTACCCGTCATCGGAGCACTCAGACTCACCCACGTACTGCTTGACGCCAAACTGCATCGACTGTTCGCCAACGCACCGGCCACCATCAGACCACCCATCGAGTGTGACACCACAATGGTGTCTGCGATTGTCTTTGATAACGAGCTGCTGGTGCTGCTCACAGAGATGGCGAAGTTGCAGACCTTCTGCTGCAGCGTGGCGTCCGACCAAGCATAGTCGACGGTGTTGAGGACAGCGTACTTGATGGACGTGCAGCACGGGGCGCTGTCTGAGAGATCGCCAAAGTAGTCGGAGGTGGTTTGCAACGTCGTCTCCTCGGTGTCGGAGTCCAAGCCGTGGAAGAAGATGCACGGACGTGGGGTTGACTGGCACGTGCAGGACGACGAGGCCAGCGTAGTTGTGGCTTCTGCTTTCAATTTCCGACGAGTTGAAGAGGAAATGGTCTGGCCGGTGAGCAGGGCGAGCGTCGTTTCCGAGACCGTAGTGGCCGTGACCACAGTCTCGCATGATAAAGCGGTATCGTCGCTCAGGGTTGGTGCAGTGATCGTGACCGGGCTATCCAAGTACTCCACGCTGATGTCCAGGTCGCTGCCGTAGATGGTGAAGCCGTCTGAGCCCGATGAGCACACCACGAAATCCGCATCGCCCAACGTCACCTTGAACAAATTGCCGCTCGGACACGTGATGGTGTCGTTGCCAGCGGCTGCATTCGAGATGGCAGTAGCACCATTGAGCACCGACATGATGTCGTTGAGAGGCGGCAGCAGACTCGAAGACAGACACTGCGCACTTTGAGCGCCGCTCGTGTCCCCCACGGTGGATGTCACGAAGTACGCCACGCCGTCCACCAGCAGGAACGTGTAGTCGGTGGTGCCGTCCATGAAGGCGGCGTATCCGTCGTAGAGCACGGAGGTGTTGTCAGAGGACACGACGGGGTTGGCGAAGACGTAGAACTGGGACTGTCCGTAGATGTTCATGGAGGATCGTTTGAGTGTGAACTGGAGTCGTAGTGACGGTGCGTCGGCCAGGGATGTAGCAAGACGGCGATGCGCGGGAATGTCCTGCTCGACTCTCAGACCGGTGTTTTTGGTTGCCATGGTGGTGGCTGCCAGTGCTAGTAGCGCGAATAGAGCGAGGTTCAGGAATCGGTGAGGAGACTTGAGAACCGACATGATGTGGTGGCTTGGCGAAGAGGTTTGGTGGTTGGTTGCTTGCCACGAGACGAATTGAGAAGTGAGAAACGAGGACTGGAGATTGTCGTCGTGGTGAGCGGGAAGGGGGGGGAACGAGGTGTACATCTTGGCTATCCCCTCCTGAATTGCTCTAGGGTGCTGCGAGTCGCAGTGCGACTCCATCGCCTTGTTACAAGACTTATACTTATGACCCGTGAGAGGGGCGCCCTTGGATGTGTGCCCATCGTTCATGAAGGAGAGTTCACGCAGCTGCCCTGGGTGATACCAATATGCCATTGGCATTGGCAATGGCAATACCTGTACGTGTAGCAATGATAGTCAGCTGAGGAGAATCATGGACGCGCTTCTGACAGGAAGGAAATGCAAGGGAGGATCTTAATGACATCCGGCGGCAACAAAGCCACTGTGACTACAGTTGCACTCGCAGTGACTCGCTTGGAAATCACGATTTTCTTTTTCTAAGCGGTGGCGTGGACGTCAAGAGGGCGAAACTACTCACTTCGCCGAGTTGCATCAAGCTACCTGTTGCTCGCGATCTAAAAGTTCTTGACCTTCTCGCCCTGAACCGCGGCACGGGCTATGACGCAACGGCAGCCAACCCTCTCAGTTTTCACTGGACAGGTGCTCAGCGGATGGTTGGTGCCAACGACAGCATTTCACGTGCAGATATCTGGTGCGAGGATTGCCCGCGTGCTCATCGCCAGTCACTGCAGGCTTTCTCTGCACTAGCAAGCATGCGTTGGGTGTCTGTAGTTGTACGCCGTACGACACGGTCCGAAATGAAGCCCTCCTCGTGTAATAACATGTACTACTACGTAGTACCATACTGACTTGGGCTTGCGACTTCTCTCTTATTACTACTACATGTACTGTAGACTACAGTTTGTACATGTAGTACCTACTGTCCCGGTTGTTGATGGTCATTTGCGCAATCAAGAAGATCAAGGAGACGAGACGTCTAAGACGACTACCGAACCATCAAAGAGCGGGACATGTTGAAGTTGAAGTGACAGATCATTGAAGTATCTTTTCGGTGTTCGAACGCCAACTACGGTAGCGATGTTCACAACCAAAGTATCTGACTCACTCACGCACACTCACAACAGACACTCGAACCACTTCACGGGCTTCTGCGAGTTCACAACCAGCGCGTCGCCGTGACGGAACGCCGTGTCGGCGTGGTTCAGCCCAGTCAAGTAGAATGTGTCGTCGTAGGTGTTGCCAAACTTGGACGTGGATAGCCCACCAGCACAGCTCTGGTACTCGACGACGCCGTCATTCTGCTTCGACTTGTGAGGGATCACAGAGCCCGCCAGCTTGTACACCAGTTGATCCGTTGAGAGCAGACCCGAATAGTCGTTGCTGCAGATTGCTGCATCAACGTTTGACCGGAAAGCAGACTGAGCCGCAACGTACGCTGCGTTCAGAGCAGAAGTGCTGTGCGCTTCATTCTGATACGCAAGCGAGACAGCAGCGTTGCTGGCAGGACACTGGCCGATGAGGTTAGCCACAGCCTGAAGGAATATGTTGTTCCCACTGCATGCATTCTCCAGGTAGTCAGCTCCCATGCTCCCCGTCATCGATGCGCTCAAACTCACCCAGGTCGTACTCGATGCGAATTTGCATCGCCCGTTGGCCAACGCACCACCCACCATGAGACCGCCCATCGAGTGCGTGACAATGATGGTGTCTGCGATAGTCTTCGACGAAGCGCTACTGGTACTGCTAACAGAGAGGGCGAAGTTGCATACCTTCTGCTGAAGCGTAGCGTCCGTCCAAGCACTGTTTACCGTGTTCAGCTGTGCGTACTTGATCGATGAACAGCAAGGTGCATTTTTGGAGAGATCACCGAAGTAGCTGGACTTTGTCTGTAGCGTGGTTTGCTCAGTGCTGGATCCCAAGCCGTGGAAGAAGATACACGGGCGTGGGGTCGATTTGCAAGAGCACGACGACGAGGCCAGTGTTGTCGTAGCCTCTGCCTTCAACTTACGCCGGCTTGAAGACGGGATCTCCTGGCCCGTGAGCAAAGCAAGTGTAGTGGGTGTGACCGTCGTGGCCGTAGCAACCTTCTCACACGACAGTGCCGCATCACCACTCAATGCTGGCGCAGCGATTGCGACCGGGCTATCCAAGTACTCCACACTGATGTCCAGGTCGCTGCCGTAGATGGTGAAGCCGTCCGAGCCCGATGAGCACACCACGAAATCAGCATCGCCCAACGTCACCTTGAACAAATTGCCGCTCGGACACGTGATGGTGTCGTTACCAGCGGCTGCACTCGAGATGGCAGTAGCACCATTGAGCACCGACACGATGTCGTTGAGAGGCGGCAGCAGACTCGAAGACAGACACTGCGCACTTTGAGCGCCGCTCGTGTCCCCCACGGTGGATGTCACGAAGTACGCCACGCCGTCCACCAGCAGGAACGTGTAGTCGGTGGTGCTGTCCATGAAGGCGGCGTATCCGTCGTAGAGCACGGAGGTGTTGTCAGAGGACACGACGGGGTTGGCGAAGACGTAGAACTGGGACTGTCCGTAGATGTTCATGGAGGATCGTTTGAGTGTGAACTGGAGTCGTAGTGACGGTGCGTCGGCCAGGGATGTAGCAAGACGGCGATGCGCGGGAATGTCCTGCTCGACTCTCAGACCGGTGTTTTTGGTTGCCATGGTGGTGGCTGCCAGTGCTAGTAGCGCGAATAGAGCGAGGTTCAGGAATCGGTGAGGAGACTTGAGAACCGACATGATGTGGTGGCTTGGCGAAGAGGTTTGGTGGTTGGTTGCTTGTCACGAGGAAAAATGTGAAGTGAGGGTTTGCAAGAGGTGAGCACTGGAGCTCGGCATCTTGGTAAGCGCTGCGGACGAAATAGGGCTTGGTACCGATCTCTGGGATTTGGCGGGCTTGCACTTGTGAGAGGGGCCCGTGTGCTTGTCGTTTTCCCAGCGCGAGAGTTTGGTTACTGTACTTTGACGTAGCAAACCAAATTGGATGCAAGTCAATGGCTAATACATGTAGCTTCGGTCAAGGCGAGTTATAGAGCTGCAGGCAATGACAACTATCGAGAAATCTAATGACGACTACTGTAATTCCAGGTACCAGGCTAGCAGTCATGACATCTCCAGAAACAAGCCACGCGGGAACACATTGTTCGACGCTTTTTTTTTCTTCTAACAGCGAGAGGTGCTCGAACTATTTTTGATTCTAACATCGGGCACCGCGCATGGGTATGCAAAATATGTCGGTGTGGTGTTAGCGCATGCCTAAGCTGATTCGGCCAAGCTGAATGGTTCCATGTCTTGCGGAAGGTGTTGCTGCGCGAGCATCAGAGTGATCGATAGCGTGACTGAAGGTGCCTACATGTACTGTGCTTTCAGAAAGCGGCGTAGGCATCGTCACCCACCGAACTGGACCCCGCGGCAAGCATTCTCGTCTGGAAGTCGAGGTTGTTGAAGCTTTGTTGCCAACCTACGACCATCGTTTCCACTCTTTGGTGCATGCGTGGCTAGCAAGCTGTTCAATCTGCTTGGACAGTACAGCGTTGAAGTTAAACTTGCAGGGGGAGGAGCGGATAACATCAAGTCAGCGTATCATCGAAGTATCTTGGTAGCTTTGCAGTTTAGCACGTCGTTTCGGTCCTAGATCGACGTGCTATATTGCCCCAACGCAAAAGGGTTTCGCTGTGTGTGGATATCAGCGTAAGTACGCGTATATGTACATGGATAGTTAACCAGTTTGGAGGCTTCGCGCCGTCGGATTTCCACCGAAAATTCCCCAGGCTAGCGTGGGACGCATCTCCTCCATTCGTGTGCACTTCAACTACCGGTAGTCAAGCTCCCACTCCGTGATGGTTCAAGTATCCGGCTCCATTCGGTGAACGTCATTCGCTCGGCTGGCATCGTTGCTAATCGAGCGCTATGCAAGGACTCGTGTTGGGGCACTGCAAGCTTCGCAAGCGGTCTCCTGGCGGAAGAGCTTGCATGTAAAGCATTTTGGAACGGCTGGCCAGATGAATGCCCACTTTGTGGCAGACAGAGCCTCTGTCACAGAGGTACATGATGTACTGTGCAACACCGTTGACCCAGGTCGGAAAGTCGGAGGTTGCACGGCGATGGGCACAGCGGGCAATCTTTGGCCGGACGATGCCAACGTGGAAATGCTGCCGTTGGAATCCATCGTCGGGGGTGTAATCTCCACTGGAGCAGGTTGTTGCCATCATCAACGGGCGTAGTTATTGTACATGTAGCTCCTCATTTTGGTGCGGATCCAGCTCATATTGTAGGCTTCAGTTTGAAGCGACCAGGCGATGCTGCTGTCTTTGTCAATAGTGCTGTCGACGTCAGGTATCAAACGGATTTGACACCATAGACGTCAAAGGTCGTCAAGGACGTCGAGCCAACGACTCGTGACACCATAGATAGGTAGTCACTCTGTATCATGGTCCAAGATCCAAGATCCTTGGATATGAGCTTGGTGGCTAGGACGTGGTGAGATCTTTCTTAGTGAGAATGGGTGATACGATCCTGTTTTACTGCGTGCCAAGTTGCAGTCTGCACCTTTGGGGAAGGTGATTGAATGCCTGTGTAGTCCCTATCGGATTGGCTTGAAATACGGCGTTTTAGCCAATCAGCAAACGGTAAGCAAGAGAAGTCGATTGACTAACGCTACAACCGTAGCAAGTCTGCATCGCGACCCTTGACGTCGACACCACTATTTGTCAACCGAAGGCACCAGCGACTCGGATGGCTGCAACACCCACACACGCGATGTTGAAGCTGTCAGAAAGATTGTCACGGTGTCCGCTGACAGTCCCACGGCAATCACTTTTATGGCGATGACAGCCGCTGGATGTGGGTCATTGAGATGATCTATGAGATCCTCAGCCATGTCATGTCCTTCCCGCTCGAACTTCGAGTCGAAGCAGACTCCTTCTCTGTCGCCAAAAGCATGACTGGCTGTTGCTATCCGGCCACGGCAGCTGCGCGCAGATGAAGAGCGGACGCCACGTGCAAACACATCTTGGCGGCGACGAGATCGCAACGAGTGCTTACCAAGTGCAGTCCCAACAGAGCTCCGCCCTACGCCTTTCAGCCCTCACTTCGACTTTTCCTCGTGGAAACCAACACGTCTCCTAACTTCAAGCCTGTCACACCACACCGCCATGTGGCCGTCCACTTCTCGCCTCCTCGCACTGGGCTTGCTCGTGACGCTCGCAATTGCTGTCACCGCCGTCTCCGCGACAACCTTGGCCGACGCACGGCCAATTCGCCTGCATTTCACACTCAAGCGCAACTCGATGAAGATGTACGACCAACTCGAGTTCGATATCTTCGCTAACCCCGTTGTATCCTCCGACAAAACCACCGTCCGCTACGATGGTTATGCCGTCTTCAAGGACGGCACCACCAAGCACACGATTTTGATGGTCGACGGTATCGCCTACTTCGCGACGTTGATAGCCGATGGGTCCGAGACTGCTGAGTGCTCGTCTTCGAGCTCACTCGCACTGTTCAACTACGTCATACCGGCACTCAATGATGCCACGGCCATCTCAAGCGCGACGGTCGACGATAAGAAGATAACGTGTTCGAGCGGAGACTTGTTCAAGGTTGTTCTTGGTGACGCCACATTCGTGCTCTGTGCGTCGGGTACCTCGGGCTTCATCGTGTACGGAAGTGACCTGGACATCAACGTCAAGTATCTAAATAGTCCAGTCTCGATCGAGGCACCCACACTGAGTGAAGATGCGAGACGTTCATGTGAGACGATAGTTTCACCATCCACGGTGACAGCAACGACACTAGCATTGCTCACTGGGGAGCCCATTTCATACAATTGGAGTAGTCAAGGTCTCGCCCGTTATCTGGGTCAGTACTTTAGCTATGCACGTTGATTTAGCGATCCAAAACAAGAATTTTTACGTGCTTTACGATCAACGGCTGATGGCTGGCTGTACGTTGTCATGACATTACTAGTCGTATATCTGTCGTCGCTTACAACAAGCACTCAAACCACTTGACCGGCTTCTGGGAGTTCACGATCAGGGCATCGCCATGGCGGAAGGTTGTGTCGGCATGATTCAACCCCGTCAAGAAGAAAGTGTCGTCGTAGGTGTTGACGAACTTGGATGTTGCAAGTCCACCGGCACAGCTTTGGTACTCGACAATACCGTCGTTCTGCTGTGACTTGTGAGGAATGAGTGAGCCCGCCAACTTGTATACCAGTTGATCGGTTGAGAGGAGACCCGAGTAATTGTCGCTGCAAACCGCTGCATCAACGTTCGACCGGTAAGCTTTTTGGGCTGCCGCGTACGCTTCGTCCAGGGATGTAGTACTATAAGATTCACCTTCGTACGCCAACGATTTCGACGCCGCGGTAGCAGGACAACGACCGATCAGAGTCGCGATAGCCTCAAGGAAAACGTTACTTCCACTGCACGCGCCTTTAAGTAGTCGGAGCTCATACTACCGCCCATTGGTGGACTCATGCTCACCCAAGTAGTGCTGGAAGCGAAGCTGCACGACGCATTTGCGAGAGCTCCAGCAACCATAAGGCCGCCCATGGAGTGCGTGATGACGATCGTGTCCGCGACAACTCTCGACGTTGTGCTGCTGGAAAAACTCACAGAGCGCGCAAAATTGCACACTTTCTCCTGTTGAGATGCGTCAGTCCAAGCGTAGTCGACAGTATTCAGGATCGCGTAGCTGAACGACGAGCAGCACGGAGCATGTTCTTCGATGTCACCCCAGTAGTCGGAAGTCGTTTACAGTGTGGAGTACTCGGTGGTCGAACCCATTCCACGAAAGAAGATACAAGGGCGTGGAGTGGAGCTGCACGAACATGAGGAAGAAGTAATTGTCACATCCGCTTCAGCCTTTAGCATTCGACGGGTGTCGCTTGAAATAGTACTCCCGGTGAGCAATGCCAACGTTGTGTCCGAGACCGACGTAGGGGTGATCACCGTTTCGCAAGCTAGAGCAGTATCTGCATCCAGAGTTGGCGCCGAAATCTCGACAGGTTCGCTGACGTACTCCACCGAAATGTCGAGATCACTTCCGTAAATGGTGAAGCCGGATGCACCCGATACACAAAGTGCGAAGTCGGCCCCAGCGAAGACGGCCTTGAACAAGTTCCCACTCGAAACCTTGATTGCTTCGTCACTAGCTGAGACGGATGAAATGGCGGTGGCGTTGTTGAGTGCTTCCACAATCGAGTTTAGTGGTGGAATTGTGCCGGACTCGCAGTGTCGTATGAACTAGCGTCTCCGATAGGAGAAGCCACAAAGTATGCGATGCCGTCCACTAGCGAAAACGTCTCCGTGCCGTTACTGATGAATGCAGCGTAGCCGTCGTAGAGTACCGAAGTATTGTCAGAAGACACGACGGGGTTGGCCAAGACGTAAAACTCGGACTGATCATAGACCTTCATGGTGGAGCGCTTGAGCGTAAACTGGAGCCGCAAGGACGGAGCATCAGCTAAACTCGAAGCTAGCCGGCGGTGACCAGGGACTGCCTAACAGTAGCCGAAGCAAGCGTGACCACCATCGATGTGGCGATGGCAACTGCAATGCGAGATAGCGACATCTGCAATGAGGCGAGGGTTCTTGCAAAGTAGAATGTGCTGCAGAGGGGAAATGACGAAGTGAGAGGAATTGGGTGAGCAGATTGCCACCTAGGGGCTGCCCCCCACGAAGACTGTGCCTACACGGCTGCCCCACGAACCACCAGCTTCCCGAAGGTCCCGGGAAGTAGTTTGTCTCTTCCATTCTCGAACGCCACACACTAGTGTATTGCCGACGGAAATCCATCCCACTCAAAGCTCGATGGCAAAACAGGCAGCGGTCACAGCAGCAATCCGTTTACAAAACAAACGCGCACACGAAACCAAAGTGTTGGTACACGGTGCAAGCTTTTAAGCCTGGAATTTAAAAACCGTGGAATGATCGAGGATTGCTTGCTTGTTGGGCAACATTTGGTGTGGTCGTTATTAGCCTGAACCATCGCTTTGGTGTTGGTGAGGTGGTGTCGGTGGGCATCTCGCCGCTCATCGAGTTGATTTACTTCGGTAAGTGGACTTAGAAAGCTATCTGCCACGGTGCTGCCATCAGGAATGCACTCCGTCGACGCCTAATCCATGTAGTATTTTCTGCGGAGTCACCTCGAATTTTGGCGGGTTGCACTGGTTACAGGTTAAAGCAAAATGGCTTAACGTATCTTTTCCATCACGAGTCGTGCGACCACCAAAAGCTGGGCACTCAGGTGACGTTATGCTGTTTCGTGCGTCTCAGAGACCGTGACAAGCTGGTCTCCGGATCCAATTACCTGCCCGTGGATCGCCACGTCAAGTGCAAATGTGAACGACTGACGCCTTCAACGTAGTTCGCTCTATCGGGCTGGTAGTAACATGTAGCAAAAGAAACGAATCCTTCAGCTGGAATCTTGGTCTAAATGACCCGGATGGCCATGGCAGAATCCAGCTCTTGTGGCGATACTCTAATACGGTAACCCTTTTGATGTTAGCCCGCTATCCCAACATAAACTTTACTAAGAGAACCGTCACTAGCCCGAAGAAATCGAGCACTTTGTAAGGCTGATCAACCGCCAAGAGGATGAAAGCGAGCAAAGCTCCGGCTTGCCCAAAGAACTGCCTCCCTCGTTTCCCAATGCAACAGCTGCCGTGGCGATTATCTGGCCGTTTGTATGGCTTGGTTACGCTGTTCTCCATGCCATAAAACAGCAAGATCGAGCTTTCATGCTTTGCGGGTTGGTTACCGTACACATTTATCGCGGGATTGGGTCATTCCGTGTTTGAATCACTCGACTCAGTGCTAACATGTGGGGTCGAACTTTATCTGCGGCGTTCGCCACGTTCGCCCTTGTGGTGTCTGCCACCCACCCACAGCAGCAGGAGCGTGGTCTCGAAGCGGAAGCGGAAATGTGGAGCTTCGGTTCGACGGCCTGCGAGTGTAAGTCCACTCCTCGTCCGTGCCTCTTTATCCACGGCGAGATCAACGAGAAAGAGGAGAAGGAGCTGCAAACGACGCCTGTAAAGTTTGGCAACATGGCCGACCACGCCCCGTGCTGCTCGACAATCAAGTACGCTTCACTCGACACGAGGACTGTTCGTTGGACCGACAAGACGCTACAGGAGACCGTGTGCAAGCACGCTCTGTCAATGAGTGACTCCAGTGAGGCGAAGAAGGGTGTCATCAAGGACACTATCCTTGTGACCCACTCGATGGGCGCATTGATTGTGGCCGGTGCGGTCGCCAACGAGAAGTGCAGCATCGATAACAGCACGACGTGGGTCAGTATGAGCGCGCCGATGAACGGCACGATGGCTTCGAACTACGCGCAGGACATTTGCACAGACGACGACACGCAGGCTTTTCGAAAGATTTTAACGCTTCTGGGCAAGTGCCCCGTTGCTGCTGGCATGAAGTCGATCGCGTACATGGGCGGCAAATACAGCACCATGGCGCTTAACGAAGCGTACGTTGCTGCTCAGGAAGTGTACCGCAAACACGTGTCGGCCGCTATGTGCAGCAACGACAATATTGGCATCGTTTCCATGGACAAGGCCGGGTATCTGCTTCTAGGCTCTAAGATCGAGCATGGTACTAAAGAACACGATGGCGTCGTGACATTCGAAAGCTGCCGTGGCGGACTGCCGGAATCCCAGTTCAGCGACAGCTTCGAAGATCGATTTTACGTGTCGAAATGCAACCACGCCGACACTGCGTTCCTGCACGGAGACAGCTACTTCCGGGAGACAATTAAGCCGGTGAGTTGGTTCTCGTGCCTTCTCTAAGTCGCTTCACAAGGGGTTAATACATGCGAGAGTTTGTAAACTCTCACATGTATCATTTTTTTTTAAAATTAATTGTTTTAAAAAAATGATACTACAGTCATGTAGACAACACAAAATCTGTCTGGTACAGTGGTTACAGTAGGGTATTTGAGAGCTAAAACGCCACAAATCTGGAGTACAGATCATCCTGTCCTAACTGATAGTTGCCGTTGCCTCGGTCTCTATCAGATATAACAGGAATATCATTTAGAGGAAAAACACATTTCAAGACTATGGATCTGGCGTAAAGGCATCAACAACGTCGTATTTATGCTGTGTTGAATGGTTTCTTGTCTCAAAAGCAGCTATTATAATAGGGGTTGTCACAGTTGGAAAGTATGTTTGAACGGCGAATCATATCAAACCTACCTGTCCCGTCCTTTTCAATTCAAACCAACCAGAAAAATGCTAGGTTTCAGCCAGAAGTGAAGGTTTCACGTGATTGGCGGATCGATGCTAGAAGGTTTGCTTTGATTGGCTGCAGCTACAACCAGCAACTTCTGCTTCGTTTTTGTGCTGGCGAAAGAAACGTGAAGGTTTGATTTGATTGGCGGCTGAAACATACTTACTTTCCAACCGTGACAACCCCTAATGTAAAATTCATATCAATCAACAAGTTTGGACCTATTCTTGGAAAATGTGAGGACCTTTTCTTCGAGTTCATACAAGATTTTTTTCAAGTAAACTTGATACTCAGCTTTAATATTGCTTTTTGTATAGGGCCCTCGAAATCGAGTATCAGATTTGAATATTTAATATGACAAGGATATTGTGAATTCCGGCCAAATTTACCAAATTGGGCCGCATGGCCAATCACGTCGATACTAAAGCAAATCATCAGTGAATCGCTCACGCTCAAGAACATATGGTTTTGGGGTCTCCTTCTAAGTACGATTCGTACTTATCAGCGGATTCTATGGCGTGCTTGGCTGTGTGGTTGGTTCAAAGAACCACGCATGGAAATTTTGAGTACGTGTAGAACGCACAATATCAAGTTGTTGTATACAATTGACTGGGAACCAAGTCAGTGGACTCTGTCCGCCCCAAATATACCAGGATATCAGGGATGAGAGCGATCATTTAGGACAGGATGATCTGTATCTTGAACGGTGAAGGAGTCCCTAATTCATTTTTGGCAGCAACGGTGATACCGTTACTGTAACGGGGCAAGTGTTACCGTTACTAGCGTACACTATAAGTTAGAGGAAGCTCATAATAGTGAACACAAGTCTTGGCTTTAGGGTAAATTCAACTCTGTTATGGATTAGGGCCAGGGCGTAGAGCGCTGACCAATCAAATGCATGTCGAACCCTGATTGGCTGAAATGCATCATCATTTCAACCAATCAGGGAGTGACAGCACAGCATGCGAGTAGCGCATGCTGGTGCACTTACTGTCTGTGTCAAATTATGTAACTCTAACTACAAATGCAACTTGGATGTGGCCCGTCACAGTTACGGAAAAATGGGGACTCACTGGATGCAATGGAGTCGCGTTGCTTAATACAGCATATATGTAAGATGTTCGGCCGCACTATTGCAGAAAGGATGCACAAAATTATACCGAGATTAATTAGCAGTCTCAGCGAGGTTTCGTACGTGGTCGAAGTATTGACAAAAACAGTGATGATCCTGCGGAGTACTTTGAGAATGAGTTCAGAAGACACAGCAGGGATTTGTCTGATGCTGCAGCGGTGTTGTTGTCCGCGTCATAATAGTTGATCCAAGATTTGAAATCGTAATTTCGTGGTTATAACTGCTGAAAACCATATGCGATAGTTAGATATATGGTAAAAGAAACGACGTAGATTCTGAATCTGACGTCTGGTTTTACTGATTCGCAGCCGTTTTAGAGATAGAAGCGCCCAACGTAAGGGCATTTGCACTGGAAAAGTTTGGGGAAAGGGTTTCATTAGGGTTAGTTGTCTAGTCGTCAAATAAAGGAACCGCATTGGTCGATACACCGAAACCATGTGATCTGGCTGGATAGGCTGCCGATGTGTTGTCCTATCTGATGACGACAGGGCAACTCCCCATGATAACATAACAAATCGTACCTGACATACGTTATGTATTTATAGAGGTGGATCAACATCATTAGTATCGATATCTCCGTATGTGGTCTACATACCATACACTATTAGAGGGAATATATATCGTTATAAAGCTAATTATTCTATTGCCGCTCGGATAAAAGTGCCATAAGTCCTCTTGTAGACCACCTACACGAAGTATACTGTTATCACGTTGGTCCCAAGACACTTGGCTACACACCTGCGTGGTGCTTGGGCCCTTCCACGGCGTGCCTTCTTCTCGGCGATGAAGGTTTTGTAGCCTGTCACAATCGTAACCCTCTTTCACTCCGACATTTGACACCCTCCGGCCACATTGTAAATGTGTTCTAGTGAACAAAGGTGGCGTCAATCGATAGATCATGAGCGTAGGACACGCTTGGTCAAGCTATTAATCGCAACCCAGAACTCAAGGGAATAGCGATACTAGGGTTAAAACTTGTCACGGATCTCCTTCGCTGGGGTCGTGTGTACCTTCGGCCGACTACGAATACGCGTGTTCGGAACTCAGATAGGACAAGTCGAACAGAAACAGTTAAGCCTCTCGACTTCGTAAAAATGATTCTGAGACGGAATTCGTCAGACAAAAACTAGACACACACAATTTGCATGAAGTTGGATAGGTGACCTGTCTAACGTCATAAGACTCGAACTCTTGGCAACATAACATGTTGGATGAGCAAAGGGATAGCTGTGTTGTTTGTACTACATGTACTATTCACTGGCACCTATAATACTTCAATTTGCTCCTGTTTGCTCCTGTTTGCCCATAATTTCCTTCTATAGGAGAATGCTGCTATGCATGCCAACATTACAGCAAACACACCGTCAAAGTGCCAAAGTGCGGCCACAAGTTACCCATGCGTACGTACACGTCGCGGTGTATCTACATCAATACGAAAAGCCAGCATGAAAATGTGAGGGCGACGCACTGGACAACAGTCAATAAGCAACTGACGGCATGGAGTGGCTAGCTCCAGAAGCTGGCAACCGGCATGCAAACATCACCCCACCTGCTCCGCTGACTCGCTTGACCATTGACGAGGTTAAGCAGGCTCTCGAATGGGAGATAGCTATGATGTGCACACCATGGACTTGGCTGGTAGAGCAGGTTGGCCGATTTTATGGTGTTTGCAATGCGATGGTCGCAGGCTCGCATGCGACGATCAAGTCCAAAGGCGCGAGAGATCGCGACTGTGATGACTGAATGGTTATACTGCAACAACATTGGGGCGCACTTGATACACGCATATACCCGCAGGATCTTGGCGTTGGAATACCATTGAAACAACATGGTGGATAAACATGGACAAGGTCGGACACCGGGAGGCCGTGCTTATACGCATACATGTAGAACTAGCAATTCCTTGCATCCATGCCGTTCTGGAGCTACCATACAGACTCGTGCCAGAACCTAATCGATATGTACTATATGTATCAACCGTTCGTGAGTCCAGGCCTCAAGACTCGCTTGACTCATGGCGCGGATCTGCACGGTAGCTCCAGAACGGCATGAACGCAAGATAAGTTTGTTCTACATGTAGACATAGAGCTTACCTTGCATCCATGTCGTTCTGGAACTGAGCGCACTTTAACGGTGTGCTTACATGTATAATGTTTTGGTCCGCAATTCTGGTTAGACATGTGTCCAACTAATTCTGTGCGAATCGCGATATGCGGATTTCGCCTTACAAACAAACAGTGAGGAGAATTTGGGGTTCCAGGAAATGTCAGACATAATGTCTAACGCAATGCTAACAGATGGCTTCAATGTCCAACGAATTCTGGGGAATGCAAAGTTTGTGTTTGATATTAGCTCCACGAAGAAAATCCACGACTGACTAACATGGAAGCATGGTCGGCAACTACCCTGCCGACCTGCCTTCATTTTTACCAAGGTTCCATGAACGCGACGCCCCTTCTGTCCTTGGAGCACTTCGCCGTCCCAAACCCGTGACACCTTCCGTCCTTGTAGTCAATCCGTCGCTGTGCCGACTCATTCCTGAGTCTCGATTCATCATTGTACACAGTGGTTCTCTCAGACACGAAAAGCTTGCGGGCGTGGCTCTTGCGTCGCCAGACGTCTCTCTTCCAGCCGCTGAGCGTCATTCAGGATACCGAGGAGGCGTGTCAAGTAGCCGTTCTGACACGATCCGGGACACTCCTCCCCGACTGACCCTTGTCATCCTCGGCAAGCTCCTTCACCGTCCTCTTGAGCATCACCACGCACTTGTCCACTCTCATCTTCATCAATTTCCACGGCCACGGTTCTTGACGCAGCCTTCTCGGCCTCGGAAGTGTTCTTCTTCTTTTTTGACGCGTCCTTCTTCTTTTTTCCATTCGCACCCCGCGTTCACCAAACCTCGAGCTCCAAGACTTCGCCAGTCCAGCAATAGCAGATCCGACACCAGTGACGCATCGATGTCGTCAGGGGCGCCAGTTTAGGATGCAACGATGCGCTGGTTTAACAAGGTGGCGCGTGAAAAGCACATCTTGCAGCGTGACGGTAGTGCTTACGACTGCGAGTTCTTCGCGCTCGTGGACCCACCGCGACCAGACTGAGCTGCTTGTACTGCAGAGCGACGTCTTCGTACCAAATCAAATGGCGGCGCGGTTTCTGGGACCGGCTCGCGCTCTACACACCGTGAACCCGCAGCCGCACGGATTGGACGCTCTTGACCGTTGGTACAGTCCGTCTTAGACGGCGAAGCGGGCGCCGTTCTCGATGACTCCGTCATCCTTTTGCCAGAGGCTCCAACCAAGGAGAAGACGTCCAAGACCGCCTGTTCGGCACCTCGGGGCCGTTCCAGATCGCGTTCACGTTCTCCAACGCCTCCCCGCCCCAGCAAGGGCAAAGGCAAGGCTTCCTTTCGTAGCAACAAGCGTTCCCCGTCCAAGTCAAGACTTTCATCCTCGTCGTCAACCAAGCCGTCTTGCACGAGTCCACTACCATCGACGTCGACGAGTACTGAGACCACGATCAAGGGCCACACCTAAGTGAGCGCCGCCGCGCCCAAGGACGTACGCGACACCATCGCCGCCGTACGCGAGGGGCCAGGGTTTCTGAGGATCTGGGACCGTTGTACCGAACCGACTGGGAGCGCTTCCAGTTCGTGATCGACCACGCCCTGGACCCCGAGCGGAACGATAACTACGGGTTTCACCGTGTGCGCGCCATCGCTGAGCAGGGCGACGCCCTTGATCCTCATGCAAAGGCCGCATTCCGACTGTCGCACCGAGCCATGACCCGCATCCGCTAGGACGTCACGTCGAAGCGTACCATCAAGGCTGCCTGGACCGTCGACACCAAGAAGGACCCGTGGAAGACGCTCAAGAACAGCGCTACCGTGGAGAAGGCTCAAGTCAAGGTCGATCAGGAGCTTAAGGACGGCACGTACGAACTCCCCACGTTTCCCGCCATTCTGGATAGCGAGCTTAGCGTCGACGACTTCTCCGACTATGAAGACGAAGACGGAGTCTGCAGCGCCCTGCCTCCCGTTGATGCTGACGAGGCCGAAGACGACGAAGGCGTCGAAGACGCTACCCACGAGGGAGAGGCCGTTGGTTCAGATGAAGTCGACGCCGCTGACGCTGAGTAAAGGCCCGTTCACGCACCCAGACCCCTTCGTAGCGTTCCGTTAACCCGTAAATTCAACCTCTGGGTGTTTCTTTCTCCTCCATCCTTCAGCGTTCATTCGTTCTCGTTTTCCCGTCCTTCGCTAAAAGCCAGTTTTCGCATGACACCCGCTCTGAAGTCGACCCCGTAAATCTGGTACGATCTAGCTCGTTACAACGCTGTCTACCGTGAGCATTGGCGGTTCTACACGGCCTTCAGGGCCCTCGTTGGCGTTGGGCCTTCAATGCTCCGTTGGAGTCAACTGAATTGGCCGTAGCCCGTCATCGATTCAAGCTGCGCGCCATCCAAGCCAGTATTTGCTTCATCTCTCTTTGCATCGAGACTTGGGGCTGGTACGGCTTCCTAAACCGTCTCGATGGACACGACCGTCTCATCAGGTACGGAGGTACGCCAGGCAAAGGCTCGTCCGAGAAACGCACGGATGGAGGCGTCTCCCGATTTTCATATTCTCCCTCCTCTTCTAGCATGGTTGGCCATGTTTACCTGGCTAGAACAAGAGTTCATCTTCGTCACCACGGCGTTTGCTTCCACCAGCCGTGCACTCCGCCGCAGCTCAGTCAGGTTCTTGTGTTGCCTTTCAGCCTTCTCGAACGATTGGATCAGCACGTCATATTCGGGCGATAGCGCCGACCGAGGCATCCATAATGTCTCGTACGTGGCTGTGAGCGTCAAGTACCGCACCAATCCGTTGACCACACGCTTAGCCACAATGTCAATTATGGGCGAGCTCACACCGGTGAAAGCCGTCTCCTCGTTTCCAATGGAGACGCGCTCGACGAAGCTCGTTGTTGGCAAGTCCTCCTCGTCCAAAGGACCGTTTTCGTCAACGCCCTCGTTATTCTCAACACCATTGGGGACGTCGCCCATGTACGGACGACTCCACCTTCCTTTGAATCTTTTTAGACGGTTCACGTTTACGTTCACTACCTAGTCAGGGTGTGGAGGTTTTGTACCCTAGTGGTGGAAAGACTGTGTTGCGAGAGGACTCATGGCTGCCTGGATCTAACACCGGGATGTTGTGCGATCGCTCGTGGTGTTGCGCTGGACCCGAGCGCAACGAAGGCCCAGAGTCCCTTCATCTCTCCTTTTGCTGGTGGCCCAAGAACACCTGAAATTTGAAATCCTGTTCCGCCATCACAGCTCTTATGAACCGTCAACTTCTCCTGCTGCTCCCCGAAGACGTCAGCTCTGACCCCACGCAGCCGCCGGCGTCCCCAGAGTACGCGAGGATTGTCGACGATACCATTGCCGGTCGCGTCAGAGTTAAGCTGGTGGTCGATGGAGAAACCAACGCCGACGACGATGACACAGCCCATGACCCGACGGAGCTGCTCTGGATACCTCGTGAGAAAGCTAATCGCTGAATCGCTGCCGCGTTTGGGGTGTCGATATCGCCAAGGGAGCCTTTGGCCTTCTCCTGCGGCGCCCCGTTTTTGCCTTTCATGAGGGTGCCCCCCTCTACGGGCGAGTCATTTCTTGCAACAGACCGGCCGTGACTCTCCTACATCACACCGGCGTCATCGAGGTCCCTGCCCCCTCTGTGCAGGAGGCTGCCCCAGTCGTGATGTTCCTGCTTATCCGGGCCCCGCTGGTAAGACGTATTAGGACCCCAACCGGCGTGGCTCGTGCCCACTCTAAGGTTTTAGATCGCCTACTGGGCACCCAAGGCAACGCACCTACTCGTCAGATTCGCCGACTGCTGCCGGGGCCGTCCCTTCCAGTCCAAGAGAGCCACCAGCGACTTTGGGCGATCGCACACGCTTGGATGGGTCTAGACCAGACGTCGGGCACCCTTCTTCGCCCTCGCAATCCCCTCGATTCCCTCCCACTTCCGCTAGTACGCAGTTCGGCGACTTCATGGACCCTCTGGATGAGGCTCCGACTCACGCCCCACAACCACCAGGCGCCGTGACTCGACGTCGGACCGAAACCAACGTGTCGGGGAAAAATGCGACTGGTAATAAGCGGTCCAGCGACGAACTTGATGCAGGTGATCCAGAGCATGCGGTACGAATTCTATCCGCCCTGGCCGACCAGCCGGAGATGCTACAGCACTACGCCCGGCAACTGCGCTCATTCGAACCCGACCGACAACGGCATCGCTACTCCACCGTGTCAGATGGGGTTCCCGTCGATGATATTGGCGGGCGCGCTGACCGCTAGATCCATTAACCCCAGCGACCCTGAATGGGCCATGCCAAAGGTGAGCTAACTTGCGACTCCATCCTGGCTGCACTTTCGGGATGTATAACCGCACAGCGTTCCCAACGTCGAATCCAGTCTTGAGCCTGTAGGACAATTCCTTTCACTTTCGGGTCTGCTCGACTGAACGTAAACGTTCAGCCTTCTTCTGAAGATCATCCGCACAGGCCTGAACGTAACTGTAGTCTCGCTGAAGCTACCTTCTCCACTCGTAAGCATTACGTTCAGGAACACTGGACGGTTTAGGGCCCAGCTTAGCTGAGAGCGTACTCTTAGCATCCCAGCCGTGGATCAGGTGGAACGGGGTGTCTAGCCGGGTCGCATCGAATGAAGTATTAAGCGCGAACATGAGTCGCTCGGCGTGCTCGTCCCAATCGCTCTGATCAGCTTCGGCGACATAAGCCCGGATGGACTTAACCACAGTCTGGATGGAACGCTCTTGTTGACCATTCGCCTGGAGTCTGTAGCCTAGAGTAGCTCGTTGCTTGCTCTCCAGCAGTTCCCGGAACCGAGTGAAGACTTCACTCATGAATCTTGGATCTTGATCATGTCGGACCAGGGGGCTCGCCCCAAAATGGCGAAAGACCACTTCTTCGTACGCTTCAGCTACGTCTTGAGCGGGAGTACAACGCATCGGCTTGCACATCACATATCCAGAAAATGTATCCTGGAAAAGTAGCAGGACCGTATTTCCCCGGTCGGACTTCGGCAGGTGGGTAACCAAATCCATTGAGACCACTTCAAAAGGTCGTCTGGGATCGATATTGCCTAGTTAAATTCCAGGGTTCCGAGGCTGTCCTTTACTATTTGCGCAGTCAGTACACTCCTTGACGTGAGCTTCCACATCCGAGTACATGTCGTGCCAGTAGAACTCTGACCGGTGTTTCTCGAACGTCCGGGTTATCCCTAAATATCCGCCTTGGAAATCCTCACGAGCACAATGCAACATTTCCTTCTGGGTCCACCAACCGAAGTTCGCCCATCATCTCTCGGGGTCGATCTTGTGTAGACCGACTCAGTCGATACAGGACACCTCAGACGTCCAGGGCGTACAGGTCTACCTTCTTCGAGATTTACCGGATCTCCATTCGGGAAAAGTCTTCGAGTTCGCCTCTCAGGAACTTCTTGAGATTCATCAGTTCAGGATCGGCGTCCTGGTGGGCCTTGATCCGTCGCCACCGTTCCGCTTGATATTCCAAAGGGTCCATGGGTTCACCTTGTTCAGGCTTCTCCTGGCGGTGACTGCGAGTAACCGCTGCCATCACCCTAGCTGCCATTGGCACGGAGCACAATCGGGTCCTGGACCGGGATCGGTCGGGTCTGCAAACATAGCTCTATCCGGGACAAGCTTCATCAGTTTCTCAGGAATTCAGGAAACCTGCTCCTGATGTGTCAGCTCGGTCGGGTCTTCAACCGTCCAAGATTCCCCGAGTATCAACGACTTGGCCGTCATATAGTCTGCGGCCTGGTTGTGCTCATGCTTGACTTGAACTTGCCCTTCATAGCTTCATACTCGACTAAACGTTGTTTCAGATTCGGCTGGTTACAATTGATCAGACCTTGCACTTGCTGGATGACGATTCGTGAATCGCCCACAACCACTACATCCGGGATCTCCCGGGCGGAGATCAGCTTCAGCCCGTTCACGAGACCCATATATTCTGCGTCGTTCACAGTGACATCATCCAGGGCGAATCGTTGTCCGGTCAGGGCATGCAGCCAGGGCGTTTCCAAATGATACATCCACAACTGCCACGACGGGTCGAATTCTTGGCCGCACCATCAAAGCTCAGGACATAGCCTTCGAAACTTCTTCCAGCATCTCCACGCTGACCATCGGTGTGGGCTTGACTCGCCCCTTGGCCGGGAATAGAGATTCACCAACTTCGTCCAGGTCTTTACGAGGTGTTATACCTGCGCCTAGGATGTCGACCAGGCCGTCTTCATCCCGCTGCACCTTATGGACTTCCAGGTCCCAGTGGGACAAAGTTAGTCCCCATCAGACATGTCGTCAATCCGGAGTCTTTGGCTTCAACAGCCAAAACAGAACATAATACCTCGTGTTCACCCTGATAGAAGATCCTCGGATGAGGGTACCAAACACGTCCAGGACTCGCAACACTGCCACAGCTTCCTTGTCTGCGATATGATATCGTAGTTCAGCGTCATTCAGAACGCACCCCGTGAACCTCACCGGTAAGATCACACCATCGTGCTCCTGGCCGAGAAGCGCGCAAGCAGCCCAACGATTAGCATGAGGGATGATCACGAACGGTTTAGTCCGGTCAGGATGTCTGAGCGACGAGTCGACACAATCTTCAGCTTCAGGATCTCGAATGCCTCTTTTTCCCTGGATAGGTCCCGGCTGGACTTCACTTGTTTGTCGGTCAACTCATAGAGAACAGCCGCTACGACCGAGAAGTCCTCGATGAACTAATGATAATAGCTCAGGCTTCCCAGGAACGATTGAACTCCTTTCGGGGTTGACGGGAACGGGAGGTCCTGGACGCCCTTCGCAATCTTGGGTGTAGCTCGAAGTCCTTCCGCACTGATCTCATGTGAGAGATTCGGGATGGACAACTTGCTGAACTCACTCTTGGGAAGTCTGACCGAGATGTTCCA
Source organism: Phytophthora quercina (assembly GCA_014706105.1). Taxonomy (NCBI): domain Eukaryota; phylum Oomycota; class Peronosporomycetes; order Peronosporales; family Peronosporaceae; genus Phytophthora; species Phytophthora quercina. The sequence goes on along the minus strand of JACBOW010000029.1, from coordinate 211,080 downwards.
ATAGCGTAACCGGTACAGCAGAGCGTTCAGGTCCTCGCACAACTGATCCCAGGTAGGCGTCCCATGAGCGGTGTCGTCTGTACGAACTCCGTCCAAGGTCAGGTCCCATCCGGGATGGTGCTGGGATACACTGAAACACCGTCATCTGGTCCACCAGGGCGGGGATCTTATGTCCTTCACGTTCAGACTCATCTCGTACGGACGGGTCCAATCCCAGAAAGTCCAAGACGTCCGGGTCCTCCTGCTCTTCCTCTTCCTGAGACAGTCGTACGAAACCCCAAAAGCAGTTCTTGATCACTGCCTGGTAGACGAGTGGGGCGTTCTTGAGCCCAATCGGCATTCGTACCCACTGGAAATGTCCGAACGGACATATGACAGCGGATATCAACTTTGCACGTTCAGTCATCTTGACCGCTCAGAAACCACTTGCCATGTCGAGGCTCATAAGAAGGTCATCGATCAGGGGCAACGAGTAGCTAGACAGCCGAATAAATCCGTTGACCACCCGGTAGTCGATGCACATCCCGATGTCCTTGTCATTCTTCTTGAGCACAATCATAATCGGAGATGCCAATGGCGATTCAGAAATTTCCTCCAGCTTGGTTTTCAAAAGCTTCTTCAGCAGCCGGTACACCTTTATCATGACATGAGGCGCAATGGACCTTGGACGTTGAGCGACAGGTTTAGCATCAACCCCATCCAGGTCACACACCATACCTCTAGCCGGGGCAGGTGCCGCATTTCCATCTCCCTGGAAAATCTCCCGATGACATTCCAGGATCGAGCGCAGCGTTCGCTCCTCGGCCGGAGATGTATGGTCAGGCTCACCAACACCAGCCTTCGAAATGTCATGTTCGGGGCTGAGGTCTTCCAGTTCAGGAAGCAAAGTCAGCTCATCACGCAACTGGGAGAACAGCTCACTTCCTTCGTGGATGTAGACACCCGGTTCCAAATCGAGTTCTTCCTGATGGATCTTCATGCATCTGGCATATTCCCGTTCCAACCTTTCCACGGGCGTGAATATAGCACAGCTCGGCAACTCCAACAGACCATCTTCCTCGGCCAAAGGTTCCTTAACGAGCAACCCCGGACGGGGAATTTCAAGGTCATCTTCCGTCTCGACAGTACTGTCTGGGGAATCTTCGCTCGGGCTGCTCTCACCGTCGGACTCCTGACCGTCGTTTCCGGACCATTCTTGACGTAGGATCAACATCAGCGACCTGTTCATCCACATCCACGTTCGGGGCTGGGGACTCCGACCGCTGTGATAACATCGCCACTCGGGCCGCGGAGGTTCCCGGTTGGTGTCGCAACAAAATCTTCGTTGGCCACTTGTAATATGGGGTCTTCACGGCGGGCGGTTCATGTCTCCATTTGAGCTCTTCAAACCTTCGTTCAGCTTCTCTCATCTCTCGAGACTTAGCGAGTAGACCAGCTATTGCCACTCGTCGTAACTGCTTCTTCCTGGCCGGACATACCGTCCCGCCCGGGGAAAATAGCCGTACTCGACGACCCAGGCCAAAGCAGTCCGAGTGTCGACCTCCACAGGCTGTTGGGAGATATTCACCACCCTGACGGCAGATGCCCAGGGCTTGGCAGCACAGAGGATTTCAGTAACCCATCGATCACCTGTGCCAGCCCAGACACCTCACGTTGGGGGTTGCTCTGACCTTATCCAATCCGCACGATGGCATGCTCACCTGGACGGAGATAAAGATTATGATCCGGAGCTACAGATAGATCCAGGCCCACACGTTCAAGGTTGGGACCACCGCGCATCACAATCTATTCTTCGTCCGGGAGCTGCATAAGTCCCTCTCGTACACACTAAGGTTCTCCAGAAGGATACATGAAGTTCATTCCCAGAAACACATCCACGCCTTCGCCGATATTCGACAACCAGACATTCATCACGTACACCACCCCCGAGCCTAAAGTGATCTTCACTCGGGCGTACGCAGTGAGTTACGTTAGGGCTCCTCCCAGACCGGAGACCTTGATCGGTTCCAACAATATCCGGAATTTCAGCTTGAGCCTACGCGCAAGGTCCAAGCTTACTATGCTTCCTGATGCTCCGGTGTCGAGCAAGATTCCTGTCCGGAGATTATTCAACGCCCCATGCACCATAGCTAGTTCGTGACCGTCGTCAGGTTCATGATTCTCCCACCAACCGTATCTCTCTCCGGGCTCCAACGTAAGCTCGACCGGATTATCTTCGTCCGGGTGAGCACGCTTGGGGTCAATACGTTCAGGGTCGTCACACTCATCTTGAAATGTAGCTGTCATGCATTGTTGGTTATCTGGTTTTCCTTTTCTCAGCTCTGGTCCGACATACACTAAGACACACATCCTCGGGGTTTCGCCAGCCCGGCGCGTTCTGGATCCCCATCCAGCGGGCTTATTCGTTTAACGGCTTCCGTGGATCGGCTTCCCCGTCCAGCAATTTCTTGCGGACTTGAGCATGCCCTTCCGGGCGAGGGACTTCACGACTTCCATGGCTTCGTAATCTCAACATGATCCTTCATGAAAATTTCCACAGTACGAGCACGATTGGACTTTGCAGACATAGTCTGGATGTCCCATCCGGCTACAGCGGTCACACTTGATGTCCTTCCAACTGTTTTCCTCCTTGTGACCGAACTTCCGACACTTCTCGCAGCACACAAGCCGGGCGGGGTTCTCCCGCCGGGGAGACTGCCATTCACCTCTGCGTTCTTGCCAACTTGGCCGAGGCGATTGCCATCCAGGCCTGGGCGACTGCATTCCTGGACGGGGTTCGTTCGGCGCTGGTGGGCGCCATCCGCTCTGCTCAATCGCTCTGAAGACCGCCTTGCGAAGGTCTTGTTCGGGCGTCGCCATCCCGGCCGTAGATGTCAATGCGTCCCCGTCCGGATTACTCAATCCAGGGTCCTTCGACTCAACCGGGATGGCTTCGTCTCTTCGACTTCATCCTCAAGTGCACATGGCATTGGGCCTCACCGTCAGGGCTTTCTTCTGAGATGCCTACATACGCTCGCCGCTTCGGCCTGAATCGAGATGTCGGAATATTGTCCGCTAGGGGATCTCGCATCCGGGGCGTTGGAGTATCGTAGCCTCCGTCCAGGCCCATATCCTCTTGTTGCCCCCGGACTTCTTCCAAGTCATCCAGGCTGCGGAATTTCTGGTTCGACAGGATAGCTTTCAGTCGGGAGTCCCGAAGGTTCTTCAGGAAACGCTTGACGTGTTCCTTCCGCTCCTTCATGGACTTCTTGTACTTGATACCGGCCTTGACACCAGCCTCGTTGAATCGGTAGAAGACCTCGATCGCTGTCTCGGATGGCTTTTACCTCATCGTAAAATAACGTTCGGGCTCTGACGGCCTGGACTTGAGATACTTGCGTCTGAATCCCTGAGAGAACTTCTTCCTGTCATCCTGGACGTGGTTGTCTAGCTGACCACGCCAGTTCCGGACGGCATATGACAACTTCATCTTGAGCTCATGAACTTTTGTCCAGTCAGACCAACCTCCCTGAGCGGAGATACTCGTGAACTACTCCCATCAGGTATGGCGCTCTCACATCTCAGCCTTCTCATCGAATGCTCCCAGCGTGGTTGAGCTCACGTATGGGTGATACGTCCAGACTGCCAGGTCTCCCTTGGTCGTAGATTTCTCTTCTGTTGGCCCGAGGCGATCTTCATCCAGGCTGCCACCCGAACTGCTGCTATCATCGTCCGAGCTCGAATGACTTGAGCTTGACCTCGGCGACGAGTTTCGGTCCCGACGCTTCTACTTTCGAGGTTGTTTCTTACGACCATCCTTCTGGGGTCTCGTCGGCTCCTTCTTCGCAGGTTCCTTCCTCTCGTGCTTCACGTTGTCCTTGGACTCCTGGCGGGACGTTCCTGCCGAGGCAGCTCGATTCGTAGTCGCCCGCGTAGCACCGCTAGCCGCATGCGTCTCAGTCGTGATCGCTGTCGGGCGTGAAGTTTTTGCCAGACGCGCGAAATCCACTTCCGGCAGCGCAGCTCGCAGCTGATCCCAGCCGGCTTCGGAGATGTTCTTCTGTCCTGGCTGTGCACTCGGACCGGCAACGCTTCCGGTGATTACACCGGTTGCCCGGTCAGGGTGGTCACCTCACAGCTGTATACGAGTTGCTCGTTCAAGATCGGATGTTCCCCGTTCGGGTTGAACTTGGGCGGATGTTGCTTGAAGGGCGTATTTGTCCCGCCTGTAACTTTTGCATATTTAGGGCAGTTTCTCGATCGTGTGCACGTCCGGCCTCAGATGCCTGCATCCTGGCTGCCATCTCTGTCAGGCTTTGCTGATCCTGTCCGGCCTGGGCGGAGAGCTCCGCGGCATACTTCGCGTTGGCTTCAGCTAACTGCTGTTGGAGATACCCCGACGCAGCAGCTCCCACACGTTCACGTTCAGCCTTCGCCGCTACGCCTGGACAGTCGCCGCGATGTCGTTTGACTTCGCGGTGGCTTGAGATGCCTGGGAGGAGACCTCATACAAGCGTCGATCGAGTTCCTGCACGCGCTGTTCAGACTCATGGGCCTTCCGATGAACCTCGGTCAGGGCCGCTTGGACGTCCCCATCCAGGGTAGGAGGCTTCCCGACGGAGACAGCTTCTCGCAGCCTCGACAACTCAGCCCCAAGTTGTTGGACTTGGTGAAGAGTGGACACCGCAACTTCGGCTGTTCCCGACCGGGATGATCGACTCGGCTGGCCTGATCTGCTGGACCTGTACGAGCGTCTTGAACGACTTGAGCGCCTGGACGGAGATCGGTCACACGAGGATCTCTTGGATGAAGACCTACGGCGACGACGACGACTATCATCAGAGCTCGAATCCCTCGGAGACGACCCGCGCCTGGAATCCCGATGCGATCGGGACCTCCTGGATGGACGCGTTCGGGATGGCGCCTGGCTAAACACCTGATCCAGGTTCGACATGTGAACGTCGGCCTGGTCGGTCAAAAATCTCCGCTTGGGGACAACATCACGGGTCACGTAGAAGTCCATATCTCCGGCTCCAGTAGACACAGCGGTCGGTCCCTGGGCGGACATCACCATGGGACAACGAGTGAACATCGGCATTGGCGCTGCCGCACTGTGCCCGGCCGTAGATGTTGTCGAATCCGAAGTCGTGTTCCTGGATGCGTACGACCCAGAAGCCGTGCTGTAGGATGCTCCGTCCAAAGGTCCAACCATACTTGGGACAGGGTTCGCAGTTGTTGCCTCAGAAGGAGATCTCCGGCCAGGATTCCCAGTCGACGGGTACTCCGACGGTAGTGACTCGAAGTGCGAGGGCGGAGATGCAGTTGAACTGCCAGCCGGTGGCGGCGCATGTTGTTGACCCTTGAGAGCAGGCTCACCAAGGGACGACTCACTCGACGCGATTGGACTTCGGACGGTGCGAATACCAGTCATGCGTAGGCGGAAGACGTAAGTCCGGCCCAACAGTGCTCCGTAATCGTTCATCAATAGATCTCCAACCGCGTGTTCCGCATGGTAGTCCAGGTGTTCCTTCTTCTCTTTCTCCGCTTGGGCTTCCAAAGGTTGCACAAGCTTGAACGACGCTCCAACAACTAGTTCGCGCCACTCGTTGAGTTCCACGGCCAGGCGTCTCTGGACATCTCTGGTCCGGCTCCGAACAATCTCCACAGGCACCTTGGATACTTGAGTCTCCGTCCAGGTCCGAACCACGTTCACGAACTGGAATCCAGCCTCAAGCAGGAGTGTCTGCACGATCGCAACACACTCACGTGAGTCGAGGATCCCGGTTGGGACTTCGATTCCGACAACGTCTTGGTCGGTAGCCAGGCCTCGACGGTTAGGCGCTAGTTCAGCTAGACAAGCTTCAGACGGATCCTTCGTAGCCATCCTCGCCGACAGGTACTTGGACGTCACGAGTGTTGCGGTCAGCCACGACAAGGAGTCCGGTTGGGACGCCTGCCAGGCATATTTCGGCGGAAACATCAGATCGGATCCAGCTCCTTCCCGCCGGGTCACTTGAGACGCCGCGTACGCCTTCGCCGCATGATCACCTGGACATTCAGGCGCCAATCGCTTGGGCTTGTCTGAACGGACTCTGACCGAAAGTTGAGTCTTCGGTTGGGCATCAGCGGTTGGGGCGATGGCTCCATCAGCATTTCCGGCCGACTTGACATCCGGGATCGGCTTCGCATCCGGTCGCACATCTTGCACGGACAGAGATGAGCCCGAAACGCGACTCTCCGTCCGGGACACTTCCACGTTGGTGCCTCCCGCAGACACCGGGTCGGGCTTATCGTGAACGGACTTACCCTCAGTGGTCTTCGACTCAGCCGCGGCTCCAGCACGTCCGGGCTCCCCACTCTCCGACATTTGGTGCGTGCCGTCTTGAGCGGCCGTCTCGGGAGCCGGCTGGACTTTGGTTTGAAGTCCCATCTCCGGCCAGGGCCGCCTTCCGCTTCGCAGCGTTCGCCTTCCAAGCATTACGATTAACCTCGTCCAGGCTTACTTGCTCCTCAGGTGGTAGCCCCGCCGTTCTCCGCGACTGACGCGTCGCCTCACCGCGACCTCCGCCATCGCGTTCCTCTCCATCGCGCATGCTTCCTCCTCGCTTATACGTCATAGACGCTAGTTCAAAGGTTGGTGCACCTCACTAAAAAAACTAACAACATGTAAACAACTCCGGTTAGAAACCTTGATTCGAATCCGGGCACGTGCACCAGCTGACGCGAGGCGGGTGAACGCCTTAATCGACCAGGGTGTATAACTTCGTGCCAATTGGAATGGAAAGACAACCCTGGCCGGTGATACGGATATATTCGTCTGTGGTGGCGTGTGTCCTTGTGAACTGTCCTCGTGGGTCCGTTTACCTTCGTAACTTAGGAAATCCCAACCGTGGACGAGTTGTTTTGTACTATTCGGTTTTAAAACGTGGGGCAGATCGTAGCCTTCAGAACGTTGCCTTAACAGCTTAGATAACCCGATAACACACAAATACAGAATTCACACAATATGCAGCTCTTCCTTATTCTTTTGGACCGTGGAAGAGTTGGTCACTAACTCCAGCCAGTTAGCCTTATCCCAGGATACTGGTAAATCCTGAGTAGCCTTACAATCCTGCACCACCTCAGATGTACTGAGGGGAATTAACACCAATCAATACAGTAGAACCACGAAGAGTTCTGAAATCAGTACGCAACCGGAGGCAACTCCGTCCGGGAAGAGCAGTAAACGGCAATATGAAATGCGAGACCCCTCTCGGGTATCAGTCACAGTGGGGGTGTGAAATGGATCAACCCTGGGCTCCACACCCGGTGCTCACCTCAATTTGTCTTGGACTCAGTGTTGGGACCCCACACCCAGTCGTCCTGCTCCTGGATGGCCTTCACACCGTAGCTTCGAGTTGGGCCCCGAATATGTCTCTTTCTGTCGGGCTCATCCAACGGCTTGCGGGCTTCTCGGTAAATCGAACTCTGTTTGTCTGTTATCTTTTCTGTCTGCTATCTGGCTATCTACTGCTATGCTCTCTTGTCTTGACTTGGTCTCACTATGGTCTTGTTGACATCGAGAACGGACGGGATCTGCACTCCATACAAATGCGTAGTGTAGAGTCTTCGGGCACTTGGCTGATGTTCAAGGTACCACTCATATTTGCAGATCCTTGGTCGGTCGGCTTGGTCGGTCGTTAATCACTTGGGTTTAGTATACTTGAATATTGACGGTCAGGGAACTTGGATATATCTCCGTTTAGGATCCAGGATCTGTGGGGGGTCTCCATTCAGGGTTCACGTTTTCTTGGGGACCTCCATTAAGGATTCAGGGTCACTTGGTGATCTCCATTCAGGGTTCTTGGTACGTTTGGGGAGTGTTCTTGGGTTCTTGGTAGGCCGGTCAGGCTTCTTCGCGCTCTAAGCCCCACCAAGAGAAGGCGGCTCTTAATCGTAGAAGCTCTTTGTCGCACCCTAGTGCAATTGCCTCTCGTCGAGTTCATAGTTGCATCTGGGGGCCCCAATCAGCGTTATTCATCCAGGAATACCATGCCCACGCACGGCTAAGCGCAAGGTCAACCGGCCTCCAATCACTCCAAGTCACACGTTCAGGTACGCACCCTTGTCCCAGAACAGGCGTTATCTCCAGCCAATCACAGCGTCGACCCATCCACACAAAATTTCAGATTCCCATCGTGTCAGGAGACTTGTTCAGTCGGAGGTATGTTGGAAAGTGATTTGGTTAGAGAGCGAAACATCAATTTGCTTGCTACGTGTACCTATACACACCTTGACGCTTCCCTCTGCGCCCTCAATGCTTGGTCTCTTCCTGTCCCGTGTTACCGCTGACTGCACCCACTTTCAATCGTCTCGAATCTCGATGATGTCGTGAGGCACTGCCGTCAACTGCAAGTCAACTCCTTGACTGCAATGTACCACAAACACACGTGTCAATGTCCTGAGATATCCATCAGTGTCTTCGTTGGCTGCCTTAGCCGCTGCCACTATGACCAGCGTCACCCACGTGCGTCGTCTGTGTTTGAACATCTACTTCCTCCGTCTGGAAATATAAGCGGCAGCCATATAAAACCCAAGTCAAATGGCAATGCCGATAATGTTCTCTTGAGCACGCACATACCAACTTTATTGATCTGGGAATGTGATACTACTTGTCATCTAGGCCGCTCTCAAAACGTCTACCGGTGCCAATAGATGACAAATGGATCGGTTAGTAGTACTATGCATTCGGGTGGCGTTTGGCGCTGAAGCGGCTACCTGGCGAAGGATTTTCATAAATCAAATCGTCAACTTTGACCTTGAATATCTCCGTAAGTTGTTGACGGATTACCTTGAATGTTTCACCAAAACGATCACCTCTAAACCTATCGTAATTATATCCAACCAGATGGTCGATTCGAGCATTAATTGCACTAAAATTAATTTTGACCTTCAATGCCGCTTATATTTTCGGACGGAGGAAGTAATATTTATGCACCAAACGCGTACGAATTCTTCAAAACTTCGCGTTTTCACCAAAAATAAAGCAGTTGTATAGAAGAGCCACATTGGCTATAAAAAGCTTGTACACGTATGCCCAGACGCAGAAGAACATGCAGAAGATTTAATACAAAAACACCGAGCGGCGCATACGAGTTCAGGAGAATCTTAAGTGGACCAGAGAGGACCAAAGTGATAAGGCGCACGTGACAGGTTGGACGACAAAGCAGAACAGAATAGACTGGTCGTCCTCGACAGTTACATTAGCCACAGCCTCGGTGTGATGCAAGGAACCTCACTCAGTGATTCTCTAAACTGAGCGCACGATGCCTTCAACCCCTGGAGGACCTGGCCGTCGAAGAGCTCCAGGAACGGCTTCAGTGAATGGCCAAGTTGTTCGTCAACGCGAACGCTATGGCCGTACCATCAAGAACGCTGAGGGGGCTTCGCTCGATGCAGAGTGCCTTTAAAAAAGAGGAAACGTGAGCTCAAGCAGCAAATATCACGTATCACTATTTGTTACTTGACGGATAGAGGTCGATTCGACTTGGTCTTGCATATGAAGCGTCATCGGGAGACCCGCTCGAACCAAAAGAGGTTATCGCAAATGGGGATATCGTTACCGAGAGGATCATCTGTACTTCCTGGGATCTTTACCCAGCGGACTACCAGCTGACCACGTATTTCTCGGTTACATATTTTCCGGGTCGGGCATGATGTAGTTAGATTTTCAATGACAGATACCAGATATTTCAAAACGAAATCCAATTGTATTCACGTTGTAACGTGAAGTGAGATACGAATGAAGCCATATCGTCGCTAACTACGAGCATTAAGCGACCGTGGAAGGATCTTCTATATCGCTGTCTTCCTACGCGGAAGAAGGTTATCCGTCCTAAAACGATCCTAAATGTCCTAAAATGTCCTAAAAGCCGCCGTAGCTTATCGTAATACATTGCACACTCTGCTCTAAAACAATCCCAAAGGGCGTAATTTACGCTTGTCCTAATACTATCCAACGAATGAGAACCAGTTTTGAGAACATCGTTTAGGACATGTTAAAACACCACACGTAGCATGAGCGGCTCAGCCACCACCTAAGGCAAACGGGTGCGAGCGCGCGTAGCCATAGCAAACTTCCAGAGGCGGGCCCAGCGCCGAGCTCCTCAGCGAGCCACACGTTACGCGCACCCGAACAGCCACTCTTGCCGTACCCCGCAAGTACCTTGAAGGAGCTCGTGCACGCGTAGGATGCACGTCCTTTACGCGAGGGACACCACAAGACCAAGTTCAAGGCCAAGGGCTCTCAAGGGCTTCCCCCTTGGAGCGCCTTTGCGACCTCGTGGCGCCTGCATGTTAGGAGCTAGATAAGACCAGTCTAATCAAGCTCAATTCACAGTCTATCGAGTACCTGAAGCCGCCCTCACCTCCACGGGAGGCATGGCATTTTGAATATTTAAAACTAAATCAAGTCTCGCCTTCGACGACGCTCCACCCGATGTTAGCGGCACTCGAGCCCGTCACGCTGACGTACTACGTCGCCGTCGGCACCGACGAGGACGGCGAGGTCAACGACAAGGTCAAGGTGACCATCAAGACCTTCAGTCCCGGGGACACTGTCGAATGGATCAAGTGGCTCAAGTCGTTTGGGCGCCTCATCCGCCTGAAGTCCAGGGCGGATGGGCCTACGCTTTTTCTGAACGCTCGCGTTGTCCTTCGCGACATGGCGTTGGATGCCTTCAGCGCCGCAGCAGCATCTTCCGATGTTAAGACCCCACAGACGTTCAACAGAGTCATGATGGAGGTCGCCAGGGTATTCATCGTACGAGACGCACGAGAATACGTCATGGACATCATCAAGACCTACCGTAAGCCTCGAGATATCACTGTCGCCGCTCACCTCGCCATGTTTAAGCAGCTCGCTACGCTCGTCACTATCTTACCTGAAGATGACGTTCCTCTGTCAGAGAAGGCTACGATGAATCCCTTCAGGAAGGGAATGCCCGTGGAATGGCATCAGAAGTACGATGAGAGGCGCCACCCTTCACTGAGGTGGCACGCTACTTCACTCGGCTGGAGATGAACCAGACACGAAAGGAGGCGACACAGCCCCGTACAAACACGCGTCCTCGTAACAGTAACGGTCGTGGTAACCACGGTCACAATGGCGGTGGCAACACTAGTAACAGCGGCGGTAGTAACGGCGGTGGTCACATTAAAACAGCAACAACAGCATTCTAGGCGGCAAGAAGCAAGGGAAGGCTGACAACAAGGCTAATACCGGCAAGTGGTGTGGTCAACACCGCACCAACACGCACTGGAACGAGGAATGCAACGTTCAGAACCGTCGCCGCAACGAAGCAGAATTCGACTATGTCGACTTGCTGGACGAAGAACTCAACGCTATTGAAATGGACCAGCCTACATGTTCCTCAGTACTTCGAACAGAAATGTCGTGCGATTATCTTGTACCAAGGCAGGCAGTCACCTTTTTCGTGCACATATTGACAGTAGTGCTAGCAAGACGCTGGTCGACGCGTCACTTCTTGCCGAGGACGTGCTCAGCTCTCTTGACGGTGGTATGCCTCGTTTTTGACTGCCCCAGGGGCAAATGACAGCTTTAGGAAAGACTTCACTCGTGTTACAGCTTCCTGCATTCAACGAGCATCGACGTGTCACTTGGACGTGCGCGGTTGCAAAGCAGTTGCCATACATGCTGATCATTAGCCGTGACATTCTCGAGCATCTTGGCTTTGTGCTGGACTTTAGCCAGGGAACGGGATGGAGTCACAGCCCAGATGTAACAGGTCGACTCGCCAGCACGACCGACTACTGCACTCCAGGTTGTGGCTACGGCAAGCATTGATTTCGCTGAACGATGTCAGCTTGACATCATTTCTGCGGACCACAAGAAGGAGCCGTTAGTAGACAGCATCCCTAGACATACTCTCAAATGATGAGCAGAAGGACTTGCTCAAATTTCCTCAAGTCTTCTGAAGACACGCTATTGGTAAACTTGGCTCTTGGAAGGGAGAACCATACAAGACTCTGGCGATCGAACCGCTGGAGCCCTACCATGCCAAGCAGTATCCGATACCGCACAGTCTCCTCGCGCCGACGAAGAAGGAGATCCACCGCTTGGAAGGCATAGGTGCTATCTGGAAGGATTCCTGGGGTCCATGGGCATCTCCGGCCTTTGTGATCCTCAAGAAGGACATGTCGGCAAGGCTATTGTGTGATTGTCGCCGCTTGAACAAGCAGGTTCGGCGACTACCATGGCCACTTCCGAAGATCACTGAGAGTTTTAGTCATCTGCCACGCTTCGTGTTAGTGGCGGTGATTGACCTCAACATGGGTTTCTACGTCATACACTTGACGTACCGCTCATCACTGATCACGGCCTTCATCTTGCCATTTCGTAAATATCGCTGGCTACGACCGCCTATGGTCCTGTCGTCAACCCCGGATCACTTCCAGGCTCAAATTGATCAGCATCTTGGAGACCTTGAGTTTGTGCGCTGCTACCTTGACGACGTCATGCTCATCACGGAAACAAACTTGCGGACCATTTCGACCACTTGGAGATCGTCTTCTCTCGGCTGCGTGACGCTGGCTTGACAATTAATGTCAAGAAGTGCACGTTTGCTGTAACTGAGGCCAACTACTTGGACTACAAGATACAACGGAAGGTATCATGCCGCAGCCTGAGAAGATTGCTGCAATCCAGCGCATTCGAGCCCCAAGCAACACGCAGGAGTTACGCCACTTCATTGGTCTCATTAATTACGACGGAGATGTCTGGCCGCAACGTGCGCATTTGCTGGCCCCGCAAACTCAGCCGACATCGCGTGCTGTACCGTGGGCCTGGGAACAGAGCCATCAAGATGCCCTTGATAAGCTAAAGGCGCTTGCGCAGCGTGAAACGATACTCCACTTCCCTGACTACACTCGTCCTTTCGATATCTATCTGACGCGTCGAGTGTGCAGCTCGGAGGTGTGATTTCCCAAGGCGGGCAACCACTGGCATTTGACAGTCGGAAGTTTACTCCTACTCAGCGCAACTCCAGTGTGGTGGAACAAGTACTTCTTTCAATTGTCGAAATACTGAAGGGGTTCCAAAGCCTGCTTTTATGTCAGTTGATCACTGTATACACGGATCACAAGAATCGTTCCTGCGCCAACTTTACATCAAGTCGTGTGATGAGATGGAGGTTGATCGTCGAGGAGTTGGTCCGACCATTGCGTACATCAAGGGCACGGATAATGTGGTAGCAGACGCGCTTACTCGGCTCCTGAGCGATGCCAACTCGACCAGGACGTTGTTTGCAGTATTGTGACTGAGGGCGATGCGTTCCCACTAACGTATGACCGACTCGAAGCTGCACAGCAAGACGATGAAGAATTGGCTCCTGCTCGACAAAAGCAATCCACATAAGTTTAGGACCAAGACGTCTGGCAAGCACTCCGTCATTACTAGCGTCTCTGGTCTCTTGGTAGTCCCAGCCAGTCTGCAAATTCACGTTTTGGATTACTTTCACTCATCGCTCCTTCACCCCGGCATGAAGCGGGTGTTCAAGACTATGGGTACATTGATCTTTCGGTCCGGGATGAAGAAGGGGGTGAAGGACGACGTTCACAATTGTGTGCAGTGTCAGACCAGGAAGAGGGGCGCTACTCGCTATGGGAAGCTCCCTGAGAAGCAACATCTGCAGGTTAAGTGGGTTGATATTGCTGTGGACGAGATCAGCCGTATACCTACAGCGACTCCGCCAGGGTACCCAAGTTGTACGCGTTGACGACCATCGAGCTCACTACCAACTGGGTCGATATCGCCCCAATCCCCAACAAGAAAGCAGAAACAGCAGCAAAGACTTCGGACGCGTTTTGGTTTTGTCGCTATCCACGACCAAGGCAAGGAGTTTGCCGATCGCGAGTTTCAGGAGTTACTCGAGTTGTACGGAGTTAAGTCGAAGCCGATCACAGTCAAGGACCCTCAAGCCAACTCGGTATTGGAGCGCGTGCACCAGGTGGTCGGTAACATGGTCTGTACATCACGACGAGAAGAACAGAAGTGGGCGGAGATCCTGTCTGGTGTTGCTTTTGCTCTTCGAGCAAGTTACCACACTGCGCAGCGCGCATCACTGGCACAACTGGTGTTCGGACGAGTTGGAAGAGCTGTTGTTGGGAAGAATGCAAATTGCAAAGTGTCATTCAATGAACTGCATAAAACTCGTGAATCTAGCTGTCGTTCAGCCTTGAGGGCCCACCAGGTGGCCCTCCTGTAGTGCTATCCACGACGCTGACTTCAAGGATGTTCACCTCCTGGATTTCTGTCCTAGAGCTATCATGGGCTACTGGATTCCTGTCCTAGAGCCATCAACTCGTCGAAGCAGCGCTGAACTGGCTAAACCATCTGTACTTTGGTTCCATTTCTCATGTGCAGGAAGTCATGTTCAGGCCACAGCCTGAGACGGTCCATCGCCTTTTGCCGGAGCACCTGTAGTCCCGGTGCCTCTCACTAGATCTCGCCATGCATTTGGCGGATCACCAAGTTCGAATCACCGCAGATTACGACTCGTCCCCTGTCTTGAGCAGACAGCAGATCGAAACCGAGCAGCAAACCTCGATACTCCGCTTCATTCACAGTCAGCTTGGTCATATACTCCGACGCAGCTGTGAGGATCATCCAACCGGGTAACTTCCACACTATCGCGCTGTACGCTCCACCGCTCTGCTTGACGCGCGCTGATCTATCAAAACTGACGACAAGCAAGCTCTCGTTCACTCGACTGTGGGTGGCGGCATCGTGATCACCTTTCGCGGCTGCTTCTTCGGCGCGATTGCGATCAGCGCTTCGTCGACTTCAGCACGTGGAGTGATGCTTGCTGCTAGTGTTCCCAAGATCTCGTCTTCACCCTTCGCACACTTCGTGATCTTGAGCGTCCATTGCGACAGCAGCGCGGCCCACTTGCCATGTCGTCCATCGAATCCCGAAGAGTACACCAGCCAGGCCAGCTTCGAATATCGGGACAACACCTTGATCGGTCGCGAGACCAGCAAGGTATAGCAGACGTCCAGCATCCGAAGCAGAGCCGGGCCTCCTTGTCGACGATGCTGTAGTTCAACTCGTTCGACTTCAAGGTGCGACTGGTGAAGGTTACTGGCCAATACACGCCATCATGCTCCTGGACCAGTGCGGCGGAGATCGCCCACTTACTCGCGTAGACCACAATCCCAGGAAATCGATCCGGATCGAAGTGTCGTAAAATCGGCGTCGACACCATCTTTGCTTTCTACATGCCGAACGCGACCCTTGCTCGAGTCCAGCTATCAGCTTCGCCCGAGAGCGTCACGTCGTCCCCAGCCTTGTGTCCGTCAGCCTCTATCTTGTCTCGGCGGCTGATTCCATGGAAGTCTGCTTCACGCAGCTCGTTCAAGACGGCGGCGAAACGGCGAAGTCTTCGATGAAGCGACTGTAGTAGTTCAAGCTTCCTAAAACCGACTGCATTGATCGCAACGTTCGCGGAAACGGGAGGTTACTCAGCGCTTCGAGATCCTTCGGACTGGCTTCCAATCCGTCGGCGGACACACGGTGACCCAGGTACACAACCTTGTGATGGCCCCAGAAGCTCTTAGCCACGCTAATCGACAAGTTCCAACGTTCGCAGGTATCCAGCGGCTTCTCGGCTCCCTCACACAAGCCACCCCACGATGAGACAGTCACCAGGATGTCGTCGATGTACGATCGTCTTCCCAGGACGGACGGCTTCAGATCAGGTTCCGGCTCTCCAGCTTTGAACACTTCGTTCGGCTTTGTGGAGCCCGTATCAGCGCTGATACGAAGGTGTCCGTACAATGCATTGTCGATCGGCCGCTGATAAATCTGCGGCGCGTTCTTCAACCCGAACGGCATGCGATTCCATTCGAAGAGCCCGAACGGCGTGATGAACGCCGAGATCTTGCGTGCACCCTCCGTCACCGAGACTACCCAGAAGCCACTGGCCATATCCAGGGAGAAAAATCAGAGTACCTTGTCCAAGTCTTCAAGAAGGTCGTTAATCAGCGGCGTCGGGTAGACCATCAACCTGGTCAGGCCATTCACCACCCGATAGTCGATGCACAGACGGATATCAACTCCGTTCTTCTTGATGATGACCACGATAGGCGATGTCCAAGGCGAGGTCGATGGATTGATGGTCTTCGCTGACAACGAACCTTTGATCAAGGCGGACAACTTCTCACGGAACTGCGGAGCGACATGGC
Organism: Phytophthora quercina; assembly: GCA_014706105.1. Classification (NCBI taxonomy): domain Eukaryota; phylum Oomycota; class Peronosporomycetes; order Peronosporales; family Peronosporaceae; genus Phytophthora; species Phytophthora quercina. Next base: position 194,859 of record JACBOW010000029.1, on the reverse strand, counting down.
GGCAGCGTTGCGCAACCGGCGTCGCGTCCCTAACATCAATGTCGCAGACTGCTCCAAGCGCGGCTGGAGGGAGAGCATTGCCTTTCCCGATCAGGAGATGACGTCGCTTCCAGATTATGCGCCGCAACCGATCAATCTCTTCCGGCTTGTTCAGCTTCGGATCACCACTTGGATGTCTTCGATCTTGACTTCGTCAGTGGTCGTTGACATTTCTGGTAGTACGGCTATCTGCTTCTCCAAGACTTCAGCGAACAAGTCTCCGCTTTCGTGGTAGCAGACCTGGTCTTCTTCCTGGGCTGCAGCATCGTTCGTGCCAAGCTCCGTCGGTGGTTCGACTTTAGGCGCTTCTTCGACTTCATTAGGTGGCTCCTCAGGCCCTTCCGACTTCGCGGTGTCAGGACTTCTTCCGCGATCGGCGTCACCACGTCGGTTTCCGGTTTCATCCCCGGCCGTTCCAGCTACGGCGAGACCTTCGGCACCATCATTTGTGCAAGATCGGGTTTCAGCGATTCCGGTTCGCATTTCAGTATCCGCGTCGGTGGGTCGTATTGAGGCCGACCAACCATAGGCTCCGATGGTTCCTCGTCGACAGATTCTTCGGCTACCTGGTCAGTGGTTGCTTGGTACGCCAAGTTCTGCCACTCGGAGTACCTCCGCGATCCGATCGAGACAAACCCTGGACGACGAGGTACGCGATCTCCAGTCAGCCATATCCCCAACTTCGTATCTCTCTGAAGGACTAACTTCTGATCGGACATGTGTGGGATACGCAGGAATCGAGATCAGCCCAGTCCCTTGACGAACGTCGGCACCCATCGATCACCGCGCGTGATCCACAGTTTCTGCCGATCGGTAGCGTGCGTACGGACGGCGATCTCCACCGATCCAGCGACAGGCACTTCGAGGTGCGCCCCATCTCGAACCTACTTGAATTCGCGCTGTACAGCTGACGACGTCCCGCCAACTGGATCTGCACTTCGTCCGGGAGGCACAGCGACCCATGCGACAGGTCCAGGCGAACACCCGCCGGAACCATGAAGTCCATCCCGAGAATAACCTCCTGTCCTGACAGCACTCCGACCCAAGCGTCGACGTAGTACACCAGCGATCCAGACAGCGTGATCTTTATCTTGGTACGTCCTTCTGTCATGTATGCGCTCTCTCCTATTCCGACGCACTCTTGTCTCTGACTTTCGTCTAAAATAGATCCAACCTTACGAGAAAAGGAGGAGTCCACGATTGAGACTTCGACGCCGGAGTCGAAGAGCAACATAGCCTTCTCGCTGTTGATCTTGGCCATGGCCTTGTCTTACTTGAACCACTTGCGGGGTGCGTGGTACTTCCAGTAACCACGGTATTCTCCAGGCAGTAGATCCAGTTCCATCACCACACCAGATCGGGCATACTCATCCACTCGCAGACTTGCAACCGCAGAGGATGTCTTCCATGCAACTCAAATGTATTGTCGATCGGCTTACTAGCCTTCCGGTCTGCACGCTTCTCGACGTGGGCAAAGATACAGAGCTTAGAACGCTCGGCTCGTACCAGTTTCCAACTTGACGAGCGTTCTAGTTTAACTTCTTCTCCGCGTTGGCAGGCAAAATTCCGGCATGCTTGTTCGGAACGTACCACTGGCGGATCAAGTTGTAGAACTCTTCCATGGGACACTTGCCCGCGTCGTGAAACTCGCCGCAGGCACAGCAGACGGACAGGCAGTGATCGGACGGATGTCCCTTCCTGCCACACTTCTGACAAGTTAGCCTCTTCCAGCAGCCCAAGTCGCCGTGCTTCGAGGAACCGCAGTACGAACACCGCTTCTGCGGCACATCTCGATCAGCGTGGTTGCTTGATCCGGCGTACGGGTCCTGACGCGGTGGTCGTGAGTGACGTTGCTTGTCATGATCAGCAGCGACGTAGAGTTGGCGGCGTTCGTCTTCTGGCTCCGATCCAGTGGCTTCCGACTCCGACTCGCTGCTGTCTTCGGTCGCGCGAATCGCCGCACAGCTCGTGCAGTCTTCGATGAAGTGGATTGTGGGGCCTTCTGGCGATACTTGCTCGATCCACCCACGGCCCTGCCCTGGCGAGCCTTGGCGCGTTGGCGTGCACGCAGAGTTACCTCCAGATCGTCAGCGTCCGTCAGGCGCAGCAAAGCCAGCTGATCGCCCAACTCGCGATCATCAAGCGGCTCGATGAAGTGTTCCACATGTTCGCGGCGGGCTGATCGGGAGCCATCCTTGATTGGCAACTTGGATCTCATACCGGCGACATTCAGGCGATGAAGGTATTCCAACGGCGACTCGTCCGATCGCTTCTTGGCGTGGTAGTACTATCTATCAACAGACACTCCACGCCCGCAGCGCTGCGTCTGGAACTCACGAAGGAGGTCTTCCCTGTTGCTGCGTGTATATCGACTTAGCTGCCGGAACCAGTTTCGCGCCGGTCCTTTGAACAGATCGCCGAAGACCAAACACTTCTCGTCGTCTGGAGCTTGATCACGCACGTAGGCAGACTTCACTTTGCTCAGCCAACTTCTTGCGCGGTCTTCGTTGTTGTCCTTGCCGGAGTATTCCTTCAACTCCGAGATTGCCGACACTCGGAACCGTGCAGTGAACGCGACACCTCCTATCGGTGCTTGCGCTGTCGCTACGGCAGCACGTCGCGGCACATCGATGCTGAGGTTGTCAGGAACGTACTCATCCGCGTGCGATCCGACGGACTCCATCTCAACATCTCTGATTCCAGTTGGTTCAGGTCGGTCTACCACCGGTGGCACTTGGTTCGTCGTGGATGGCGGCGGCGTCGCTTGTTGTTGGTTCACCACAGCCGACGCTCCGACCTCTCGCTGTTCCTTGAGGAAACGTTCCATCGCAACATTGAAGAAAGCCTGCACGCGATCAGGCGATGACGAGTCCACGGCCGGCGTCCGTACACGATCAGACGACGACGACTTCACAACCAGCGTTCTTGCCGTCTGCGGCCGCGCCGCTTCCGCGGCCGCCGTGCGCTCTTGGAGCATGGCTTCTCCCGGCGGCCCAAGCGTCATCCGTGAGAGCTCGATTGAGCTGTCGTCCGATCCGGCTTCCGACGTGGCCGACACGTACTGTGATGATCCATTACGGTACTCTGTGCTCTGCAGCGCAGGTGGCCTCGCGACTTCTCTCGGCGCAGCGACTCCCACCAGAGGTACCAGATTCTTGTGGAGAGACTTCGAGGCTTCTACAATCACGGCCAGCTCCAGGTCGAAGAGTTCGTTCGCTTCGACGCGCCTGGAGTGATTCCAGCTTCCTTCAGCATGTGTATCACGATCGTGACGGCTTCGAGCTTGTTGGCGGTCTCTGTCGGCGCAGTCGACGGTCCTAGTAGCGTTTCGATAAGATGACCTTCATCACGGGATCTTCGATCAGGAATGCGTTTAGCTCCTTCCTGTAGAAGATCAGCTCCAACTCGGTGTCAGTCAGGCTTGGCTGATCGCTTTCGTCTTCAGTGTCCGCATCAGGCGCCTTCATCTTCATCCGCGCAGTCTTCGAGGTCTTCGACAGCGTACGCGAGGATGGAGGAGTGGTGCTGGGTGAAGCTCCTTCGATTCGCATCGTTGGATCTTCATCCAGCGGATCGTAACTTGCGTCCCGATCCGCAGAGGCTCCCGAAGGAGCCTGGGGAAGAGGATGAGGCTTCTCTTCCAGGTCCATTGCTGAACCTTCCTCCTTTACGTCGTCTGTGGCCCTCCCAGCACTCAGACGATTGGTGTATCTTTCACTCTTCAGCAGCGACGACGGTGATTCACCTTCCGTCGACGCACCAGTCCCCGGTTCCACTTTGATCTTGACATCTTTGACATCTTCTTGGGACTAACGGTGATATCCGAAGTCACCAGAAGATCCGGGGGCACACGCACCATTGTGGTGGAGTGGGGATCACGAAAACTCGTAACGCGATCAGCACACACCAACGGTGGCCCAGACTACCAACTAACGGAGGGGGTACTCCGCTTGTCCGTGACGGTTGCGTTCCTTCTCACCTTGTGTACCCGTTGGTGTGGGCGGGTTGACGCTCTTCCAGGTGGACTTCGAAGGTGTCGCGGGTGTCTTGTTCTAGGAACTGTGTGGACAGTACTGGGGGGGGGGGGTCTTGGTGACGACCACGCGGGTATGCTTCACTTGGTCGTCGATCAGGTTAGTCGCTCTTGATAAGGTCTTCTAATAAATCAAGTCGGCTTGGGTGTGTGTTTCCTTTCGTGTTCCTTTCCATAGCTTGCCGCTTCCTTTAGCGGGATCCCCTTGGGGTGTGGTTGCGAGTGCGGCCTAGCCAAGCAATATAGGGGCTCTCTCTTTTTACCTCCTTTTGCTTGATCTAGTGGGCACTTGGTCGTCAGGTGGGCCAATATACGTTCCCAGCCTGGAATGTGCGCCACGTAGTCTTTAGAAGGTAGAAGTCCAAAGTCTAGAGCCTTACGAAGGTTAAGTCTAGTCTTTAGCAAATTGCAAACTGCCTTCTTTCTACCTTGTCCACTAATCTTCCCTAAATCAGCCGCACTGGCTCCTAACCCAGAGTGATTGCGGATGTACCAAAACAATGGCACTCCATTCCCTGCCGATCAGCCACGAATGAGTACATATGTGTCGAAAAGATGGTGCCATAATCCACCCTGATCGTTATGGGTACATATGTGCCCAAATGACTGCACCAATTGTGAACCTGATCGTTATGCGTACTTCCGTATCCGAATGACTGCGCCACTTGCGAACCCGCTCGGCCTCTCGGGACCACCATTCCGGAGTCGCGTGGATACTTGACCCCCACCGCACATTTCTGCTGTCCCGCTTCTCCACACGACCACCGGTACGTCATTAAGCGCTGAGCCGCCTCCGGCGTCGTCGGGCAACCTCACCCAAGATCCATCGTCGCTCTATGCTTCGTCTGGCGCGTTGGCTGTCACACTGGACTTGGTGTCAACCTCGTAAGACACGACACCTCATCCATTCATGCCGATCCCTTGCGTGTCCATCACTACCGCAACAAAGCCAGCAAGCAGTGCCAGCACCTCACGACGCCAACGCGCGGCTGATGCGGTGCCGACAGCAAGTACGCTAGCCCCCGGCATCAGTGACACTAGTCTCTTGCTATCAGACTGTGCTACATGCGTTGGGTCAACCTGTTGCAACGTGAACGTTATCCGCAGCAAACACAAAAGGTTGGGCGTGAGCTTTTCATCAATCCACGGATACGGCATGTTTGCGCGGGAGTTAATCGCAGCCGCCGAGTTTGTGTACGAATACACCGGCGCGATGCTGTCGCAAGACGAGGCTGAGCGTCGAGGACTGCTTTACGACAAGATGGAAATGAGCTACTTGTTTGCTTTGAATGAGGACGCGCTTCTGGACGCGCTTCGCAACGGCAACAAGAGCAAGTTTATCAATCATGACAGCGAGATGCCGAACTGTACGGCGAAGGTGGTGCGTGTATGTGGTGTGTACCACATCACCATCTGGGCACTTCGGGAGATCCGGGTTGGCGAGGAGCTGGTTTTCGACTACGGCTACAAACGAAGTGTCGGTCCCGACTGGAGTCAGCGTCGAGCTGCGTCAAGTGATACCACGTAAGGTACGTGCGTCTATGCTTACTCAGGTCGACAGTCGTTTTCTTTCTGGTATAGTTGGTATGTGACTACATTAGTCTGCTATAAGATACTTACCAGTTGTACTACTGACTTATTTGGTGTTGTGATGTTTTACGACCGGTAATTCGGAAACACAAGCAAATTTATTTCCGGTTCTCGGCCGGAGATCGAACAACTTCGCCGCGACTCCAGTGGAGCCGCTCCACCAAATCGGACCTCCACGGTGGACTTTGGAGCAGCATTGCCGACCGCTGCCCAGTGGCCGTCATATAAAGACCTCCCGTTGGGCGTGGTTCACCTGATATTTTTAGAGACGCGCTTTGGTACGAACATGCGCGCCGACTGCATTTGCACCTATAGCACTTGGTAGTCGCCAACCTGGGATGTGACAGCGCTAATACCCTGGAGCGTGTGATGCTGGCCCTGCCGCATTTAAGCCACATCTTGGGGCAAGTTCCACCTTGTAGTGGACTCGCCCCACCGGTGACGCAACTACTGCGATGTAGCCAGAGCGAACGGCATCCACAGTCTAGGCTGGCAGGCAACATTGGTTAGCCCTTCCGTTAACAATCTCATTGTAGACCCCGAGGCGACCCAATCGTCGTTACCGAGGAACCAAGCGCCACCCCGCCGCGGCCGTGCAGCACACCAACCGGTTATGCCTGTCGCGATACAGCGCCTGATCCATCGTGAGTGGCCATGAAAATTGCAACATTACCACCGCTTCATGGTCGGTGGCATGTGTTACGATGGCCGCATTCAGCGGTGTGTCCATATCGGCCGCGCTCACTACTGGGATAGCCGGCCGAGTTGCTGCACGACCTCCAAGCATTTATCTATCGCCACTACACCGCCGATCGGCGGTTGCAAACCCGCCTCCAGCGTCCATGAGGGGACTGAGGTGTTATCCGTTTATAATCACTGTGGTCCACACGTTTTACCGTTGTCAATACAAAGATTCTTCACTTTCGTAACGCCAATAAACACTCGTACATGTCCGGTTTATCCTTGAGCGTGGTGTTTTCACCGACGAACTGTCGCGAGGTGCGTTGTTCACGAACTGCGATTACTTTCAGTGCCGCTTCACAGTCACTTAACGAAGCCTCCCATGCCCCTTCCTGAAATAGAGCCGCCCCGTGGAGCCCCATCGGTTACCGAACCACCTGGCTGCCTCACGTCCACACCTCCGGTGTCGGTAAACGCACACACAGCCCCGGTTGGTGGTGGCGAGGTTTACAAGACACCATATCAGCTTGTCCACTTCGAACATGGCTTTTCGATCAGCGCACATAAACATGTATTCTGAGAATATTTTCTATGACACGCTGTCTGTTTAAATTGCGTTAATGCTATTCCAGGCCCCGCAAAGCCCAATCAATACGTTTGCGTTAAGATTATGTTCCGGCTTCCCGCTAACTAGCCGCCATTTATCGGCCATAGCCCGAGGTATAATTTTAACAACCACTGCAAACTCCAAAGGAGAGTGTCCTTCCAACCACTTTCCGTGATAGCGATAGGGTTCATCCTTCCCGATTATACTGCGTGTCCCTACGATAGAACAGCTGCAGGATTTTCGACAAAAACAAGGTTCGACATTGTCAGAGCCTGCTGTCTTTACTCGTAGCAGTCATCACAGTAGCCCGCGTGACAATCAATCAATATATTGCAGCGAAGGAAGACCATCATCCACTTCACGACTATGTTGGTCGTCCCTAGTACCATCATTTTCTGCAAAAGCAGACAGTTTTCGTCAAGGCCAGAGCTTGTGGCTCTATATTCACTATCTTAAACATGTGATACGAGTTGACGGAGAAGAAAAACATGTATAGCTGAAATATCGGCCTCAACGCCGCCAAGCACATTAGACTATAGTTGACGAAACATCTGGGTTGTCCTTGTGGATGCGTTAACCGTGCGTGTTACTAGGTACTTTCCCTGGCGTTCTTATGTTCCATTGCCCTCCGCAACACTCAGATACCCCTCCACACACAGCCCTTAGCATTACAGCGGCGCTGCTTTCCAAAACACCCTTGTCATTTGTCATGCAGGAGTGCTGATATTCCTCATCCAGGTATCATGTGTCAAGACCGTTGATTAATGCTGAGTTTGTGTGTGATCTAGACAAGCAAGATTCCTCTCCACAAAAGTGCATCACATACCATACGATTCTACTCCTACAAAATAGCCCCAATTGTGTGCTCACGCAGCAGACACTTGCTGCTGAAGTCGAGTCGTCTGTCGATAACGGCACCTACACCTGAAACTGGGTCGACGACAAATTCAGCCCGCTTCCGTTTACTGAGAGTTTTAAGCGTGTTTATGCACACTAGCAAAGGTTTCATGATACCCATCCGGTAGCAACATGCGACGCATTTATCGACCACGTGCACCTTTGTGTTACGGGAACATTTGCGAGAGCGCCATCTTCTCAGCACCTTCAAGCCAACCTGAATAGACAACCAACGCATCTGGTACACAACCATCAAAAGCTCCAGGCATCTTGCTATGGTGAGTATCGTGCCACCCTTCACACCACATCCGGGCACCCACATAAACTCCTGTACTAGACACAGTATCAATCCACTGTCGAGCTCGGGCCACAACGCCGGACCTGCAGGTGCGCTTGTGAGCAACCCAGTCACCCCTATCCCGTAAACAATGCAATGGAGATGCAAACGACCATCTAGTTGCGTTTCCACCACATTATTAAAGCCAGCTACACGGCCAAAACCTTCTTTTGTACGATCCAAATAAATTCGACTAATTCGCGTCGAGGAACTATCTCCATTGTGACGGGCGAACGGCCGCATCCTTCACCCAAATACTTGTGCTGAAAGCGCGGGGTGTGCATTTGAAACCATTAACCGGACTCGCGTACTATCCTGAAGAAAACGTACCGGTCTTCCGCGCAAAAACGAATCTGAATCGTTAGAAGCATTTGGCTTCCGCGGTTGGCCAATACGGTGTAAAATCAATTCACCATGCTCTGGCGGAGCAATTTCACCCAGTGTTTGCCCGATCCAAAGCGAGACCGCATAGCACCTATTTTAGGCGTGTAGCAGCGGTCTCGAGAAGAGAGAATGGCACGGGCCCACCAACCAAAGAAAAAATTCGATGACGCCCGGCGTTGAGCTTGGCCGAGTGAGGACTAACGGGTTGCTCATTGCCGGCGGCTAAAAAATATTAAACGCTAGAGTACTCGCTATCCCCCAAATGCTCAATATAGAGCTACGCGTCGTTTCAACCCGATCCGTGTGTCGTACAGCTTTATGCCATTGCATTTGGTTGAACAACATTACCAGAAATCGCGTTGATTTTTCAAAGCCACCATAAAAGCAGTGCAAATCTAGACCATTCTTCAATTATATCGATCAAGCAGGGTTGTTTGCCTATAGTTAAGGGGAGCGAAAATACTAGTGGGTGAATTTCCAGACTTGTTTTTGACGGGGTCTGGTTTGCTGTCACTATCGTTTACCGATCATTTGAGTAACTCCAGAAGGTACAGGCCCCTGTAGTTCAGGATTACGAGGCTGTGAAACAGCAGCTGGTAACGCTTCGACAATTCAAGGCACCGCGGAATCACTGACGTCGTGTGTCTGGGATAATATAGCTGAATGTTGTGTAACTATCGATCGAAATCGCATTAGCACTACCATCTACATCGCTCGGAAGTCGACAGGTCCTGAACCACTACGACATCGCTGGAATCGGAAACGTGATCATTAGTTTCAATCCCCGCTGCTAAATACCTAAGATGGCTCCAACAACAAGCACAAACTTCAACGTGAATTTGTACGTCACGGAAAATATCATTCATTGCTCCAAGAACGCCGAGTCGTTAATAAATGCTTCTATAGGAATAGAATACAGAGCTCGAAACTAGTTCCGCTGTATACGCCACACCACACTGCAATTGAGCTGAGAATCGACTAGTTACCAATACGACCACAGTCATGTCCACTTGCCACACAAAACGGTTTGCTGTGTGAGTTATTAGGACACTTCATGCAGCGGGAGATCGCGTCGCGATTGCAAAATAATTCAGTGATAAAAGAAGAAGGAAAATACTCGTCGTCGTCGTCGACGACGACTTTTTTTATATATATATAATCACGATATATTTTTTACCAAGTACTAAAGAAAGCCGCCTTCGCTCGGAATTCTTCAACAAAAACCAATGCGACTTTGTCACCACTACCGTTCTGTAGCATCACTATCGCAAAAAAACAAATAGAACGGTGCCGAAAATTAAACTCATACAAAACCGATACGTCGTCTGCACGAAGCACTCGACCAGATATCTGTCAAATCAGGCACGGTTTCATTAGCCACGTTTTGACAGTTTGCAATGTCAGCACACTGCCGATAGTCGTTGAATATCCGTTCCTAACGTTCAAGTGGTCGTTGTCCGCTGTTGCCATTGTATTGTTCGTCACTGAAAAAAAAACTATGGGGGTCAACATCTCAGCAGGCGTGATAAACCGGTGTGAGTCGAGGATCGTTGGTGAACCGTTGGGAAGTACCCATCCATTTAAATAATTCATCTGTAAATCGGATCAACCGCAACCCTTGCCCTCCCAATTCTTGCATAGAGCCATTTGTTTTATCATGATCGTCAAGCCGTCGCTAATGAGAAGTCGTTCGGTCATTTTTCACGGCTTAATTGATGCCCCGATAATGTTATCTCTACGTCCTAATCGACCACAATAGACGGACTTGCGTCGGAATTGCATGCTAATGGTGTTGGAGGGACTCGACCAGTGAACGAACTGTCAGGCTCAAATTTATTGTCGCTAAAAACATGCTAATCTTGTGTTTACTGGTAGACCATTTTCTTGGACATGACGACAACGAAAGCCCTTCGTCATTGATGACTTCAAAAAATTGTTTCGCCTCCCACGTACTTTCACTAGAGCGGTAGTTTACCCATTTGCCATAGAAGATATTCCTGTGATAAACGTTGCTAATTGACAACCAGTTCGCGAGCCAGGTAAGATTTTCTAGCTGCTTCTTTTGCGCAAAATATAAGTTTGCCTTGACCTACTAGCTTTATAGTTCTCGCGAACCCATTGTTACACAACAATCATACCCAGCATACTTCGATGGCAGTCACCACATATTGTAGGGGGGGTCACAATTAAATATTGCTTGCAGCGTTGACGTTGATCGTACAGCCCTGACCAACCAGCCAAGTGTCCGCGCTTCACGACGCTGGGGGGAGGGGGGGGGGCATCTTGGTGCAACGCGAATATATTCCTAGAAAGCCCAAAATTCATTCAAATCACACAGGCATCTCGTTTCGTTATTGTAAATCAGCCATCGTCGCCCAGCATCATCCTGCGATTGCATTGTGTCGATGTATTCAACGCGATCTCGGTCGCTGCGATTGGCTTGCGCATGTAGCCCGGCGCGTACATGTCGTAACAGTGAGTTGATGGGCAGCTTATGGACGCGGTGCTGGATGCGGCAGCAAAAGCAAGTTCATGATGGCGAGACACCGAACGCCACGGAAAAAAGTGTAACTTGGCGTGCACCACATCGCCATGTGGTCCCTTTGGGAGATCGTGGTTGGCGAGGAACTGGTTTTCGACTACGACTACAAACGAAATATCGGCCCAGACTTAAGTCAGCGTCGCGTTGCGTCAAACGATACCTAGTAAGCTACATGTACAGAATTCCCCGGCAAAGAGAGAAAGGTGGGAATAATAAAGTTTGCGAAGTTACAAGGTTCGCTCATGCTTCGCGTAGTACTGAATTATTATGAATTACTCGGCTACCGGTAGTAGCACGGAATGAGGCGTATTGATATTGTTGCGGTCGGTCTAGGTACGATACCTGAATATATCCAATAGTTTCTAATTACTTCCGGCCTGATTTCTCTCCACGCCTTTGCTGCCCAATCCATGGTGGTGGCAATGCAGATCTTCTGCTGGGGAAACCAGCTATGAACACCCCCACAGCACTTCACTGCAATACATAATGTTCATTGTGAGCCGTTCATTTGTCACCGCAATCTAGCAACTCTGCATGCATGCACGTTTCCTGCAAGACGACACTTTCCCTCAAGATTTAACTGGCTCTTGACCGTGCAAATCAGATGCACGTTCGTATTCTTTGCGCGAGGGAAATAGCTGATCGCAATTCTCTCTTTGCCGGGGGAATACTGTATGTGCGTCGATGCGTAGCCAGGTCGACCGTACTGTACTTTCTGGTACTTGACTACATGTAAATAATAAGAAACCTGCCATCAGATAGTTGCCAGCGGTACTACTGACTGATTTGGCGCGTTAATTCTCTAACTATTATTTCAAATCTATGGAACGCTCTGAAATATTATTCAACGAAGGCTGATTTTGCGGTAAGTTTTAATATGGTACCGTAGATCCTTTTATCGGGACATATTTATCAAGAGGTCGTACAAATCTCAAGTGAATCATTACTATAACTAATATAAGAGTCAATAACTGTTTTGATTAAGTACGAAAATATTGTCCACCTCCCCGTTACGTCCGTGTAATGTTCAGCGAAAAGAACTAAGAAACTAATACCCGTCTAGGTCGACACAGCGCGATCGGGCATTTTATACAAAAGTGCCTGACGTTTTTAGTATCGCAGCTCTAGCAAATGCTGTGGCTGCGAAGCAGACGCAGGAGATACGTCAAAGTGGCTGAAAGTACCTCGAAGATGCCGGCTAAGATGAGAATATATGATCAACAAGGATACATGCACTTCAATAAATTGTAGGGTTTCTTCGTGCACAGCGCGACTTTGTGTTTTAAAAGGTATTTGGGGAGCATAAACAAACACTTTCGCAGCTGCAATCATCGTCTTAATTCAAGAGGATATGCGTCCTGAATTATTTTCTACGGCACAGCCGATAGTGGAGATATTGAGATGAGGTACCAGATCGGAATACTGGGTAAGGCGATGGCCGGATCCAAATCAAATAGGGTTACAAACACGGACGATGCCAGCCTCAAAATATAAGGCGTCGAGCGCAGCGATGCCGTTTGTGCATTATCAGTCTAATGATATGCGCATGCCTAGTAACCGTAAAATTATAAAACTGCTAGCGCACGAGATAGATCTTCCGCATGCAATACGCAGGCAAAATTGTACTAAGGGTTTATGCACAAATATCTCCGGGTTGACGGACGCGAGATTTTTCTAAATATCGGGACGAGGGGGCGCAATCGCTGTTTAACGTCACCGAATTACTGGTACTGCTTATTTAGATAGGGAAAACCTGTATCGGGGACGCGATTTAACCCTTTCGTGCGAAAAGGGCGCTCACTGCGCTCTTTAAGGCCTGATTCAAAACACGATGGAAAAAACGGCTCTGAAATGGCGCAATGAGCGCCTTTTTGCACTAAGTTCAACCTACACTTCACAGTCTTTTGTGACATATCAATAAAGGTGCGTGGCGTTGTCATCAAGTAATCACCACACTATACGAAATCCAAGTAATATGCCAACTTTCTGATGCACCGAGCAAATCCTACAAATCACCTCAGATGCCGTGTCTCATGAGACATGAAAAGAGAGTACCGTGAATATCTAAAAGGGCGCTGTGAGCGCCCTTTTACAAACAAATCACTTGAATTTGTATGGTATAGTTTAGGTAAGTGGCGCACGAAAGGGTTAAAACTAATTTCGTCTCAGGGTCGTTCAATTCCCCCATTTGGCAACTCGGACACCTGCTCCTTGTCCTGTCGTTAGCAGGGGCAGGTTCTCTCATTGTGGTCAGGCTTGGAGCACCTACCTCAGGGAATCGGATAATTGCTGTTAATGTATTCCGAACGATTTCGCCGTCTCACCTTTTTCGGACGGCCGCACACAGCAGTAATGACTGGAAATTTGGTATATCCATCCTCGAGGAGGGCTGAGTCAGCAGGAATAGTACTCCATGTGTAACAGAGTCGCTGCCATTCCACGGAGTAATACTCAGACATCGCCGGAGCGGAACCAGTTCTACGGCTCGCACGCAGTGCAAGCGTGAATGCAGGGCTAACGAACGTTAGTCCACAACACACGTGAACACACCATGAACAAAATGTTGACCTGAGCTTTCGAGTTTCATGTACGCACGTCACCTCGATGACGTTGACTGCACGGGATTGTAAAGCCGTTGTTTCCCTGCCGCAAACTCTTGCAACCACTTCAGAAACGAATTGACTTCTCACGGTCGCGCTCTCGTTCCGCACCCTTCCATGTGCGCTCCAGTATTATTCGAAAAAGGCGTTGTAGACAGCCACGGGCTCTCGCGCTCGCCCAGCAACCAACGGTTAGTCGACTCAACCATGTTTTCTTCAAATCGAAGTCGAGGGAAGATGCACGCAGTCCGATTTTCTTGGGTAATGCCTGAGCCACAACATAGCATACATGTTAGATACACCCTGTTGGTAAACTATATGGTACTGTTCGGAAACAGCATATGGATACACAACCATGATGTACTGCACCGTACGCAAAAGAGCATACACGGTACAGACTGCATGATGCATGATACAGTCTTACCTTTCGGCGGAGTCTGCTACCACTACATTATCGACTGTGCATTCGTCCATAAAAGACGTTTATGCTAAAATGTTCAGAGGTTTTGCTAGTTCCGATATGTTACCACGGAAATCTGTCCTGAACTCCTTTCTCGTGTTTTACTTGATATGGAAACTGCAGTAACCGTGGGATACTCCAGGGAACACGTTGTCAATAACAGCGTGGAGACTTTTCTTGCGGTGCCTCATGGTGGCGATGTCAAGGCAGTTTATGAATGAGCACGTGCTTTCAATTTTGGTGAACAACTCCCAGTGATTACCGTTCTCTCTGACTGCGATACCTGATGCGATAGCAATGCATTCTCGGTTTGGGGTGAAACAACGTGCAACGAACTTGGTACCTCGCACCTTCGCCCGCAAATGACTCGCGTCCAGAGCGAGCATAAGGAGTACTAATTCCCCACAGTGAACCCACGCAATCAGCGCCACAAACCCGCTGTATGTAGTGATCACTTGGCAAAACAATCGTGACGCTTCCAGAGTTAGCAGGTGCCAAGGCGGTTAGCCGCTATTCTACCATTCTCTAGCTTGAACAGCGTAGAGCATCCGGCTGCATTTTCCTCTCTAGAGCATCCTAAGATTGGTTTTAGGGAACCTCTTCCCAAACATCACTCTAGTAATGTCATACTCTCCCGCATAAATCGAATTCGAGTAAGTTGATGAATCCTGTGTTTGTTACGACCACCAAGAGGGCATTCCATAGAAAATTGTAAAGAGTGACGGTCATACACTTCGATCCCCATGGCGTCATCGAAGAGTATAACGACGTTGTCTCGATGATGATGAAGATACAAACCCACGTGTCAAATTGGTATTCAAGCGAAGTTTTACGCACTGGACTTCTGTTAAGTTATTAGGTTTTCTACCTTCCGCTGGCCTCTTGAAAAAAAAGTATTTACAAACCCAATGCTTACGTTGCTGCTTAGAGGTGTTCCGCCGTCACGTTATACGAGCTTATGAAATTTGATAGCATTATGTTCTCTATGGCACCCGTCGACAAAGGCGAATACGCAAATGAATGAGGGGAACAAGCTGAGGTCGGTCTTGCTTGGGGCTGAAGGCGCTCTTCTGGATTGTGGGATGCCGCTCAAATGATCCATCTTCAGCAGACGGAACTTGTGCTTCCGCTATCCAGTGGCAGGCAAAGATAGAAGTCGCGACGCCGTTGGTGAATATGCTGAACGTTCTCTCTCCGAAGTTGATCCTATTCGGGTGAAACGTCGCTGTTGACGGGTCGCGTATTGCCTGTCAGTCTCGGTACGTCCGTCGTCAATGCTACCAAGCCGACAGGCAAGTATAATATCAAGGTATATGTGCGGTGCTTTGAGGTGTGGTTGGTGGTGAATTTCCGTTTGTACTGAGAAAGGGACAGGCACAACGGCTTGAAGGCGTGAAGCCTGATCATGAAGCAGCTCAGTTAGCGCTGGTGACATGAATCCGCCAAAACTCTTCAAGGGCGTCGCTGGAGTAACAGGATCCGATTCACAACGGTGATAACGTGGTGAACACCGGCACCTATTACACCTCGTACCAGCTCTTGGAAATGCTTCGTGTTGGCTTACATGGTGAGAAACTAACCGGGAGTCAAGAAATATATTCCATGTTGTTTCATGAATTTAGAATGCGATGGTCTCCCAAGAGGTACACTGAAAGAAGCCATGAGTGCTAGCAATAAAATCGTAGCTGCCTAATAGGTTGACGGGACAGTGGTGAATATTGTATCGAATGCCGGCGGCTCTACTCAGACAATGGTTAATTGGCAAGTTCGAAGAATGAAGAAGCCACTTCAACTCTTAGTTGGCTATTCAGTACAAACATAAAATGCAAGAAGTCAATCAAATTGACGAGCTCAGTGCTCGCTTTTCCACCGCGGATGGTCACTAGTGGCTTATAAAGCTGGCGCTCGAAATTTGTGGATCTTGCCAGTCTACTACTAGAAAACTACAGTGATTACACTATTTAATGTGTGTGGGAAAATAATGTCACCTAGGATTAGGATTTAGAATACTTCTCTGTCCCACGAATTTATGATGATTTAGTTTTTTGTGTACCACACAATGCTTTTGATTAGTTTAATGACGTTGGTTGGGGCGGATGTTAATTTTTGGCCAATCATCATAGCATTACTTGAAAAAAACTCGCAATCTATAATGCGTGTTTCTGGGCGTTCTGAAGCATTTGAAAGGCTGTGCTTGGTCCAGCTGCAGAACATTCGTAAGAACTTCACATCCTGAAAGTTTGGTGTAATATCGCCATAAACGGATTGTTTTACGAATAAAACCTATTGAGGCCGAAAACGGAGCGCAGAAGAAGTGTTTTTATGGCTACAGTTATCGTTTGCTATAGCTGAAAAAATTGGACATGATACGCCTAAACATATGCTTCAAACAAGGCCTCATTCAGTCGATACTTCGGAATTGAAAGAAAAGTAATGACTGTTTTTATGAAATCATCATAAATTCGTGGGACAGAGAAGTACGACAGGGTATGGATGAAAATGAACATCATCAATAGATTGTTGCCAATGAAGTGAGTTTAATAGCGTGTGGAACGCTTGCAATTGGTTGAGAAATGATGTTGAACCGGTCATTCAAAAACCCCAAAAAACTGTGTTTTTCCTATCTATACACAAAATAATAACACTCAAGTTAAATACCGTGACAACGGTAGCTGGAGGATTGTTCGAACAAGGTTGGTCCTCACAGAGCTCAAGAGTAATTTGCTCTCTAGAGCTTAGAAAAACTCGTGGACCGTCTCTGGGGTGATGCACATGGTCCCAACAGAGCCTGATCTGGACATACTGAGGACGCCTTCTGCGCCTTTACGAACTGTCGCTATACCCCGTCTCAACCCAGTCGAGACCTGTTGGTTTGCTTGTCATTCGCACGTGCAGTTTCCTGACTGGGCAGTTATACCCGCCAAGGATTACGAATTTACGAACAACTCACCTCGTATCGTTATCCCGAGTGAAAGCTGTCCTGTGAAAAAGGATTAAAACTGTTTCACACACGATGGCATTTGTCCTATGAATCCGTTGGCAGGACAAACCACTGACCTATGCAGCGCTGCTTAGGGCTGCTCCTCTAACCGGCTTGTATAGATATCCATTCCCATACATGTGATTTGTCTGTAACCTGACATCTGTATGGAAGGTTTTTTTTTTTCTTAAACGTCTCTTATGACAAAGGAGCCGTTCCAACTAGAAACTATAAATAGCTGCGGTCGCTGGACATACTCAACTCAATACAAGCCGTATTTTATCATGTGTGATAGGACAAAATGATCAAGTGACATGTACACTGGTGTAGCTGCTATAGGTCCAGAAAGACGCTTATCACCAATAACAATAAGACAGATCTATGTCTACATGGTTATAGCTTTTGTATATATAAAAACTCTTTTTAAGCGAGAGCAACAAAATCAAGTCCTTTGTTTTGTCCTACGACAGGGCTAACTAGCTGGAATTACGTCGCTCAACAAACGAAAATATGCATTGTGCCAGACTGAAGCATGTTGGAAGAAATACCAGCAGCACGATCTCCAGTGGATCAGATGAATACCAAAAGGAATGTTCAACAATCGTCTCGACTTTTTAAGAGCGAGAAGAAAAATAAAAACTTCATGTTTCTTCGCCGTAAGCTCAACCGTGTACATATAATAAGGAACATCGTAAACATCTCTTGATTGCCACCGTCTAACAACGATGTGACCAGATACGACGGTGAGTGGGAAATTAACGATAAAGGATAGCGTAAGAGGTCACGTAGAAAGAGTTTAAAAGAGTCGCCTTCCGTGTGCTGTGCATTAGTCTGTGTGACGTCAGCTTCTTTCAAGCGCTAAAGCTCGCCAACGTTGGGCCAAAGCCAATGTAGATGTGGCGCTTGTTTCAAGGGCCGTGAAACAGCCAGGATATGATGGGAAAGCCCCAAGAGTGCTGGAGTCACGCGATGTATCACTACATCGTGTATATTTCAGTGATTGGTTTGATTGAACCTTCGATACGAAGTGATCCGTTAGGATCGAGGGATGGCAGCACGATCGAACACATAACATCTTCCAACTACCTGGTACCTTCAAGCAGGTTTTGAGGCCCCTCAGAATGCAAACAACTCACTGCTCAAAGATCGATGTGGGGGATACAGTTTTGAGTCAGCACCACTAGTTGCAGAGCAGGTGACATACAGATGAACTGTTCGCTAGCAGCCTCCTCGAATAGCAATTACTAACGATTACTATTGTGCTTAACGTCATACCACACCTGGGTCCGAGTTCATCTTAAATTATGTCGCCTTCAAATACATATATTTTCAGCAGGTCAGGGTAAACTTGAGAGCGACATGAGATGCATTTTCGGCTACTGCAACAAGCTCTCGCGTACGTCAATTCCAATACAAGCTTTCGCTGGTGTCTCCACCGCAACTTGAACAACGCCATTTCCAACGTCACACCCCAGATCGCCAAATACGGCGTTCATAGACAAATCTAACATCTCCAGCAGCCATGAAATACCGTTTGGAGAGCTCACACGAGATTTAGAAAGGTGTCCTATGTGGCATGCTGCACTGCACGCCTGGAGACGATTCCTAACTTGTCATACACGAATCCGTTTGGGGAAAAGCCGTTGTTCCTGGTTATCGAAGGAAGCCTAGAGAGTAGTAGAGTGGGTATAAAAAGTTGCCACCGCTCGCGGCATGCCGTCTAGCCATGCCTGCGAGGTCAAAGGCTGGAGATCCTGGCCGTGAATGAGCCGCTTGAGTCCGACGAAGTGAGACAGCGAATGGTCAGAAAACTCCTTCAGGAACAACAGCCTATTTATACACTACTAGAACTGGGGGCGACAACAGGTCGTCCGGTCGCTAGCTTCCCAGCCTTAACGTTGACGCCTACTGCATTGGAGAGCTCGTTCTCTTGCGTAGTCTTCATCGAGCATACGATCTTGCAAAACATGGATCTCTCCCTCCTTCAGGAGAACTCAATTTCCGTCTTCGCCGGAAATACCGATTTCCTTACTTGTCATACGCGAATCAGTTTGAATCAAAGCACTTGTTCCTGGTTATTGAAGGCAAGCCTCGGCGAGTCTCACGTATTGAGTCGAGAAAGGCAGCCCCCAACAAATATTACCGAGATGGCCAAGGGTACGAACTGCTTGCCGGTCTTGGTGACGATTACTCGGAACACTACCGAAGGAACCTTGCACCTAGTGCTGCCTGGCATCATGCTTAATGGGACGTGGAGGAGAAAACCTTCTAGAGTAGACATCACTGGTATCCCGACGTGAGTAGACCGAGGAGCCCTTTGGAATAAGGCCCTCGCGGTGTTGCTACGATTGATGGCGACCTATTGTGGGACTGCTGACTACAGCAAAAAAGAAAATAGATGACACATATGTTAGTGTACCGAGCAATCGTATGGTATAAGAGAGCGTGACCTTTGCGTTGTGACGACTGGCCCTTGGATTGGGGTCGAGCCGCTGGTCGCTCTCGCTCTCTCTCTCTACTCTCTTGACGCAGCAAGTTCCGAAAAGGTGTGGGTTGTGGCTGACCTACGAGGAAGGTGGGTCCATCGTGCTGTGATGAGGGAACGACTCTGTGTGCGCGAGATGTCGTCCGGTGAATCATACGTCATTTTAAGCGTTTTCAGGAGCTCCCGAAGTCCACGACGATAGTGGAGCTGTGTCAGTTCTCGCACTGCGACTTCATTCCTTTTCAAATTCCAATTTCTCTCAACAATTGGGTCCGGGAAGCAAAACAGCGGCGAGGGGAAGAAATCCACAAACAAGGACGACAAACGTGAGGAGAAGTACCGTATATCACGGAGATCATGGAACATA
Organism: Phytophthora quercina; assembly: GCA_014706105.1. NCBI lineage: Eukaryota > Oomycota > Peronosporomycetes > Peronosporales > Peronosporaceae > Phytophthora > Phytophthora quercina. The sequence continues at coordinate 174,857 of JACBOW010000029.1, read as the reverse complement.
TAGTACCGTATTCCACAGTTCCTATGCAATCATCAAATCTTGCAATTCATGCTTTACGACCAAAATATTTGAATTGACACCCTCACTACAACCAACCTCCATCCTTAACTTTCCTTACTTTATTTAAGTCACTTTGCAAAACGATTGTGAGTTCTTTCTTTTCCAGCACATCATAAATTATTTAGCAAGATTATGCACAGTTTATTTTTCATTATTGCCCTGTTTCTGCTTATTAGTAAAAATTCTGACCAATAAAGACGATTGTTGACCTCACAAAGCATTCGTATCGCAAGCCAGTTCTATGTGTGCGCTTTCTTCTGCACATTCGACAGTCACATAGGACCTGTGGAATACGGTACTCATGTTACATGATCCTCGTGATATACGGTAGCGTCACCATAACGAAGGTATGAAGAACGGCACACGCTTCGCTGACACCAGCCTAGGCAGTACCTGCCCGAACTCTGACGGCAACGCAACCGCCGGTGGTGGAAGTGATGGTAGCGACAACGCACGTACTCAGTCAAACTTCACGTTGGCGTCGGGGTTTGCTGGGTCGGAAGGCAAATTGCAGTACTGCAAAGCATTTGGCGGACCGCGGAAACACTAGGCAAAGCGGGATTTGCTGTCAGCAGCAAGCCCGGTTGGAGTGAGAAGCCGAGTATCGCCCGGAATTGTGGGTGCTTGACTCTGTAGCCAACCGATGTTTGGTTGAATGCCGTCGATACTACGTAATTTATCGAATGTTGACCACAAAGGAGCGAAAGAAGGCGACCGTTCACGGCTACAGAGGCAAGTCCTCGCTCGTCGAGGTCGGATTAATCAATTTGGTGGCTGTCGCCAATGGGGGACATGTCGCACTACTCCTCGATGATGTCTACTACTCATCAATGAACGCGAATCTACTGTCGCGGTCGGTGGTGAACACGCAGGACTTCACGGCGGACTACGCCGACGACACAAGCACGCAAACGCTGAGTAAGAATCGTGCTACGTCGTTGAAGCCTAGTATGCTTCCATGTGAAAAATTATTCTGCCGTTTGTGGCGTCAAACGAGTTCCTGGGGGAGGAGAGAAAAGCCCGCCGCCACTGGACCGTGGGGTGACGCCAAAGAACCAGCTTTTTTGGGGACTTGCGGTTTCCGCATTTACAGCAAACCATGTATTGATGGATGCACATACGCGATACTTGACGGCGTTTCCAGTGAAGTCGAAGGAAGCGCCAGAGATCTATCCACTGATGTGCGGGTGTATTGTCTTGGCTGAGCTACAAAACCCGGGATTCGAGTTGATAGAGGTGTTCTCCGATGGCGAGCGTAAATTCGTAAACGAAGCAATTAATGCCTGGTACCTGTCACATGGGATCATCTACACCGCTTCCCCGCCGAACCCATCTCGACTCAATTTGGTTGAGCGAACGCACCAGACGCTGTGTGGAATGATACGATCGGTGGTGAATAAGTCAGGCCTTCAGAATTCATTTTGGGTGGACGCGATGTATCGTGCAGTCAACGTAAAGAATCGATCGTGTTCCAGTGCAGTGGACAGCACTCCTCATTAGGCAATGGGACGAAGCCCGACATCCATCACTTGCGGAAGTTTGTAGAACTGGTATATCTCCTCACGGACATGGGTCCGTCTCAGCACACGTTCGCTAACCGTTGCCGCGTTGGATTCGTGCTGGGATATTGAGATGAACGCTATGGTGCAGAGTGTACTTCCCGAACGAGGACAAAGTGCAAGTCGGCGGCAACTGACAGGTGGTGTTCAAAGATCGTTACGCCAAACCCGAATTCGAGAGTACTGCCACGGAGTAGGCGGCAAGCAACTTCCCTGACAGGACGAGCACGGGGCGCAGTGATTACGACAGACCTGTCATAGGCCGGGATGGATTTGGCGAACGACAGTGAAGTAGGCGACGCGAGCATGCAAGACGAAGTAGTATACACGTCGACGCCAAGATCTCGTGAGCCATGGATCAACCGCCCATTGCCAACACTCAGCGCTGAGATCGTGTTACAACCGTTCTAGCCACTGTAACTGCTAAAAATGAGAGTGTGCGTGCATGACATGCTGATGTGACGTAGTCACTTGTGGAATTGCTGCGCTCGGAGGAGTTCACACAGTATATGTATCGGTTGCGTACGCTCGACCACAGCCGAGAGCCAATACACGGAGCCAGTTGGTGATGGTGTCAAATGGCATGTCTTTAAACTGGGATCCACCGCGCACAAAGAATAAGAAGAGATAAAGATATACATTGTCCACCGCAGTGTTCCCACCGAACACCTCGCTAGGACCTCACCTCGTGGAATCCATTCGCCCAATCGCATTCGCATATCCACACCCAGTTGAAGCTAGGCACACGTACGCGCAACGTCTAATACACTGCAATGCAACCTCACAGTTCGGACATGTTGTCCCCGCCAGTATCAACGTGTTCCATACACCCTATATTCCGCAAGTATGTTTGTTGATCCATGCAAAGGCGGTTCCTCCCAGCCAGACTTACTCCTCGCCACCGCGCCGGCGTGGTAGCTGTAAACAGAGGCACCCATTTGAGGCACTTGGTGTTGCCGCGTATACACAGGACTCGAATACTTGAAGCTGAAGATTACGGACACGAAGGGGAATGGCCGTATCATTACACTGGGCGACGTGCTCTTTGCGCCAGAGCTCAACTTTAATATCCTCTAGGTTCGCCAAGCAGTCGAGAACGACTACGCGATAAACGTCCCCAACGCCAAGAAATACGTGCTGTTCTTCGCTCACATAGCCCAGTTTGAAGCCAAGGCTTGTCTTTGAGAGTCCGGTTTTCGCCAGACCTTGCATAATGCGAAAGCTAGGATGACCCATTCGTTTATGCCAGAACATGATGTTCCTGAGTTGGCCACGTGGGCTGCTTGGTAGGTGTCCGCTGGGCGATCATGGAACTGGTGCAGGCGAGTGCCTTCTCCATGGTACTGGCGAACGTCGACCCCAAGCAAGACCACTTCTACTCCTCTTGCACATACGCTAAGTCCCATCGTAACCCATTCAATAAACGTACAGTTGAAAGGGCCAAATTTTCTCTTGACAAAGATTACACTGATACGGCAGGACCATTACCTTCGCCAACACTCTCAGGATGTCAATACTTCCTGACCTGCATTGATGGCTACTCGTGCCATATGCCCAGCTATAATAGCAAGCGTAAGTCCGATCTGTACAACACCTATGAAGTTTTCCGAAAAGAAGCACAGAATATCTTCCGTGCTGATGTTGGCCAACTAGAATATCGTGAAAACATTTACGATGAAGAGATTCGAAACCTTCAAAGCGACAATACTCGCGAGTATGAAAAACCTGGTCGGACTATCTTTCCGAAATACAACACGTATGCCCACAACACGTATGCACGCTTGACACGCGTCCATGGTGCCCCACGATTGGCTGCCGTGTCGAATCTTCAAGATGACTCGATATTGCTACTAGTCTTCAACCAGCAACTGTACACTGCAACTCAGTTGTCACTATCGTGACACCTTAGTGGTCAGTGCCACTGTGACCAGCGTTCGTCGCTCTCGCGCCAGATGCTGACACTCCCACTCGACGAACACTGAGATCGCTGCGAAATCGCTCAAACTTCGTCCTGTCGAATGGTTAAGTGAAATTGTTCGCCACCATTTCGCTAGGTGGGCAGTACTGCACACGCACATCTCCACAGCTGACGTTCATGCGCAACCAGCGGTACTCGGTGTCAATATGACGAGACCTTTGAGTCACACCCTTGCTCTCAGTCAGGTGCTGTGCACTTTGGTTGTCCTCCATGACGACAACGTCATTGACTGACACGCCAATATTCTTCAACACCATCATGAGCCAAATACATTCCTGCAGACCAGTAGTCATGCCAATATACTCGGCTTCCGTGGAAGACAGCGTCACGACCGTCTGCTTCTTGGGGCCCCAATCAATTAATTTTGCCGTTGTAGTAAACAGCGTATCTAGTCGACGACTTGCGCTCTCTTTCGACAGCAAAAGCAGCATCACAGTAGACAACAAGTCCTTCGTTACCGTTGGCCTTGTCTCAATATAACGTGAGACCGTAGTCATACGTACCAGCCAGGTACCGGAAAGCGCGCTCGGCCCCGTTTTGCACTGCTGCGGTTGGACGTTCTGTTTCTTGCGCAAGCGAGAACGGCCGTTGCCATGTTAGGTCGTGTTAGCACCGACAAGTATAGTAACACACCGAGGGTCGGTCGAGGCTTGAACGCGCACAGGTCCTGCACCTCAAACGGCTGGTTCATGTAATGCTCCTCCATTGGCGTTGGAGAAGGGCGGCACTTGTCCATTGCGAACCTCTCGAGAATGGTGGATGCGTACTTGTTCTGGCTAACACGCACTTCGTCACCAGCCGGCGACCACGGCAGCTCCAATCCTAAGATGTAGTCCACATCCGTGAAGTGGTTCACATCGTAAGCGTTTTCCACAGCAATCTTGAACGCTTCCAACGCCTCGTTGTCCGTGACAAACACCAGCATGTCGTCGACGTAGACAAGCACAATCATCAAGGCGTCGACGTTAATCTTCACGAACAAGGACGTATCAGCTTTGCCTCGAGTAAACCCACGGTTGAGTAGAAAAGCAGTCAGATTCTCGTACCATGCCCTCTAGGCTTTCTTCAAGCCGTAGAGTGGAAGCCACACGTACCCCTCAACCGGTTCCAAGTACAACTCCTCCCGTAATTCCGAGTTCAAAAATGCAGTTTTATGTCCAACTGCAGACGCTTCATGCATCGCTCCACGGCAACAGCCAACACCAGGCGAATAGCGCTGTGACGCACCACAAAACTAAAGGTCTCGGTGTTGTCGTCCCCATAGTGTTGACTGAAACCTTTAGCACCCACTCGAGCCTTGAACTTGTTGAGGCTCCCATCGACGTTCGTCTTACGTTTGAAGACCCACTTGGACTTGATCGCAGTCCGTCTCGCAGGTAGTAGAACCTCCACAAAAGTACCGTTCTCGATCAAACCCTGGATTTCTTCCTCCATCGTTTGCTCCCACTTGCTGCGATATTCACTGCGACGCATTTCGAAGATGTTGATTGGTTCAACGGCTTGCGCATACTGCTCCACATCACTTGGAGTCATCAGCCTGTACATGAACACATCAGCGACGTTAGTGCCATCAAATACGGCAGGCGCAACGTGCTCTTCAATGTAGTTGCAGGCTTCGGCCATGGATAAATGCGATTCTTCGTAGTCAAGACGACGCTGACTTGGCTTCGTCTCTCTGGTCGAACGGCGAGGAGGAGGCACAGCTTTTTCCACGGGAGGGTCACCTCTCAATTGAGCTTGCTGCCGCGCAACGCCATCATCGTCCCTAAAGACGATGGCGTCCCCGACGCCGGCGACGTTCCAACCCCTGCTGCCACAGCAGTTGCTCGCTCGATCCTGAGCTCTGGCTCCGAGGGCGTTGGTAACTGGATAGCATCCCACAGCCCCTTGACCTCAAGTACCAGCTTCACCTGGGCACCCCACGCTGGGAACCCAGTCCCGTTGAACTGTTTCAACTTAGTAGTGACGGTCGAGGCCGTCGTCAAAGACATCATAACCCATTGGAAAGGTCGTTGAAGAGGAAGGTGCCGGTCTACCGACAGTGGCGAGGCGTAGCGTAGGTGAAGGGGCTTGAACTCTGAAAGGAAAGTTGAAAAGTGATTAATGTGGGGCAAGTTAAAATTCCAAACGAACTACAGCTCCTGCGACTTCCGGTGAGCCTGTGCTCTCCCTACATGTTCGCACGACGCTTGACACGCGTCCATGGTGCCCCACGATTGGCTGCCGTGTCGAATCTTCAAGATGACTCGATATTGCTGCTAGTCTTCAACCAGCAACTGTACACGGCAACTCAGTTGTCACTATCGTGACACCTTAGTGGTCAGTGCCACTGTGACCAGCGTTCGTCGCTCTCGCGCCAGCCGCTAGCAACTTGAAAGAACAAGAGTTTTCTTATTTGATGGAAATCTGTCACACGTACTGTGGGAAGAGTGTGTCATATACGTGGCTGATCTGCTCAATATGACTCCAAGCTCAGCAACTAACGGAACGACTCCTTATGTAATGTGGTTCAACCGAAAACCATCCGCTCATTACAGTAAATGTGTTTGGGTAACGCACACATTCCAGAATTGTACCGAAGCAAACTTGAAAAACGTGTCAAGAAATGCATTTATCTTGGGGTTCCATCCAATAAGAAGGACTACCGGCTCTTGGATACAACTGAGAATCGAATCATATAGAGTCGCGATGTCATAATCCGTGAAAATGAATTTCCCAAGCTGGACTTTCTTGAATCGCAAGCCACAACAGACTTACTCAGCCCTCTTGCAAAATAAACGGCGATACCGCCACAACCACAACGCCTACCACACTAAGCAGATATGCTACAGCGAAAAACCAATGCGTTGGCTACTGTAGACAACAACACTGCCAATGAGAAAGCCAAGATCGCTACAGAAGTTGCAGACGCTGATGGTCTACACGCGGAACCGCTGAATGATCCACTTGATGTGGAAGAGCGCAATGCTCACGTTACTCAAATATACACACTGCTCGCTCGCCATTCGCCTCATCTCAGTGCCCAAGACATACAGAGGTACAATAGAGAGGTTTCGCAAGTCGCTTTTTCTCCACTTTATCGCTACAGGATCTGGCGGGAAGATAGGGTGCGGACAAGCGGCACAGTAGTTTCGCGCTCGACATTACCTCATCTTTACAGTAGCTATCCACTGCTGGCCAGCGGTATTTGTGAAGGAGCAATGGAGGAGCTGCTGTTCCTCCTTCTACACAATGAAGGAGTTGCTGTTTCGGTTCGATGTAAGTGTGACCGCACTCAGCCGCTGTTTCGCACTACCTGAGTTTGGGATCACGGACCAGCGCAACAAGGGCATTCCTCCGAGGCATTGTGCATTCTGTTGTATAGACTGAACCACCCCAAGAGGCTCTACGACATGATGAAAATATTTGGCCGTTCGAGAGGGCAGCTTAGCCGTATTATTCTGTATATGGGTACGTTGCTACCGCCGTCTACAGGTCTAAATATAGTGCTAATATTTGGGAAGTGCTCTACCTCTATGATAGATGCGTTGATTGCCGAAATGCTTTCCGTAACTGCACCAACGAGCTTCAGCATTTGCTCGCTTACTCCTTCGTGAGAACAAGCTGCATCCTCACGGTCTTCACGGCGCTCCAGAGCTCGTTGCACCGCGTTCGCCTCCCTAGATTCCTTTTCATCAGCAGTATTTTCTCCTTCAGATTGATTAGCGACTCCTTGAGCTCCGCTTCCTTCCGCCTCTTAGGAGGGTTACCTTTTTTGGAGCTCTCACGCAGCCTCTTCATGGTCAGACGACGCGCTGCCTGAGATGATTCCTCCTCTCGCTCGCGCTTCCGCAACCCAGATTCCTTGGCCGCCGCTACGCGAGTCGCGTGGTCGCCAACCAATGCAACGATCTCATCGAGAATCGTTATTTTTTCACTCTAATCCTCAGAAATGCCGGGCAGCGTGGCAGCTTAAGCTGATTGATCTTGATGAGCTTCACCAGCTTGTCGGGCCAGCCGTTGGCAGTCTTCCCGCTCAGGTTATCCGGAGGAAAACTATCGTCAGTGACGAGTGTAGCAGCGAGGGGGTCCCACTTGGTTAGAACACCACCGCGCGGTTGCAGAAAGGAGCGATCACCCAGTGCCTACCGGAGGAGGGCCAGATTCTCTTCATCGGAGAAGTTGCGCCGTCGGCCTTCAGTCATCTTCGTAAAATGCGTGGCGGGCCTCTCACAAATTTGGTGTGGTGCACAAAAATATTGTGGAGAAAGCGTTCTCCACAATCGTCGATTCTGCAAACTAAAATCCTCACACTGGCACCATTTGTCTATTTTCTGTCCACTTTTGGGATTGTAGAGATAAAGATAATGTGTGAAGCTTTACAGTGGAAATCCGCTGCGCACTCTGGATACAAGTTCCTAATGGACAACAACACATGACTACCCACCAAATTGCCAAAAGGTAGAAGAGCATTACAACGTCGCTGGGTATTTGCCGTCAAGTACAAGGGCGATGACACTATTGACCGCTACAGTGCACGTCTAGTCATCATAGGTTTCCTACAAAAGTATGGCGTTGACTATGATGAGATATTCTCACCTGTCATCCGCATGGAGGTTCTCAGACTCCTCCTAACAATTGCTGCACTCCTGGATTAGGAAATCCATCCGATGGATGTCAAGACAGCTTCAGAATCCGCCCTTTTTGTTTAGTTTGAGGTAGAAATGAATAATTTGTCAAAAGCTGTGGAATGATCATTCACGTTCACGACTATTTAGGTCGCGCGACAAACGGTGTACACCCACAGATCCGAGCGTCAAACTATCCCTCACAATGCGCCCTCAAACAGACGCGGAGAAATACGAGATGAAAGCGATCCCGTACAGAGAGGCAGTCGGTACCTTCATGTATTTGATCATGGGAACCAGGCCCGACACAGATTTCTTTCTACGAGAAGTAAGTCAGTTTCTTGTCAACCCATGCAAGGCCCACTGGAATGCGGTTAAGAGAGGGCTCAGATACCTCAATGGCACACGCAACCTCGGCATTACCCTGGGGGGGACGTAAAAATGTAGAGCAATACGAAACACAGCACTACCTCACTGCGTTCTCAGACGCGACTATGCTAACTGCCCCAACACACGTCGATCTGTAGGAGGATACATTACCTACATGTGCGGAAGTCCAATCTCATGGCAATCTACACAGTCGTGATATTCACAGCAGACGCGTCGTGTTATCCACAATAGAATCGGAATACGTCGCTCTGTGTCACTGCATGCAGGAAGTTATCTTCCTAAACCTCCTGCTCATTGATCTAGACGCAAGAGTCCACATGCCATTTCTCTCTATGAAGACAACCGGAGTTGTATAAAACTTCCATATAACCCGGAACGGCATAGTAGAAGCAAACATATTCGCATCCACTATTGCTTCGTGCAAGAAATAGTAGATCGAAAATGATTCGAAATTCAGTACTGTAACACCAAAGAAATGGTGGCAGATATTTTTACGAAATCTCTTACAAAACCCACCATCTTAAAATTAAGGCAATCCCAATGCAACACTCTGTAAAATAGCATGGTCATAAGAGTGAAATTTTCGGTGAAATAGTGTTCAAAGAACAATTTTACTGTCAAAAATCGTGATTATATCGTTCAAACTATGATAAGAAAGATAATTACTGTCACAATTAATTTTACTGACACAGTTGATTATTTACTTTGGCAAAGTACATGATAATTTGTTATAAGCGAGAAGTGATACAATCAAAATCGATACAAACACCACAACAGATCCTTTAAAACAACTGCGTATTGAATTGTAAAAGAGATCCAAGAAGAGCTGCATTATTGCACACGTCCCTGTTTCTTCTTCCTAAATTTCCTCTTCTTACCCTTCTTACTCCTCTTCTTTGATACCTTAACACGGTTGGACACGATGTCCTTTGTCGCGTACACCCTATCAATGTGCTGGAAAAAAATCACACAGACACTCTTCAGCACGAGATACTGGTCAGCGTCAATGAAGACGAACTTCTCCCCAACCATTGCGCGTGCGATACAATGCCACGCCTTTCGGCTTGGCCAGGACGACGACCGGTGATCAGCAAAGAGGGCTGAGAACAATTGTCAACGAGACGCCCTCGTAGCTCCGTCTCCTTGAAGCCTTCCAATTGTCGATTCAGGTAGCGAATCTGTTTATCTCGCTTTTGGAGGGCCAGGTAGGGTGCCTGAGTAGTATAAGCATCATAGCGCGGGTGGCCGTGATCCACATCGGCCTCGACCATTCCAGCCGAGCCAACACTAGCTTCAGATGTGCAGGAGTTAAGTACAGACAACGACCGGCAAATACGCCACCCCTTACATTTGGTTTCCATTCTAAAAACGCCAAGTCATAATTCATGAACATTGCATTCGTACTTCTGATTGGCTAGGCTTCGAACAAAAATGGCTGCGTATCGATCATAAGTCATACATTTTGCTACGAAAAAGTTCTAATACTGTACATAGTACCAACAACTTCATGTATAATTCACTTTTGCTTCACGGATTGACTGCTGAGGAGATTGGGGTCCAGATTTGAATGGCGTGTTTTGGAGTCGTGAGGATTTACCGGTCGTTGTCTGTAATCGATGACTTGGAGTGCGTTGTTGACCTAATACAACCGTCAACGGAGAACTTGTACGAAAGGCTCTTTCGTAAATAAGTACAGTCGCAAGCTGGGATGCCGCTACTACCAGCGACGAGCACTTGACAGGTAAAACCAAACGCACTAAGTTAGTTGATATCATGAGCCAGAAATCCCAGTGACTGCGCTAAGATATGCGTAGATACATGTTCTAAGTCGTCAGAAGAAGAAAGCTGCAAGTGCACATTCTCCTCAAGCTGAAGATATAAGGAAGAAGCAATTGCATTCATCACAAAAGGCAATATGCGAGCGGGTGTAGGTACAATCTATGCACCTTGCGATAGTGTAGCCACTTGTACTAGCTTCTGTAGTATACATACAAAACCCGAAATCACTACTCCATCGCATGAACGATCTTAAGACGTAAGTAAACTAAACTAAAAGTAGTGTTGCATGTCGTGTATCAAGCTCCAGCGCTTGTCGACGATAGATGCATTTGTACTTAGGCTTTACCAACATTGTCCCTTCATGTCCGGGCCAAGTGCACCGCTTTCCCAATAAAATAATGATACAAAAAAAACTTGATCCCACTCAAAAGCCCCCTAAGAAACAAAACAGGCAGCATTCCGCCACGTTACAGTTAAATTATTAAGTTATTTAGAAAAGGTATTTTTGGACGACCCTGGCACGCACTTGGATCCCTGAGACGTTGCATGAGACGCAATCTGGGACTAGCTACGCAGCGTAGTACGCGCTAGAGCTGTTTCACGATGCCAGGAGGCATCTCCAAGATGGAGTCCACTCGTCGAGCCAGAGATACTGTTAAAGTTGGGGCAATTCCCTCTTGACGTTTTCCACACTAAACTACTCTTTTGGCTACCGGTACTACCAGTATGGCACACACGAGTTGGACGAGTTACTTGTGTGCATTACATCACCTATGTACTCTACACTAGTGTACCCATATATATCTGGATGGCCACCATCGTGCCTTAGGCCCGGCAAACTTACTTATCAATCACAACTCATTTTGCCTCGCTTCGTTCAAGACTCCCTTCTTCTCTCCCCTTCCGAGCCACCCCTTCACAGGTTTAATTCGGTTGTGATAGAAAGGGCAACCCAAAATCCGGTTTCAACCGATATACATTCTCTGTGTCAATAATCAGTCTCACCATACTAATTGGTAAATTGTAAAAACATCAAATAGAATAATTATATTTTTACAGACGTGGGTTAATAAAGCTCTAATTGCATAGTAGATATTGGTGGCTAGGAGGCCAGCCACGCGCCCGGGGCTCTGTTCCTCGGAGCTCCCTCTTCTCCTTTATCTTCACTACAATACAGCTCACTCTTGAATTCTCCATCTTCCTACTTCTTCGGTCCTCCTCATCTTCCTATCCTGTCAAGTGTGTCGAGATGCCTCGACACTCTGCTTCCTCTGTGCAAGGTGCTCGTGTGCCCCGTCACATACCAGATGTATCAAAAAGAACACGACGGTCGACGCGGGTACGCATAGACGCACGTACCTTATTTGGTATCGTTCGACGCAACTCGACGCTGACTCCAGTCTGGACTGTCACTTCGTTTGTAGTCGTAGTCGAAAACCAGCTCCTCACCGACCGTCATATTGTGTTGTGGCGCACTCCACATACACTCGCCGTCTTCGTGGTGCCATTCGGCGTATCGCCTTCAGGGTTGTTGGGCTTGCTTTTGTTGCCGCTACGAAGCGCGTCCAGCACCGCATCCTCATTCAAATCAAACAGGTAGCTCATTTCCATCTTCTAAATCAGCCCTCGGCGCTCAGCCGCATCCTGCGATAGCATTGTGCCGATGTATTCAATACATACTCGGTCGGTCCGGTTGGCCCGAGCGCATTATGCGCGGCGCTTTACATACCGTACCCGTGAATTGATGAAAAGCTCATGGCCAACCTTTCGTGTTTTCTAGTGACAAATTCGCATTGCAACAATCTAACGCCCCCCCCCCCATTGTACACCGCCGCCGCTGCCAACTCGGCTAGTGCGAGAGCGAGTTGAAGCCGCTGGCTCCACGCGACACACAACGTCTACATGTATGTCATGTTCTCGACACTTGCTGGTAAAGCCTTACATGTACGACATTCGCCCCAGGCACACCAACAACCTTCAACCCTACCTAGCGGGACGTAGACACGCACAGAAGTGACCACGTTAGTCATTTCTTTCATCAACTTAAAGAAATGACTAGCTTGGTCGTTCATTGTGCTCGAGGCGACCACACAAGTAATCCGTTTGCCAACCCACGTATTTGGACAGTCGCGAGAGCAGGCAAACACCGTCTCGGACATGTGGTCGCGCTGCTGCATCAGCTCTTGGTTGCTTCCGCCTAAGCTGCGCCCATGCTTTCAACTGCACACACGGCGCCCCGACCTCCCGACAGTCTTGTGCCCCGTGGTTATCGTTTCACCTCGATCCACTCGTCCACTTGTGTAGGAGGCCGATCAGACAACGGCAGCCAGCAAGCAATGGCGATGTCGCTTGTTGCGTGAAGTTTTCGAATCACGCCCAGCTCCGCTGAAGTCATCGCAGCACGCCAGGGCCTTCCTTGTGTGAGATCGCCACTCTTCCAGCATAATTTGCCGTAGGCTCGAGCGCGCCGACGTATCGAGTATCGCCTTGCCTCCCTTTCGTTGTTGCTGCGCACTGCCACCGTCGCTTAGATAAACCACATCCTCCTGATCCGACGACGCCGAAACCACAACACGAGCCCCATCTCCAGTACGGGCAGCAAGTAGAGTCAATCGATACGCGGGATCCACACGCCTGGCAGGAAGCGGGTGGTCGCCGCCGTGTTCATGACAAGCGTATCTGTAGCACATCCGACAAAACGAATTGCCGTACACGTCCACCAACTCGTTGTAGTTGTCTGTTGTGCGCAAGCCCAACGCCGCCATGCCCGCCGACGCGCTGTCCACGAGGCTGTCCACGATGCTCGACTCGAAGTTGCGGATCGGCGGCTGCAAGCGCTGGGTCAGAGCTCTTGTGCGGCTAGCCTTCGACAGTGTCGACTGCTCCATCAAGTTGATGATGGCTGCAACGCCCGGGTCACCCGCATGCTCTCCATTGCGACCAAGCTTCTCCACATGATCCAGTCTGACGTTAGCTCGCTGCCTCGAGTCGTGCAGCTTCTTGAGCTTGCTGTACATTGTGTACGCCTGAGAGAAGTCGAGCTCGCTCTTCAGTGCGTGAAAGACCTGCTCCGAGTCACCAAGCCGGCCAACCACCAGCCGTAGCACATACTCTGCCACCTCTTCATCAGCCACGTTACCGACGCGTAGCCCGTAATTCTTCGCCGACTCGCCGACTCCGTTCCCGCCGTCAGCTCCACTCGGCCTCGTGCTGGCTGTGTAGCGAAGGATCGGGTCGTCGTCAACGCGATAGTTGGCGCGCAGCCCAATGCTCGTCGTGTACTTCCGGAGAACACGAACCTCTTCGATACGGTTGATCTGGATCAATGACGACACCGTCTTCTCTCGCACGAAGTTGTCGCCACGGCCGATCAGGAACGAGACGCTACCGACGCCCGATGCAATGATTGGGATGCCACTGCTACATGATGATGAACACAACAAATAAGTAAACAGATTAATTAGATACAAGTTGGACGTGATGCCTGCACTTCACAGAGTGCAGTGCACTCTGTGAATCCGAAGCAAATAATTTCCACGATTCATTTGAGTATCGAGGTTGCTTGATAATATCCATAGCTTCATTGATCATTCCAGCGCAACTTTCTTCTGGGTCTATGCAACGTGTTAGCCCATAACGCCCATAACCTGCAGCCTCATATATTCACCTCCGCATATTACCGCATGCTGATTCGGATGAGCAGCAACAGCAGTTATGATGCTGTTCATGGGAATTCGGAACCGATCAAGTCGTTCGACAGCAGGTAGTCCAGTATTTCCAGGTTTTGCTGTATCAACCTCGCTTGTATCTTCATTCTGCATGGATGCAGAAGTCTTAATGCGCCGCAGTTGGTGCAAATCGATCACGTTCAAACTCGTGGCGTCATGGATCCCAGTGCACATGATAGACTTGTCAAACAAGAACGCGCCCGCACAACGATGGCATGAAAGCCATGAATTCCGGAGTGAGCGAGGCAAAAAGTCCCGTTGATACTCGCTCTCTGAAGTCCTGGAAAGCACAGATGGAGATGCCCCTGGCTTCGATTTCTCTTTTGGCGTTAATCCTATTGAGGTAAAACAACGACATATCCGTGTGAGAGTTGAGTACTATTCGGACGACCAGTTCGATCACTAGCTTCTATCGCGAAAACATACCTCGGATAAACGTGTGGAGCTTCACAACAGAGCCGTGAAGATAATCCATGACCACTACCCAATCGTTGCGCAACTGGCATAACACTTGCGTTTCGGAATGGGGCACTAGGTGCATCGACATAATACCAGGGGATCCGTACCGGTTCGAGAGGAGTACATACTCAATTAACGCCGGCGACAGGTATGCTGGTAGAAGCGCATGTGAAGAAAAAAATGTCAGTTCGCCTCCCATCATCTGCAAACAGAGCAGCTAGCAATGGCCATGGTAAGATTTCACTCACGTTTGATCACCTCCATAATGTTGAATGACGCCTTCCGCTGCGGCACCGGTTTGGAGCCAAAGGCTGGAACAATTTTGTGCTGAATGTCGTACGTCTGCAATATTAAAGTGATCAGATAAGCGAGTGTGGATTGCACAGCAAATGTATGAGCCTTACCATGAGTATTCCGGCTTCATTGCCGCAGATGAGGAACTGCTTGTTCGGGGACAGCAGCAACGAGTTGATCGGGTGCGGTCCGGCAAGGAAGCTCCACATTGGTCGCAAGGGGAACCGTGGATCCCACATGCGGATAGCTCCGTCCATGTCGCCAGCAATGATGTTAATGACTTTCGGACGCGACTTTGATTTCATCCCTCCTTGCCGTGAGTTGGACAGCGCCGACTCCGCCGCAGGTAGATACAACAAATCGTTATATCCACAAGAAGGCTGGTTGGAGCTCTTCAACACCTTATGCGGCTTGCTTGGGAACTTGCGCAAGTCGAAAATATGGATCTCATTGCGGTTCGTAAACGAACACGCAATCTCGTCCTACCAACAACCCACACCTCACCACAATGAGCACAATCATTATCCCCACTAAACCACTCACAAAACACTCTTACCTCATTCAACGGGTTCCAGCGAATACACTTGACTTCAAACGGAGTAAAGATCGTATGAATCTACACCCACAATCAGTAAAAAAAAACAATAAGTAAAAATATTGCTGCGTACCGGGTGTAGAATCTCATCCTCCATCTTCTTCTGCTCTTCTTCTTCTGTCTGCGCTTCCTCTTCATTATACACTTTTTGTCCGAAGTTTAAACTGCGATGAAACACGTCGTCGAAGTCGTAGAGTGCGATGATCCCATTGGACGCGCCCACCGCCAGCAAGACCCCCTGGGCGTCGAACTCAAGGCAACTGGCGTAAAAGTTCTCGGTGCTCAAGGCGCCCGCCTGTCGCTCCCAGTACGGAGCCAAGTGCAGCTCCACCGGCAGTCGCTGGAAGTGCGTGAGCGCCCAGCGCACCAGCTGCTGCTTGCGTCGCCGTCTCGGACCCTGACCGCACCTAATGAGCTGCCGTGTGGAGGCGCATCCAACGAGCTCGCGGCGCTGCAGAATTCCCGTCAGGTCATCTCGAGCCTCTCGACGCGCCGTCGCATTGCGTCTTAATGACTCGGTCGGGTCATTGAGTTGCTCGGTGCTGGAGGCGGAGGTGTTGACGTCATCATTGTCGCTCTCGCTGTCG
This sequence comes from Phytophthora quercina, assembly GCA_014706105.1. NCBI lineage: Eukaryota > Oomycota > Peronosporomycetes > Peronosporales > Peronosporaceae > Phytophthora > Phytophthora quercina. Next base: position 158,821 of record JACBOW010000029.1, on the reverse strand, counting down.
ACCGACTCGATGCTGATGCGACGCACCTGCTTCCGCTGGAAGAAGGCGGTGATCGGCGCCTGCCCGCGCTTCATTAACGCTTGAGACTGAAGTTGGTGTTGCCGCTAATTTTTGAAACAATTAACACTTGACAGATAACTGATATTGTAGCGAGTTATGTAGCGGTATACTAAGTAGTTCACAACTGCTGGGAGCAAGTGTTTTGCAGCAAGTTGCTGCGTCAGCAAGAGGACTTATAGTGCTTTCACCATGAGCCTCGTCGTCAACAACAGTAGGATTGAGGGCAACATTCAGTGCAAGGTAAACGTTGAAGTTGCAGACCTTGCTCAACCACGCTTTGGCGGAAGCTGGAAATACAATCGTTGTTGAAAAGGAGGTGGTGAAGCTGTAGTTAAACCATTTCGACGGTGGAAGCAGGCACAGTCTACATGTAGTTGACACCTTGTTATACGTTGCTGTTGAAATTTTCGTGTAGTCGTTGATTGACCGCACAAACACTTTTTCTTGCTACTTCGAGCTCGACGAGCATCACAGTCAAAGCTTCCGAGATTATTTTGCACGAGTGCGACCTTCAACTCGTGTTAACCGGGCGTGACATTCACGCAGCCTTCAATAGATATCACGTGGTGCTGCTATCATTCTGCAGCGCGCCAGCGTGCCCACAACAGAGTTTATGCCCTTCATTTCAACGCTGCGTTTCCAGTATCTTGCCTTGAAAATGGCTAGTACGAACACCACATCAGCCATTGTGTTCTCGCGGTCATCTTGGTAGAATCCCAATTGTTCAGTCAAAGGCCGGGACTAGGCACATGCACACGGCCTGGATGACCAGGAGCGCAACAACAACAATTTATCAGGCGAATTTCAGTTTGAGGGCACTTCAAACCTTGCGTCTGGCATGGACATGCAATAAGCCAGGTTTCAGCCGTTTCAGCATACATATGGCGTGAACGTTGAAGATCCCACGGCCATGGGCCATGGTCTCACCACGCAGCGCTGCTAGAACTCCAATGCTATTAGCATTCACCACGCGTCCCAGGCCAGAGCTCACTGGTCGTTTCTCGTGTTCCGTATGGCGCTGCCATCGCACGGAGGCGGCAGAGCGTGTGACCTTTCGACACGACCGGCGACTTGGGCATAACGGCCGCGCTGACTCGATCGCGATGGTCGCTGACACAGCGACTCGTTTTGCTACGGTCGCCGTCAGCGCTGCTGATGATGCTGATGTCGCCAGCAACACGCTCACCAAGCTTGCATCGGAGGCCTGTGTTAGGCTATCGCGCTAGTGTCCACCGCTATCAGCGGCAGACTCAGCCGCGATAGGAGTACTCGCGAGGGAAGCACGCCAAGGCCGTCAGCTGCGCCCGGGGCGTCAAAGATGAGCGTTGAATCCATCGCTGCCGCCCGCAACCACCCATTCAGGACGCTGCAAGTTGCAGCCTGCAACCGGCGGTTGGAGGCGAAGTGAGTTGCGCACTGCGCAGTGGCGCGGCGACACTTGTCGAAAGGCGATGCGGAGTTGGCAAGTCGAGCACTGCAGTGTTGTTACCTTGACGCGACCGCCTAGAGCGGCAACTTGATCAGCATGGTCCAGCGACGTCGGCATGGCATTTCCGTCAATCTTCGGTCTGCGCGGCCTGAGTTTTTCCAGCAATTTCCTGATTCAGGAAATTTCGGCGCGGCTGCGCCAAGTCCCACTTTCAATAACATAGTGAAATCAAGTGAAACGCGCGTCCTTTTTGACGAGAGGCGTATCGAACAGGCACAGTGGCACTTCACACCTAAAAGTACGGCTACCTTTCTCCAAAACGTAATTTCAAACACATCTATCCTGTTTGCACGTAGATTTGATAAACAGGACACAAAGTATCGGCACTTTAATCCTTCTCCATCTTCCATCTAATATGTTACCTACCATCCATCATGTAATATTCCATTACATAGGCCGTGCCGCGCCTCCAGCACCCTTCCTTCGCTTGCACGCACAAGCCAAAACGCTGCGCCGAAGCCGCGACGAAAGCAAGCGAACGCCGCCAGAAACCGGGTGAATAAGATCCGCCCTTCAGTCCGCCCGTTGTCTATTGACTTGCAGACACCTCCATCTGCTACGCTATCGCCAGGTGTCGTCAGCCCATGCTCATGACCGAGACGTACACTCCGGCGGGCGCGTCCGCCGCCGCCAACGCCGCGCTGGACCCTGACGCCGAGGCCTTCAACGAGCGACTGCGTCTCAAGATCCAGCCCTGTCCGCCCAAATTCCCGTACCGTGACGACCCGTTCGAGCTCACTGTGTACCTCGTGGACCCAGCTGACCACCTCAAGTCTGGCGTGACCGTCCCGCTCAATGTGGAGCTCTACGCAGCCGAGAAGATGATGCCCGTGGAGAAGGACATCTTGCACATTGACCCCAGCACTAAACCTGTTATGAACGGTGACGGTATCTGCAAGCTACGCGTGAGTATCAGCGAATGCTCCATGGCACTGGGCAACCGCAAGTTTGTTATCCACATCTCGGCTGCGTCCACCAAGGAGACAATTAATCTCAATGTTACGCCCGCTGTAACCTCCGAGATGACGGTCATCCAGCACCGCCTACTCATCCAGGAGAAGCTACCAGAGTTATGGTACAAGGATGAGGGTGGACGTGACAAGTGCATGACGTTGCCAATCTTCCTCGTTAATGCCAAGAACGAGCGCGTGGGCAATCGCCCTGTACCGCTGCGCGTCACGTTGCTATACGAAAACGAGCACCCGGTACTCAAACAGGACATCCTTAAGATGTCCCCGGACTGCCAACGCACTATTGACTCGACGGGTAAGGCTGTGCTCAAGCTCCGGATCGAGGACGTGTCCAAGAACCATCAGGGTCAGGCCTTCCGTCTCAAGGTGGAAGCTGACACGGCACAGTCCCCTCTCAACTTTGACGTGGCGTACGACCTGAGCTCGTCCATCTCTGTGCGCTCGAAGCGCAACAAGCGCCGTCCGGGAAAGAACGCCCCGGCACAGATCACTCACCACATTATCGCTGGCGCCTCGACGCCGATGTCTACAACTTCGTCCCCTGCATCTAACGCGGAGCAAGAGATGATGCTGGCTGGTGCTTTCGGTACCGCTGCGTTCACGGCGGATGATCGCCGCAAGAGGATGCGAACCGGAGGCAGCGCCTCTCCTGGAACTCCACGTGTTGGAGGTAGTCCCCAATCTGCCAACTCGTTGACTGGTGCCATGGAAAGCATTCTTACCTGGACTGGTGGTGTCGTGAACGGACTTCATCAACTAGAGTGGCAGACTGTGGGCTATGAAAGCAAGAGTGATGGCACGGCCGACCCGGAGCGACCCATTTACCGCTGCCCGGCGTGCTGGCGCTACAAGGATGTCATGACGTACGAAACGGCCCAACACGACACGAAATGCCTGATCGCTAATCTTCTACTCACGTATGCAACGGACACTATGAGCCACCTCGACTTCGTGCTCAAGGGGATTGAGCGGTTTCCTGCCATGATTGCCAGCGCGCAGGCTGCAGCGCAGAAAGCAGCAGTGAAGCCCATGGGACAAATGCAGAACCAGAACGCTGGAACGCCATCATTGGTGAGCCCACAGAATGCCGGTATGATGGGCGTCAATCCGCTGGCGGACGATACAGCCTCAAACCAGCAAATGATGCTGATGAACTCAAGCATGGGGGCTACTGCGACCGCAAATCAATTCTCAATGAGCAACAGCTCGTCGGCAATGGCAACAGCGACGTCAGGCGCTATGAGCGGCCTAACTGGAATGGACGGGCCTCCGGGACTATTCCGCAACAATTCGGGTGGCCTCACGGAGTTCATGCGCTCGTTAGATGACCAGGACTCAAACGACTCGATGTTTTACCAGAACCTAACTGGCAGTGGTAACAGCAACAGCGGAGGTAACAACCAGGTTGCCGAAGCGATCGAGATGCAAGTCTTTTACGTGGTTGCAAGAATGGTCACGCTGAATGCCAGCAACGCCATCGGCTTTCCTGCTTTTGACGCCGGTATGAACCTTTTGGGGTTCTACCAAGAGGGCCGTGAGAATGCAACGACCGAGGTGGTATTCGTACCCGTGAACGATATTCCTGCCATCTCTCAAGGCGAGATCCTGGAGACGCAGCGGCTACTCCAGGCTGAAATGAAGGGCAACAGCTCTGCGGTGCACACATTGGCGCGCTGCAACAATGATTTGGTGAAGCTGAAGGAAGACGTGATCCTCTTCCACTGGAATGCGAAGGACCGGATCACCCCGAAGTGGTAAAAGGCACTGGCGCGCTGATTATTGAGCCCCGACGGACGCCATTGAAATCTGTTGGTGAGCTGGCTGGCGCCACGTTGAGGGGATGAGCTCTCAGCAAAATGTATGAATCGATCTTCACGCGAAAGAGCAAGACAAATGACGCAGCACGATTCCCGGCGACAACAACGTGTGGTGCATGTTACATAAACGTAATGTTTTGTATAGAAGCAATCTCGTGCGCGAAGATGAACGTCAATATGAAAACGCGGGTGGGAACAGAAAGCGTCTGAAAGAATAGTATATAAAGACAGAAGCAATATAAACACGATTTAACGCCACGGGGGGCCATCCCTGTTTCGTCGGCTCCTCCGTCTTTCAAGGATTCCAGTCCGAGCAGCGCTCAACCAAAAGCCGACGAAAACCTAGCGTGACGGGTTGCCTAATATTGATCAGTGAGCGCATGGTCTTCTTGAATTTCTGCTTTGGCGGGAGATCCTGTCCGTTAATGCTACGGAGGATATCGCCGACGGCCACCAGTTTGGATTTTTGGGCCTGCCCCTGACCGATGCGCTTCACGTAGACCACCAACGTGTTCTGACGATCAGCATCAACGTAGCAGCCGAAAATGATGCCCAGCTTCCCTTCGCTCCAGAGAATGTTGTACATTGAACCAAATGTGGATTTCCTGTTGTTCAAGGCTCCTTCGTTGGTATCGTACGAGGAACTCGACAAAAATGTCCGCTGGAAACCTGGTAACCCCTCTCGCTTACGAAAACGTAGCACGGTAGGCCTCGTTGCAACTCGGAGAAGCGTTCGAAGCTCTACTGTACTCAAGCCGGAAGTGCTCCAGTTATTGATCGAGACGAACAGATGGCCAACAGCATCACTCGGGAGCTCAAGTGTGGACTCTTTCAGGATTTTGTGAACTATCGGATACTGGCGTCGAGTTGCTGACTTTGGGTCGCTGACGTGAGGAATTTCCAGTTGTAGTCCGAGTTGGGCTGAGTGCCATGTCACCTCGTACTCGTACTGTTCACGGATTAAAGATGCTTGCTGGGCGCAAGGCTGCTGGTGTGCTGATGTCATAACCATTGCGCGCTGAGTATCTTCGTTCAGCCCGGCGTCACTGACACACGAATTTCCTGGAGCCAACGATGGGTTTGAAGTTTTGGAACCATGCTCCGAGTTGCTGTCGTCGTCACTTGTATCGTCAGATTCAGGTGGACGGAAGACAAGTTGCACTGGTTTTGGTAGCGTTACCAGATCTTGGTACAGGTCATCTAGTGAGCGACCCTCCGTGCGTACACCGTTTATCGAGTACAGCTGGAATCCATGCTGTACACAGTTCATATTGGCCGACGACCCCTTTCCAGTCAAACGATTCACTACTGGTAAGCCTGAAATGGCGTCCTCCACTAGTGTCAATCCTAGAGGCCCACACTTCCACTCAATCAGGACACTGCTGTAGCTGTCAGTACGATTCCCAACATCGAGCTGTAAAGGTGGTTGGGCTGAATAATCGACACCAAGAGGCAGTAGCGCTCTCAAGAATCCTCTGCAACGAAGGCTCGCAGCTTCTCGGTTCATTCCAGACTTTGGCATACTGGGGATGGCATTGCGTAGAGAAAACGATCGTCTCCCGTGTTCTCCAGATTCTTCACTGGCGGTTTGGCTCCCAAACCAGCCATCAGTGTCGCCATCATTTGCAGCGCGCTCGAAAGTCAGTCGCACAGGTCGTGGACACGTATCCAGGTATTTCGTCGTCATGCTAAGCCCAGCCGCGACTGCATCCTTTCCGTTGACTGCCACGAGTACGTCGCCGAGGCGAACGCCTGAAGGGGAGGCCGAACCACCACCGACGCTCTGCACGTTTTGGCTGCCGATTCGAGTTACAACTGGGATATTGTGACTGCCATCTCCCGTGAAAGATATACCCAGCTTCTGGCGGCCGAGGAGAACGTCAAAGCACACGCGTTTGCCTAGTGTTGATGACTGGAATCGAATGATTGAAGGGCTCTTGGACATTTGCACCAGTACAATGGCTGCCTCGGTGTCCATGGTGTGCACTCGCTTATCCGAGACGGTCTCCAAAACATCACCCGGTCGAACTCCAGCCTCCAAGACCTTCAACGCCGTGACGCGATCCACTCGCAACTCGGCGTCTTCGTCCAGTGCGAATGCTGAGACGTTCTCCTCCGACCCTCTAGTTGTTGTCAACGTGAACCCGGGGTCTCCACCAGTCCAGACGAAAAATCGAAGACGCTTGAAGTCTTCATGGGTAGAGCTCCACGACCCAGGACTGCCTGTCTCCAGGTTAGTCATCATTGTTGCAGCAGAGCGTGTATCGTTGACATTCTTGTGTCTAGCGAAAATGGCGCTTCGTAAGCGGTCGAGCGGCATAGGTGAGGCGTGTTTGGAAGACTACAAATTGTTGTCGCCACGAGGAAAAATGCAGAGTGCGTAGTAAAGGTGAACAGACCCTTCATGATTTCCTGAGTGATGTAGACATCGCCAGAGAATCCCTCATCGTTCATGGTCTTTCAGCTGCCGTCACTTGTGTCCATTCGAGTCGCGCATAGTCAATTGCGATATCACCCATTGTCGCCCCGAAAAACGGCATTCTGTGCCAGTTTTGGCATTGTTTCATTGATGTAGCTCGCTCGCACCGATCTGGAGGAGCTTCGCAAGCTCGCCCAAACCAAAACCAAGTGGAAGGCCCTCGAGAAAGCCATTGTTGCTGCTCTCCCGGCGAAGGATGACCCGACGTATGCAGACATCACACTATGCCGCCGACCAGGCATAACGTGGCAACGCGACAACGTAATCCATTACTACATTACAAGTACAAGTAAGCTTACCTGGAGGTTGTCGGATGGATTTTCTTGATAAGGTTCGCAGGGTCTTGGTCAGTGATGTGCACTCGAATGCCACCAGGCCTCAACATCTCAAGCATTTTGTTCAGCAAGTCGACGTCCCGCTTGGATGATACAGTACTGTACTTCCACTAGGACGTTCCTAATCACAAATAAGGTAGGGTAGACTTTTGACTTAATCGCCTCTTTCAGGTGGCCCACCGACAGACTCAAGTCAATGTCCACGAGCTTCCCGCAGCACCAACGATGGCACAGTAGAGAGTCACCACCTTGCACCATTCTCGAATGAGAAAGGGTTTGACGGAGAGAGTTCTGCTACAGTACCGTACGCTTAGGTACCTAAGCGGACAACGATGCATTGATTCCAATGGACGTGCAACGGAGGTCTTCTTGAACTCTAGTTACCATAGTTAGTCCAAAAGTAGCGGAGAGGTCGCGTCAGTGAAATTGGTGTAAGAGAAGGAATCGTTGATAAATACTGTACGCTAAAAAAAAAAAATGTGCCGGTATACACGTGTACTACTTCACCTGCTTGAACCAATTAGCCTCCACACGGCAATTATGATACCCATCTTCAACTCGGGCCTCTGTCACGTGTTGCATGACAGCTTTGGTCTCGCAGGTCATCTTCAACATCGAGTTGAACCTGTCTAATCACATCTAGTATGCTTGATGTCAGTTCTGCGGCTTCCCTACCAATACTTTTTGATAGCCATGGCAAGTCGCGAGGCAAGCAAGAAGGCGGCCAAGGAGTTGCTGGCGCTCTGTGCCAAGGAGGGCGTCAAGGTCCCAACGGTGCGTGCGTGTGCCAGCTAATAAAAACCTCTCTATCCAGTTCTAACACGCGTTGTCGCCTCTACAGAACCCAGTCAATGCCGCCGTCGAAGCTGGCACCATGCTCAACGCCACGCGCGAAGACGTACGAGACTGCAGTGTATAGTGAAAATTCACTATCTAACTTGCTATGTTAACTTCCAGGGTGAGTTCCAACTGGACGCAGCGCTCAAGGAGATGATCAAGAAGTTCGGCGTGAAGGAGTCGGCATCCCCCAAGAAGAAAGACGTTAAGATGGAGAAGAAGACCGGTCGAAAGCGTAAAGCCACTGACGTTAAGGACGAGGACGCTGACGAGGACGAGAACAAGGCCAAGAAGCCTCGTAAGAAGGCTGAGGCCGCGTGCGAGGACAACCAGCCACTGGCAGACGCCTTCGCTGAGCTCTCGGGCTTTGAGTTCAAGCGCGGCGAAAAGTTCAAAGGTGGCACATGGTCCAAGGTGGCCAAAGCCATCCGCGACTGCGAAACCAAACTCACGTGCGGCAAAGACGCACTCAAACTCAAGGGCGTGGGCAAGTCATCAGCCGCCAAGATCGACGAGTTCCTCGAGACGGGCACACTCGAGAAGCTCGAAGAGTACCGTGCAGGCAACATGTAACCCAATCAAGTGCCATCTATTTCAAGTCGCAAATAGGGTACCCCTAAGTGTACCCTTGTCGTAACGGTTACACTCAAGGGTTATGGAAAACATCAACATCCGCACAGTATCTTGTTGCCCTTCTTGGGTTCGTGTCCCTAGTTTCCGAGGTCAACGGCCACCACTTGTGCGTCCCTTCCCGTCCCCAGTCTCCGTCGGGCGGACTCTTTGAGCTGCAAAAAGCGCGCCGCCTCTTCCTTTCCTGTCTCAAGCTCTCCAGCTTTTTGCTATCAACTGACTGCAGAGTGTCGTTTGAATTTTTGAACGAGAAGAAGCAGCACAAGTAAAGAGCGGAGACACAAACAGAGAAGAACAAGAGACGTTCATGCAACGTGGTGAAGTGGCAACACTCAGCAACCAGTTCGACAACAAGTTCCTTAAAATGCCAGAACATCGTTGGCCGCCTCCTCCGCCTCCGCCACATGCTCCCAGTCCACCACCAGACGACCAAGACAAGCCCTACCAGTATCGCCACACTATGAGTGGCCATCGACACTACAGCAACAACAAGAGCAGGAAGTCTAAACAACCTTGTGTCAAGTTCGTGTCTGGCTATGGCTGCGCCTTCGGGGACAAGTGTCGCTATTCTCATGATCTACGAGCCGTCTACCCTGCCTGCTACGAGTACGGATATGTACGTTGCTAATGTACTGACTTGAACTAATTTATGCTTTGTATTGTGCTTTTTTATTTACAGTTCCAGAAACTACGACGACCCTGTTTGGTCTGGTGTCTACGCCATGCCACATCAACACTACCCGCAACGACAGATGCCACTTCCTCCTCCGTAAGTGGTGCTTTCGCTCGTACTTTTCGCTCCTGCTACGGCCTCTCGCGCCTGTGCAGGTAGGTGGCTTGCTCGCTACCTGCTAGATTTGCGACGGGCATCACACGTAGGTTGGAACCCGGCTGATGTTATTTTGTTGATGCGATATTGAGCAGGATGCCTAAAAGCGACCCTACTCGACCTTCCCCACTGTTTCACATGACACTACAACGCGAGCGAGCATCCTCGTTTGCAAACCACTCAAATTCTCAAGATAATCAGTCGGATGACACCTCTGGCTCGTCGAGTGGGAAGTTGCTGTTTAAAGAAGTCGTCCTCAGGCAAAGTAAGGTGAAGCAATCCGAGCGTAACCTCCACGAACTCACGACGCCTAAAATCTCCACAGGAGATGATTGTAGTGCCGAGAGCAACCAAGAGACAACAGCTCCAGAAAATGAGTGCGCTGATACTAAGCTTCAGGCATCGCTTCCGCGGCAGCATCAGCGGCGTAAGAAGAACATGCGTCCGCGTAAGTGTGCATCAAATGACGGGATGCCGAACCCTGTCAGTGGCGATTCAGCGGAGTTTTATCTCAGCCCCAAGTATTTATTCAGTGAGGACGGCAGTGTTGATCGTACGCACACAGAACACACTCAGCAGCAGCAGCCTCAATTTCCAGATCAGCAGTTTTACCCGCGCTCGATGAGCGCCGCACAGCTGATGCATCCGATGAATCCGGCGTACTCTCGATACCTGGCTGAGGAACAGTTTCACAGGTAATGACTTTCTGACTTTACTCTGTTGCAGTGTGCAGTAATTAACGGTGATTTGTTTGGTGGCTATGCTGACGCAGTAATCTTAGCAGGCAAGTGGAAACTTTTGTCGATTGTATCGACACTGAGCTGGCCTCGATGGAAACGCATCAACAACAGGCTCTAAATTCCTTGCAGGAGCTGGTTAGCTCCCTGTGGCCTGATGCTCTGATTGGTATTTACGGGTCAAGTTATACGCGGTTAGCGCTGCCGGTGAGTGACATCGATTGTGTGCTAGTTGCACGGTCGTTAGTAGGCGAGCGGCCGTTAGTGAATCTGGAGGCACTGGCTGCCGAAGTTGAGCGTCAGCCATGGACAAAAAAACTCGAGCTACTCGGAAGTGCTAAAATCCCCGTTCTGAAGATGACGTACTCACTCGACCCGACAGAACAAGATGTGCTACTCGACCTCACATGCGGTCATTCTGTTGGACACACTGGATTGGGCGCCCGAGACCTTATTTATTCGCTGCAAACCGAGATGCCAGCGCTGCGCCCTCTAGTGCTGATTTTGAAAAGCCACCTCGTCAACAAGGGTAGGTACTACACTATGCACATTCTTGGTTAAGAGTTCGCTTGCCACCTCTAACTTGTGACGTGCAATGGTTGCTGACTGCAGACTTGAACTGCGCATTTACTGGCGGCATTTCGTCGTACGTACTGGTGATTTTGGTGATTCGCTTTTTGCAGGTATGTGTGCTGTTTGTCAACGGCAATTTCGTCCAGTTCATTGACTAATGCACTAACTCACTTCCTGTCGATAGGCGTGTGGCGAAGCCCACGAGAGGTCATTCGCTAACAATACTGGCCGGAAAGTCCGTGGTGGAAATCGAAGAAGGAGCTACTCAGAGAACGCATCAGCACGCGATTTCCCCGAAGAATTTGCTTACGTTTCGAGTTTCAGCGATGCAGTGGAGCAACCGAAATGGTGCTACACGTTCTTTCGTGGTGGTCGTATCACGTGGCGCACTGGTATCGACAGCCTTTTGATGCTCTTTTTGGAAACGTACATCACATTTGACTATCGTCGGTTCGGCATCTCAATCGCCAACGAAGGGTTCGTAAACTGAGGGCCACGAATGTTGCCTCACAATGCTAAAGTGTGTTATGACTCGTGGCTGCATGTAGAGAATTTTTCCTGCTTTCTCCCGATAAAGTGGCGCCGCTGCAATGCTCGACTGTCATCCCATACGTCGCGGATCCAATTAAGCCTGGACGAAGCATTTGCAACTGCTTTCGCATTCATGAGGTGAGCACCAAGTCGGTATACACATCTTTCTTCGGAAGTCGGGGGTCTAACGCACGTGTCTTTGCTAGGTGATCCAATCTTGGCTTGCGTTGTACCAAAATCTGGCAGCTGGAGTCCCTGTGGCAACGTGTGTTGGAGGAGGCACGACCCCATAACCTTGTATCCAATTTTGCATCATTCAGCTAGTGAAATGCTAGTGAGCTGAGTTTGCCTACTCCTGTCGATGAAAGTGAAGAATGCGCCGGGGCAGGAGTGCGGCGTGTTTGTTCCTGTTCTGGCGTCTTCACCGTTCGTGCAGCAAGGCCGTCTCCTCCAAGACCACCGCTGCCACACATGGTTTGGTTGTGCTTCCAATTCTTCTCCTGGTCAACTCAAATGCCCCAACGTTTTGGCGTCTAGGTGATGTCGACAGTGTAGTAGTGATCCAGTGGAATCGATGTCCACCCTTTTGAGCTGTAGCGTCTGCATGACGAGGATACTGAACAGTAACTCAAAAATACAAGATGCAGGCGCAAAAGGTGACACTTATTTGCATCGCAGTGGGCGGAGTGCGCCACTTGACCGCACACAACATCGAGCTAACGGTGCCTAAAACTCTAGGGGGCGCACGCTCATGAACTCGGAGACCAGGTCGTTAGTGATGGCAGCACGGCGCTTCTGGAAGTCCAGCGTGTACTCAGCCATGACATCGATCAGCTTCTGCTTCACCTCACCCGACATCATACGGCCCGCGCCGTACTCACGGCCAATCCGCTCAAGCTCCTCGTCGTCCTCAAGCATGAACGACAGGTACTGGTACGGAATATCGGCCTCCAAGTTGGCGCCGTACTTCTCGTGGTCGGCCTTGGTCTCACCCCCGCCGCTATAGATGGAGACACGGTAACAAAACAAGTCAGAATCATCATCTTGCAATAACTAGATAACAAACATCAGTGAATGGCTTACCTGAAGGCGTACTTCTTGATCTTGTTGGCGATATCTTCAGGTGAATCAGAGATGTATATAGTAGTGCTGGCCTTGCTCGCGCTCATCTTAGTGGTGCTACCCTGAAGGGCGGGGAAGAACTTGGAGTGCATTGAAGCAGGCTTGAGGTAGCCGATGCGCGGTGCCACATCACGCGTCATACGGAAGTACGGGTCCTGGTCAATGGCGTGAGGGATAAGGCAACGCAGTCCCTTGCGTCCGCCTAGCACAACTGGGAACGTCTCCGAGAAAGAGGGCACGGCCTGGATGGCCGGGAAGGCCGACTTGCCGATGTTGTCGGATCCAGTGAAGCCAAAGATGCCGCGCACCTGATTATACGTGACGCACTTCTGCACCTTGAGGATCTGCGGGTACATTTCCTTGATGTAGTCAGTGTTGGCGAAGATGAAGGTCTTCTTGACGTCAAAACCGCAAGCGATGATGTCCTTGGCGTTCTCCCAGGCCATGACTTCGCTCTCCTCGAGCGTCTGGTCCTTAAACAGGAACTTCTCATCGTTCGTCAGCTGAATCACAAGAGGAACATCAAACACCTTCTGCAGCCAGGCCGTGAACGTGAAGGGGATCAAGTGGCCCATGTGCAGACTGCCCGAGGACGGGCCACGGCCCGTGTACAGGAAGAACTTCTCACCCTTCTCGTAGGCGTCCAGGATCACGTCCAAATCACGATGCGAAAAGAAGTAGCCACGACGTAGGTAGCGGTGGGCCTTGTGGCCCGTAAGTCTCTCCATCCTCTCGACCATCTCAGGTGGAATCTTGGTACTGCCGAACTGCTCCACGAGCTTGTCATAGTCCACGCCGTCCTCCGCTTCGACATCCCAAGGAGTCACGACCTGGGCGCCAGCGGCCGCACCTGAGCTCACCACTTGGTGCTGGAACCCAGTCTGTCGCAGTAGCAGTTCGGCGTCCGAGGGCACGGCCGCGCTCTCGGCAGGCTTGGCGCTCTCACTGGGTTTGGCCTTCTTCTGTTTCTGCTTGGTGGGCTTGGCGGCGCCTATCGCGGCCTTTTTGGCCGCTTGTTCGGCCAGTTTCTTCTCCTTCTTGAGCTGATTCTTGGACTTCTTGGGGCCTTTACCGTCGACAGGAGCGGCGTCAGAAGTCTCCTTCTGGTTCTTAACCTGCTGTGGAGGCGCGTAGTCGGCACCTGTCAGCGTCTTGAACTCGGCCTTAAGCGCCAGCAACTCCTGCACCTTGGCCGTGATCTTTTCAGCGTTGGCCGCATCCTTGGCCGCCTTGAGCTCGCGGATGGCGTCGCCTGTAGCCACAATCTTGTAGGTCAGCGCCTGCGCGTCCATGGTGCTTTGCGGTATGATACCAGGGGGGCCATACAATTTGATGGAGAAAGGCCATTGGTGGAAAATAAAGCTTTAATGAAAGGAAGTGCACACACGTCACAGACGCCATCCATCACTAGGACATGGCAATCGAGTTGTATGTTGGTGATGGATAAATCAATCATTACAACGCAAGGCATCACTATGATCCGATCAAGTTTTACCACTTGGCGCAGCGGTCCAGGATGTACGGGGTGAAGTACGTGATGAGCACGCTGGCACCAGCACGCAGCAGCCCCAAGTGAGCCTCGCGCACCACTGCCTCGAGTGATTCAGTGGAGTCGCCGTAGTCCTTGACCATCTTGTACTCACCTGAGACGAGGTAGCAAACGACGGGCACCGTCTTCTTAGCGGCGAAGCTGGCCACAATGTCCGAGTAGAAGAGCGAGGGCTTGACGATGACACTGTCGGCACCCTGCTGCACATCGCGCTCAAAAGCCAACGCGGCATGACTCGTGGAGCCCACAGGGTGTTGGTAGCGCTTGCGATCGCCTTGGAACGTAGACTCGACAGCATCACGGAAGGGCGCGTACATGACACTGGCCTTCTTAGATGTATAGGCCATAATGGACACGTGCTCGAAGCCATTGTCGTTGTAGATCTTGCGGATAGCACTGATACGGTTGTCCATCATGTCGGACGGACACACCATGTGTGCGCCAGCTTGTGCGTAAGCCAGCGCGATGCTGGTGAGACGCTCAAGTGTGCGTGCGTTGTCCAGCACCTGCTCTCCGTCTACGTCACGCAGGATGCCGCAGTGGCCATTGTCCGTGTACTCACACATGCACACGTCGCAGGCCACCAGGAGCTCGGGTAGCGCCTTACGTAGCGCCTTGGTGCACTTGATAACGGGCGTCTTCTCGTCGTCGGCCATGGATCCGCGTGCGTCTTTGTCCTCCACGACGCCGAAGAGCATGACGTTAGTTAGGCCCTTGGCCATAAGCGCACGCAGGTGCGTCACGAGTGAAGCGAAGTCGCCATCAGGGCCCTGACCCCATTGCAGCTCCGGTTCGAGGCCACGGATTGGCTTATCCTCGCTGCGCAGCGTCACGAACAGCGGATACATGAGCTGCGATGGGTGGATATGAGGCTCACTCCAGGCACGCTGCGCGGGGTGATGCAGACTTGAGTGTAGGAAGTTCATGGCGATTGGAGAGGACACTTGTGCGCTGTCGGGAGACTTGGCGAATGAACTGAAAAGGCTTTGGAGTTGAGTGACGTATGCAACAAAGGTGCGCGTGCCCCGAGCGGCTACGAAGTGATCTTGGGTGATTTGAGTTAGGGTAGGACTCTAAGACGCTATTTCGTTTAGAGATGGAGTTTACCGTAATACCTAATTGGTAAACGAGTCTCTTATTTAGAGAATATGTAAATTAGAGACTCGTTTACCCAGAAAAAAAGGACAGTACATGTAATAAAGTACTCAATTTGTAATTGAGTTGAAGCTGATGGTGGAGGCGTTCGAGCGTGCGACGGAGGAGCTAAAGGCGGCGGGAATAGCGGGGCGCGTGGCCGTGAGCGACGCACACAAACTGCAGCTATACGGACTGTTCAAGCAGGCGACGGCAGGCGACTGCAACGCAGCGGCGCCCAGCGCTTTCCGCCCCGTGAAGCGAGCGAAATGGTACTCTCGGTCTTTTAGCTCAATTTTAGGCATTCTAATCATTGTTTTAGGTCGAGTTGGCAAAAGTTGAGTGGCACGTCGCCTCAGGATGCCAAGCGCCGATACGTACAACTGGTGCAGAGTCTCCTACCGAGCTTCCAAGTGTCAGTTGAAGAGCAGCCTCCCAGGCAGGAGATGAAGGCTCCAAGACCCAGACAAGAAGCCCCTAAACTCAGTTGGTGGCCTCTATTGGCCATGCTGATGCTCTTATTTACGGTTAAGGTAGCTCTATCCTGGACGCAGCTGGAGGAAATAGGGTACAAGCTCTCGCCGCTGCTGTGGTTCGCTTTGGGCTACTCTATCGTCATTGGGCTGCGCTCAGTGGTGAGTCTCTCAATGATTTTGCCCCGGAGTTTAGACACTGACATTGGATATTGTGTGGCAGAGTTTGGAAGGTCTCGGGGTCACTCCAGTGGCACACTCTCGAGGTAGAAAACGTCGTCGTCGTCCACCGGTTGAGTCAGAGTTGGATGTTTTTCTTCGTAAGCACGGGATTCAAGTTGAGCGGAGACAAGATAAGGGGAAAATTGTCCCTCGCGTGATACTGACGCTGCCGGGAGATGCAGACGCGTTCCAGTTTGGTGATTGCCATGCCACCATTCCGTACACGGTGGAGCAGGTTGGTTCTGGGCAGATCTAGTAAATCAGTGCAATGGGTAGTTTGAGTGTACAGATTTTTTACCTTTTTACACGTGCCGGTGTACAGACTGCGGACGTATACTACCGCAAGTTCAAGGAGCCTTTGCCGGACCCGGCAAGTCGACTGCTGGACTCGATTGAGGTGCTTGAGGAACGACACCTGGATGAATATTGTGCTATATTCAAGCGCCGTCTACTGCGATTCCGGTACTGATTACGAGATACGCACAAGTATGGAGCGTTTCGGCTGACTATTTACTCTTTGGACTGGAGGAATGAAGCACCTTCGCTGATCAAGCGGTTTGCCAGCTCTGACTTCGTCGAGTACATCGAAGACTCGCTGCTTGACAAGCAGAATCGCGTAAGTTATGGCCTTTTGCGTACTTGTATCCTATCTCATGCGGTGTTCAACAAGACGAGTGTGCCTCTAGCTATTCTACGTGTACGTCAAGAACGAGTCATTCCAGTCGCTGGGCGTGCTCGAAGATTTCTCCCTGTACAAAGCTGACGACGACAAGGCGCATTGGTGAGCCGAATCGCATTTCTGCCTTTACATTATGACTTGTTGTTGCTGACATTGGGTTTGCATGAATGATGGCCCTCGTTGTTTATGAAGGACGCGTATCCACCAATTCTGCCGTGTGCATATTACAAGCTCTTCCCTGTCGTTTTTCCGATCGAGGGTACGACGCACGGCATCATCATTTACTAAACCAAAATTGACCATCTTGGTGTTGTTCTATGAGCAGATCGAGGGATTCATATCGAACTTCTACTGCAAGAACGCCCCCGACGCAAGAAGCTATCATCTCCAACGTATTACAGAGGAGTTCGGCCAACCTGCCGAATAATGAAGGGAGCATGTACGCGTGTATATCACTTCAACATGCACTCATGGCCGAATTTGTTTCATTGACGGTTTCTCAACTTCCACGTGAGGGGACACCAACCATGCAGCTATGTCTTCACTCTGTAGGGGGCCGCCCAATAAGCGCAGGTGTCTGAGATAATTTGTAGGTCAACCAGAATGTCCAAGGTGCTCGAGCAATTGATTGCGCGCGGGCGGCGCGAACGCAAACCGACAGAGCAGCGTGATGTCGCCTTCAGTCTGGCTGAAATCTCGACGAATGCCGAGCTCCACGAAAAGATGGTCTCCAAGGGTGTGGTGAAGGCCCTGTTAGCACTAATTCTCCAGTCTAGTGACCCCGAAGCGCTGCGTCTAGCATGTTTGTGTCTGGCTAATGTGGCGTCGTGTCCGGCAAGCCGTGTTCGGATCGTGGAAGAAGGCGCATTGTCACCACTTGTGAATTTCTTCAAAGATGACGAAAACGAGCATGATGCGGTGGCCAAGCAGTACGTGGCCATGACTATCGGCAACCTGGCGGCTGAGCCGGAGAATCATGAAGAGATCGTGCAGCTCGGCACGATTGAGCCGTTGGTGAAGTTGTTGGACCCGGAGATGGTCCATTCGGGTGTCTACTGTGCCTTTGCGCTTGCGAATTTGTCGGTAAACAACGAGTATCGTCCCCAGATCGTCGATGAAGGAGCTATCCCACGCCTTATTGCACTTGCATGCTGCAAGGAGCTTAGTGCACAACGGCAGTCACTGGCGTGTCTTCGTGGAATTTGTATCTCACCGACCAACCGTATCGTTGTGGTGAAGGAAGGGATGCTGGACCCTCTGGTACTCATGGCGCGCTCGGACGAGCCCGACATCCAGCGTGAAGTTGCAGCAGCCTTCTGTGCATTATCTGCTACCCCTGAAAACAAAGTGGAGATCTCGGACCGAGCACTGCTCACAATTATCTCGATGTCTCTCTCGGGTGATCCTGCTGTTGAAGAGTACGCGTGCAGTACGATTGCCAACTTAACGGAACTACATGAGCTTCACGATAAACTCCTGCGCGAGAATGGACTGGCTTCTGTTATGGCGTTGGCAGTGGCGAGAGATTTCAACACGCGCTCAGAGGCGTGCCGATGTCTTGCTAATCTCACAGCGAATGAAGAAGTGCAGCCAGCGCTGATGAAGGAAGGAGTGCTACAGCCTCTCGCAGCAGCACTCATATTGAATCACCACGTCTGTCAGCGATACGCTGCGTTGGCTCTTGCGAACCTGAGCACGACAGCCAGTTACCAGGTTCAAATCGTTGGCTTGGGAACTATTACACCGCTCATCGCACTCGCCCAAGCTTTCGACCGAGAGCTTGAAGCTCGACGATATGCTGTGCTCGCTATCGCGAATCTGGCCGCAATGAAGGCTAACCACCCAGCTCTGGTTGAAGCTGGATGCCTCCTGTCACTATTCTCGCTGGCAAGCACGGCCGATGCTTTGAGCCAGTACTATGTGGCGTTCGCGTTGGCAAACTTCGCGTCAAACGAGCAGAATCACACGCGCATGGTGGAAGAAGGTGGTCTGCAGCCCATTATTACGCTGGCTTCGTCCGAGGACACGGATGTGCATCACCAAGCTGTTGCTGCTCTGCGCGGACTGGGCGTGAGTGAGGCAAACAAGATCAAAATTCTTCAGGAAGGTGGACTGGAGCCTCTCGTGTTATTACTGCAGTCTGACGACCTAGAAATCTTGCGAGAGGCGTGTGCAGCTCTCTGCAATTTGTCTGTGAGTGAAGAAACCAAGTACGAAATTGCCAAGAGCGGTGCCGTGGCTCCATTAATCGCGCACGCTCAGTCCGAGGACATGGACCTAGCTCGCCAGAGTTGTGCCACGCTGGCCAATCTTGCAGAGGTTGAAGAGAATCAAGAGAAGATATGTGTAGATGGAGGAGTTCCACCTCTTATTGCCATGATGCGTTCTCAGTTTGTGGAAGTGCAGCGTGAAGCTGGTCGCGCGTTAGGAAACCTGTCGGCTTTCCGTCTCAACCACGAGGATATCATTGAACATGGCGGTCACCAGCTACTGATCTCGTACCTGTTGTCACCCGACATGGCGTCTCAACGTGTCGGCGCACTAGGCATTTGCAATCTCGCAACAAATCCAGCTATGCGTGAACTGTTGATGGAAAGCGGTGCCATGGAGCCTCTCATGTCGCTCGCACGATCAGAAGATGTGGAACTGGAGATCCAGCGGTTCGCCATCCTCGCTATCGCAAACCTGGCGACTTGTGTTGAGAATCACCGTGCCATCGTCGAGGAAGGCTCCCTGCCGCTGCTCATTTCGCTATCCAGTGCTCCGGATGAAGAAGTTCGCCAGTACTCAGCATTCGCGCTCGTGAAGGTGGCGCTGAACGCCGATCTACGCAAGCAGATTACTGAGGAGGGCGGTCTAGAGCCTGTGCTTTTCCTTGCACGGACGCAGAGCACCGACTTGCAAGCCGATGTGCTACCTGCAATCTGCACATTATCATTCGCAGATGCGAACAAGTCGGACATTTGCAAGTGTGGGGGGTTGCCACCGATCCTGTCAGCCCTCAAGAATGTTGATGTGGGTGTTCAACGACAAGCCCTTTGTGCAGTTGCAAACTTGGCCGAAGATGTGGAGAATCAAAGCCACCTCGTGGCTAATGGGGCCATTCCACCTGTCGTGGATGCACTGCAGCATGGCGGGATCATTGCACAGCGTGAAGCAGCTCGTGCTCTGGGTAATCTGTCGGCTAACTGTGATTTTGCTGAAGTGATTTTACGTCAAGGTGCTGCACCGCCGCTTATCTGGCTACTAGGAAGTGAAGTTGTGGACTGTCAGCGCATGGCAGCGATGGCACTTTGCAACCTCGGGACAAATGTAAACAACCAGCCGAAGTTGTTAGTTCAAGGTGTACTCCCTCCCATCCTGGCACGCATTGAAGAAGCGTTGGATCCACGGTCGCTTGCAGATAATGATGTGATCCGGTACTGTCTCCTAGTGCTGGCAAACTTAGCCGTCTCACCATCTACCCACGAGGAGTTGCTGGACAAGGCGTTGATGTTTTTGGCAGGTTATGCCAAGCATCGTGATGTCAAATGCCGCCAGTTCGCCATCTTCGCAATTGGCAATCTGTGCAGCAACCCGAGCAACATTGATCGGATCGTAGCAGCCAACTGTCTCCAGCCTATCATCTCTTTTGCGTTTCCAGGAGATGCCAACGTGCAATTCCAAGCCATTGCAAGTTTACGGGGTCTTTCAGTGAATCAAGTAGTACGACAACAAGTCGTGCGTCTTGGTGCGCTCGAACCACTAATCCTTGCAGCCTCAAACGAGAGTATTGAGGTGCAGCGCGAAGTAGCAGCTACTCTCTCGAACTTATCACTGAGTGAGGAGAACAAGATCACGATGGCTCGTGGCGGATGTTTACCAGCGCTCATTGCGCTGGCCAGTAGTCGAGACTCGTACCGCGAGCGACAGGCTGTTTGTGCGTTAGCCAACTTGGCAGAAATGATCGAAGGTCACACGCACAAGAAAATGCTGGAAGAAGGTGTACTAACACCTCTGTATGCCCTCGCAACCTGTACTAATTTGGAAGTCAAGCGCCAGGTTTCTCGTTGCCTTGCCTTGTTTGCAGCCAAACCAACAAGTCAAGCTACTCTTCTGCGTAGCAACGCTCTGCGTTACATCGGAGCTTTTGCCCAGGAGACTGAAGATGCGGTGTGTCGACGATTCGGAACGCTAGCTATTGGTAACCTGGCGGTGGATCACAAGAATCACCGAGATCTATTTGACCAAGGTGCCGTGACGGCGCTTATGACTGTGGACAAGGCTACAGATCTCGAGACTCGTCGTGCACTTGCCTTCGCGTTGAATAACTTAGCAGGCAACGAAAGTAACAGCGCGCAAATCTCGAAGTTGGGTGTGCTGCGCACTGTGATCGCGTTACTTCATGATGCCGACGAGGATACGCACCTGCAAGCATGTTTTGCTCTTCGACGCATGGTTGTAGAAGCTAAGAACCGCACTCAAGCCGTGTCGTTTGGTGCCCTCTCTCCACTATTCAAGTTGGCTTTGTCGGAGAGTGTCGAGGTGCAGCGAGAGGTATGTGCGGCGTTGCGTAACCTGTCGCTGAGTGAAGACAACAAGGTCGTCATTGTACTCAACGGTGGCTTGGCACCTCTGTTGACATTGGTACACTCGGCAGATGGAGAAGTTGCTCATCAGGCATGCGGAGTACTCGCTAATCTGGCAGAAGTCGTGGAGAATCAAGGACGAATGGTCAAGGACGGAGTTCTACAGCATATCAAATTCGTGCTGCGTGCGAAGAGTGTGGATGTACAGCGTGAAGCGCTTCGAACCATTGCCAATATGTCAGCGGAGTACGCTTACACGGCAGAGATCGTGTCTAGTGGTGGTCTTACACCTCTCATGGCTGCTTTAAATGCTCCAGACTTCCTGAGCCAGCGCTACGCCGCTATGGGCATTGCTAATCTTTCCACGAATGTCGACAACGTCACCAAGATCATACAGGATGCGCTTATCCCGACACTTGTGGCACTTGCCAATGGATCACTCAACGGAGATCGAGACACCCAGAGATATGCTGTCTTCACGCTTACCAACATCGCCAGTGTGCGTGCTACACAATCCATACTCGTTGATGCTGGAGTACTCCCTCTATTTGCAAAGCAGTTGCAACACGCTGACATGACACTGAGGAATGGCGCGGCATTCGGAATTGCCAACTTCACAGCGTTCCCGGAGAATCATGTTGTGCTCCTCGAGCAGGGCGATGCCTTTTTGGAGGCTTTACTGCGTCTGCTAGAATCTCAAGACTCGAAGTGCCAGTACCGAGCTGTATGCGCATTACGTGGACTGTGCGTGAACGAGCTAGCACGACGTGAACTCGTTCGTCGTGGTGTCTTGCGTCCATTACTAGCGCTGACAAAATCTGAAGACATGGACGTTCAGCAAGAAGTTCTGGCATGTCTTTGTAATTTATCTCTTAGTGGCTGTGTCGGTGCGTATCCGGAGGTTTTCATTGCTGCGTGCGAGATGGAGTCACTCGTGGCGTTCCTGTGCTCCGCTGATGCCACCTATCGACTTTTTGGTGCTGTGACGTTGGGTAACCTCGCTGCAATGACCGAATATCAAGATGAATTGGTTGCTGCGGGCGCTGTTTCACCTCTTGTCGAGGTAGCTAATAGCGTGGACCTAGAGACACATCGTTGCATTGCCTTCGCGCTGTGTAACCTCGCTGCCAACCCAGATCGCAGACAAATGGTCGAAGCCATGAGTGGTCTACCTCCTATTATCCAGCTAGCTTGTTCTGACGACGTGAATGACCAGAAGACGGCTATTGCTGCCCTTCGGGGCCTGTCAAATCGGCCGGAGACGCGCTTACACATTGTATCTGAAGGTGGTCTAGAGCCTTTAGTACTTGGAGCACGTTCTTTGGACGTACAGCTGCATCGTGAAGTCACTATGACAGCGTACAACTTGTCACTCGCCGAGAAGAACAAGCTGAGCATTGCCGCGTCGCCGTTGATGAGTGCTTTGATCACTATGATGCTATCAAGTGACGAGGATACAGCGGTATTTGCTTGTGCTAGTATCGCCAACATTGCCGAGAACTCAGATACGCATTCGGCCATTGCAGAGCAGCGTGGATTGCGTTTCTTTCTGGAATTTGAGGCTCAGGGAGCTCCTGCAAGGGTAGCACGTGAGGCGATCAAGTGTGTTGCAAACCTCTCGTCAAATTACGCGCTTCATGACTTGTTGCTGGCCGATGGATGTCACGAATTTCTCGTACGCTCTATCCAGCACGCAGATCCAAAGACTCGGCTCTTTGGCGTGGTGGGTCTTGGAAATCTCGTGGCGAACCCGCAGAACCATTCAAGAGTGCTTCGTGAAAAGGTAGTGATGCCACTGATTGAGCTCGCCGTCGACAGAGACCACCCTGAACCTCGTCAATTCGCTTTGCTTGCACTGGGCTGCATCTTTACCAACGAGGCGAACCACGAACCATTCGTAGACAACGGAGTTCTACCAGCACTTATCACTGCGCTAGACGCCGCTAATGACATGGAAACTCGCTTCTACGCTGCTTTCGCGCTGGGCAAGATATCGATCAACGAGTCACTACACGAGCTCATCGGCCAGCTCAGCGATAGTGGCGGACCGCTTATCGAACTCGCACTTGATGCTGAAGAAGCCAAACACCCAAGTGCACAGTGTCACGCTGTTTCAGTGTTGCGCCGAATCACAAGCTTGGATGTGAATCGCGTGTCCATGGTAGCGCAACATCGCAAGCCTCTCGCAGAAGCACTACTGGCTTGTGCTCGACACACGGACTTGTTGGAGAACCAGCGCGAAGCAGCAGCCTGTTTGTGCAATTTGAGTCTGGCGCAGAGCAACAAATTCATCTTTGCGAGCAGTTCACCGGCACTGTTCCAGCAGCTTTTTGCGCTGTGTTCATCTCCTGACGTCGAAGTGGCTCGAAATGCTTGTGGAGCTGCTGCTAACCTCGCAGAAAGCACTCGTACCCATGAATACATGATTGATGTTCACGCGGTGGATCTGGGAGTGAAGGCAATGCGAAGTCGACACCTGCCGGTATATCGTGAAGCCTCGAGGCTTGTCGCCAATCTCATGAGCACTACAGAATTTCACGCTGTGTTTCTCAACGAGGAAGGGCTTGCTGCTGTTGCCCGAGTCGCCAAGATTGAAGATCACGAGTGTCAGTACAATACGGCACTAGCGCTCCACAAGCTTACGAGCAACTCTGACACTCACCAAGCTATGCTGGGCAGTGGCTCCGTCCAGACGTTGCATATGCTGCTAGGAGCTCCTGGGTTGGATGTCCAACGTCAAGCAGCGGCTGCACTCAAGATATTGGCAGCTAACAAAGACAACAAACCCACTCTTGCTGAGGACGGCGGCACGATGCTGGCGCTTATCTCGCTGTTACGAAGTGCTGACTCAACACTCAAGACTATGGGAGCTGCGGGTGTGAGGCACCTGTCACTGTATGCACCAGTCAAGACGCAGTTCGTGCATGAAGGTGGCCTTCCCCCTCTTTTCAGTTGCTGTGCCGTTGAAGACGACGACGTAAGACTTCAATGTGCTGGTGCTATGGCCACGCTGAGTGAGAACGTGTTGAACCAGGTGCAAATGGCACGGGAAGGAGCCTTGCCAGCCCTTCTGCAGCTCACAAAAGCCTGCTATCACACAGAGATCGCGCGTCATACCAGCCGCACCTTTACAAATTTGTCCAGCAATCCTGAGAACCATCTCGGAGTCTTTTCACTCCAGGAGTTCCGAGCGGTGTTTACGCTGGCGCAAATCAACGAAGAGTTCTGTGGACGTGATGCAGCGATGTGTCTGGGCAACCTGGCAGTCACGGCGCACAACCAGTTTCAAATCTCCGAGCTTGGCGGCCTCGCCCCGCTTTCCAATCTGCTGAAAAGTGAGTTCGCGTCTACGCGGCAGTATGCGGCGCGTGCCTTCTATCGACTCAGTGCGCACGCAGAGAACCAGCATCGCATTGTGGACGCTGGTGCTTTACCTGCGCTTGTGGCTCGGCTTGGAGAGATTGACGATCAAGAAATTCAACGCTGCGCAGCAATGGCCATCTGTAACTTGTCCAGCAACTCAAGCAACGAGCAGAAGGTCATGAAGGCGGGTGGAATGCGGGCGCTTGTCGCCTTACTGCGTTCTCCAAGCGTCGAATGCTCCAAGTACGCAGCCATGGCACTGTGTAATCTGACAGCTAACCCGGCCAACCAACTCCATCTCGTGGTGCAGGACGATGGCCTAGATCCGCTTGTGGATCTGGCAGGGTCTAATGACCCTGAATGCTCTCGGTATGCCAGCATGACACTCGCTAATGTATCGGCGCATCGACAGAATCGCCTCATAGTAGTGGAGCGACACGCACTTCGGCCTTTGCGTGCGTTGTGCTTGTCACCAAATCTCGAGTGTCAACGAAGTGCAGCCTTGGCGCTCTACAACGTGTCATGTGCTCAAGCAAATCAGTTGAAGCTTGTCGAGGCGGGCATTGAGTCGGCGCTTGTGCGGCTTGCTGGGGCGAAAGATGGCGACTGCAAACGCTACTCTACGATGACATTGTGTAACTTGGCAGCAAACAGCGAGACAAGATCAGCTGCAGCACGTGGTAGAGGATTGCAGGCACTGTTGTTAGCTGCCGAAGACGCAGCTGACCCGAGTGTGCGTCGATACGCCTGCATTGCATTGTGCAACTTGGCGTGTGACCCGATGCTTCAAGTTCAGGTACTTGTTCATGGAGGTCTCGCGCCAATTCTTGCGCTAACTAAAGATGATGACGACCTGGAGAGTCAGCGGTTTGCCATCATGGCGCTGTCAAACTTAGCTGCAAACGAGAACAACCACGACCACATGATCGGTCGTGGCGTGTTGAAAGTAGCGCTGCGACTGGGCCAGTCGAAGGACGAGGATATTCGACTGTATGCGGCGTTCGCGTTGGCAAACTTTGCCGGGAATACAGCGCGGTGTGCGGCTATCGGAGATGAAGGTGGAATTGCAGCACTAATTATGTTGGCGCATGCTGAGGACTCCAACTCGCACACGCTAGCGGTGTCGGCACTTCGTCGCTTGTGTCAGTTCTCAGCTCAAAACCGCGGGCGAATTGTACGTGGCGGTGGTCTGCCGCCCTTGGCGATTGCTGGTATGTCGGAGGAACTGGAGACGCAGCGCGAAGTAGCTGCCACCTACTGCAATTTATCTCTCAGTGACGAGTACAAAGTGGAGATCGTGGAGCAAGGAGCTCTTCGTCCGTTGATCAAGTTGGCGCAGTCTTCTGATCTCGAGGTCGCGAGACAAGCATGCGGTGCGCTTGCCAACCTAGCTGAGCACCTCGATACGCACTCCCATTTTGTGGCAGAGCGCAGTGGCAACTTCCTGATCGCTCTCATGAAGCACCGACACGAAGAAATTCACCGAGATGCATCGCGTACGATTGCAAACCTGCTGTCAAGCTTCGAGCACCACACTGATATGATCGCGGATGGACTTCCAGGGCTTGTTCATCTTGGATTATCCCTGGATCCCGAATGCCAGTACAATGCGGCACTAGCAATGCGCAAACTTGCTCCGAACTTTGCAAGTCATCGCGGTCTCGTGTATGAAGGTGGTCTCAAGACACTCTTCTTCCTGTTACACGCTAAAGAGTTAAATACTCGCCGTCAAAGTGTGCTAGCACTGCGTGATTTGGCAGCTAACAGCGAGTTCCGGCGCAAGTACGTGGAAGAGGGCGGACTTAATGCTCTCGTCACGTTCCTAAGAGATGTGGATGCTTCGCTGCAAGCTCCTGCAGTTGCGGCCTTGAGGCATTTGACGTCGTCGGCTTCTCATCCTGAAATCAAGCTGCAAGTCGTTGAGGAAGGAGTACTTCGGCCAGTTTTGCGCTGTCTAAACACAAATCCTGGAGCTAAAGGACTTCGAGATCTGCAGTGCCAGTGTGCCGGGCTTGTAGCGAATTTGTCAGAATATCCAGCGAACCAGCAGAAGATCGTAGCTGAAGGTCTGACGAGTGCGCTGGTTGCGTTGGCGAAGGTTGCCCAAGACAGTGCAGAGATTTTGCAGGATGTTAGTCGTGCACTCGCTAACCTTTGCTCGAACGAGGAGAACCACCAAGCTGTTTACAAGCAAGGTGCGTTGTTGTGCCTTATCCAGCTCACCGAGTCTGTAGACGACATCACGCAGCGGTATGCAGCAATGGGTTTGCGCTTCCTGTCGGCAAACCCAACGATTCGAGTACACATCGTGCAAGAATCACTCCTTCAGCCATTTATCAAGTTGGCTCAGAGTCCGCTCCTCGACTACCAACGCACGGCGGCTGCAGCGTTCTCCAGCTTCTCTCTCAATGAAGAAAACAAGCTGAAACTCGTCCGTGACGGCGGCTTGGCTCAAATTCTGCGATGCTGCGCCTACGATGACCTGGAGGTCAAGCGAGATTGCGTCTTCGCTCTCGCGAACGTGGCTGACTCGCTTGAACATCAGCTCGATGTCGTGCGCGAAGGTGCGATCTCAGCTATGATAAACGTTGGTGCGCATGACGACGCGCGTGTGCAGCGCGACTGTGCTCGAGTGTTTGCTTCGCTGTCAATCACGAACTCTATCAAATCCGAGCTCGTGCGTCAAGGAGCGTTGCCTTCACTCTTCCGTCTTACCCGTTCTCTAGACGTTGCTACACAACGATTTGCAACGTTGGCGATCTGTAATGTGGCTTCATCAGGTGACGACAAGGCTTTCATCATGGAACAAGGTGCCATTCGGCCACTGACGCACTTGATCCGGTTTCCAGACGCACAGATCCAGCGTTACGCGGCTTTGGCACTCGCAGCTTTGGCGCTTGGTGGAATGGGCAATAACAAGCTGCGTTTGATCGAGGAAGGAGCGGTGCCTCCGCTGATTGACCTACTCCGATACCCAAGCGCTGACGTACAGCTCTGTGGTTGTTTGGCGTTGAATGCGGTGACACTTGGGAAACAAAGTGTGACGAAGGTGTCGGTGATGCAGAGTGGCGGGCTGCTGCCTTTACTAGCATTGCTAGCGTCAACAGACGAAGAGTGTGTTCGCTGTGCTCTCTATTGTCTCGGCTCCTTGGCCGAAAGTAAGGATGTATTGCAGAAGCTGGTGGAGCTGGGCACACTTACTCATGTGGTAGCCTTGACCAAGTGCGTCGACACTGAGACGTTGAGGAACTGCGGATACATTCTCGCGTTGGTAGTCGAGCAGCAGACAGATTACCACGACGATCTCTATCGCGAAGGAGGCTTGGACGCTGCGGTTGCTCTGGCTTGCGTCGAGGACATGGAGTGTCAGGAGTACGCGACCTTCACACTGGCCCACCTCGCATCCAACCGGGAATACCAAGTTCGTCTCGTGGAGCGTGGTGCGTTACGCCCACTAATCGCAATGATGTCGGTGCATGCCGAACCTCGTCACTACGCTGGACTTGCACTGCTCAAACTGGCCGACAACTACGAGAACCACCTGCGTATCGCCGAAGAAGGAGGTATCCAAGCTCTGTTGCGTATTGCACGTGCTCGATCCACGGACGAAGAGTTGCAGTACAAGGCTTCGCTCAGTCTGGGCCAGTTGGCAAGTAACGCTACCCGTTCACTGCCCAACCACACTACACTGAAAACAGGGGACGCTGTCATCGGGGCGAGTGTCAACAAGATGGCACAGATCACTCAGGCCGTAGCCGCCAAGAAATCCGCAAAGGACAAGACCACGCAGTATCTCGATGATAAAATTGCTCGCGAGTCGATCAAGTAGAGAAGACCAAAGGCTCATACTAGATCGTCTGCGACTTACGCTGGGAATACCTGAAATGTGCTGCTTGAAAAGCTGTTGTTCTGAAGGCACTCGCCCCTGGTGGCTCGCGATCGTTGGCTCTTTGTGTAGTTTTTGCAAAAACGGTATTCACTCACGTAGTTGACTCTTTTCTTTATTGTGCGGTGTAATCTTCTGCGGCGTCCCCGAGTTCCTGTACATGTGTTTGGACAGCCTTCGCTTGCGCATTGAAATGCAAACAGACAATTGACCTACAAAACCTGACCGTCGTGCGATCTGCTGTGCTCTAAGTTGAAGCCGATTTTCGGGTGTGCGCTGCAACACTAAGTAGTGCAATTTGTGCGTAATGTTCTTTGCTGCGTAAAATTCACATACAGTAATGTGCACATGTAGCCATTTGTCAACTTCAACTTTCCCAATAGTCAAATCCAGTTTAAATTTGAAATCTTACGCGTCGCTTCAGGCGAAACGACCATCGGTCGGCAAGTTGTCTGTAGCATTGATCACTTGTCCCGTCTCCCTCGTGCACGTAAGGAATTGTATTACTAGTAGTAGCTATGATGAAAGCCACGACAAACGACGAGGAATGGGAGGCCAAGCCTCAGGTACGTAATGTAGAGACTATTGAGCTAACTCACTTGAGAATTTCAGTGTAACATGATCATCTTCCACTGCTGCTCAGGGTGTGACCAAAGCGAAGGCCGAGTCTAAAACCTCTTCGATTCCGTCAGATGAGAGACGAGCGTACGTCGGTCGGTCTTTGACGTAAAGTTGATAGTAAAAGTGTAGTCAAATTAACCAATTTGTGTAAATTCAGAGCCTCTCACCCTGCAGATGCCGAAGACAAAGCTTCAGCTATGGAGCGTGCTGACAGCGCCGTGAAAGAGTCCAAGCTTAAGCAACCAGAAGTGAAGATTTTGGATCGTCATCGCCCATCGAATTCATCGGAGAGCAAGATGGAACATCCAGGTGACACTTCCCTGCATACAGCACGTAGCGTGCAGTCCTTAGCCGACGACATGCGACGTATTCGATCAATGCGGACGGATCCTGAAGAAACTTTCGCTGAGGAAGGAGGTCGTAAGCCTAAAGTTGCTGAAAAGAAGAAGAGTAGTGATGGACGACTTGCACCTGGTGGACGTCCACGACCTGCTCAGATCAAGTTGGAAATTTCCGACCTTGAGGTTAATGTTGATGCTGCTCCTGGTCCACCAGGTCTTCAAGCAACAAGAAGTCCGAAACTTTCAGGCCCAAGTCGCTTTGGATCGAGACCAGACACTTCGACGTCACCGACTTTCTCATCTGCAGGCAAGAAAGGCATCCAACGCAATTTTGTGCAAGGTCTCGGCTCGGATTTTCAACTAGATCTGCACACTGGCAGTACGGATTGCTTGGAAAAATCGTTCGACTTGTCTGCGTCTGGAACGCTCGACGCTGTGGGTTTCCAGATCAAACAAACTGGACTAACTCGATCACCTGACCGAGACCCCGATGGTCCTTCAAGCACGCGACAGCAGCCGTCAAACACCAAGAAGCATTTGGTAAAACTTGGAGTACTTGGTCGTGGTGCTAGTGGCGTAGTGCACAAGGCGCTTCACGTTCCGTCACTGATGCTCGTGGCCGTCAAAGTCATTCCTGTCTTTGAGCATGAAAAACGACATCAACTCATCGCTGAGTTGAAGGCTCTGTACAACAATTTGTCTACTTTGCCGGATGGTGAAGCTTCTGAGTCTGTACGACAGAGTGTGGCGTGTCCAGAGCTTGTGTGTCTGTATGACGCCTTCATGAACCCGAACGAAGGCAATGTTTCGATTGTGGTCGAGTATATGGACGGTGGATCACTACAGGACATCGTGGACACTGGAGGATGCACCAGTGAAGTCGTACTGGCAAATATCTCGTTTCGTGTCCTCAAAGGACTCACTTTTCTCCACAGTACGCATCAACTTCACCGCGACATCAAACCCAGCAATTTGCTCATCAATCACTTTGGAGACGTTAAAGTCTCAGATTTTGGGATCGTGCGCGAAATGGAGAACTCCATGGCAAAAGCTACAACTTTTGTAGGAACACTCACTTACATGTCCCCGGAGCGTATTGCCAGCGAGGAATATTCATACAAGTCGGATGTGTGGTCTTTTGGCCTCTCGATCATGACTTGTGCTCTTGGGAAGTTTCCGTACTCCTCGCGAGGTGGATACTGGGAACTTCTGCACATGATCCGCAACGAACCGGTATGTTCCTTTCTGATGAATTCTCGATGAACTTGTGTACAGCTCATGACAAACTTCTTGTTAGCCTCCTCGACTACCTGAAGGCGAGTTTTCAGACCTTTTCTGCGATTTCTTGGACAAATGCCTCAAGAAGGACCAGACAGAGCGATGGAGTGTCAAGCAGCTACTCAAACACGAGTTCATCCAGCGACACTGTGGTGACCAAGCAGTGACTCCAAGTCCAGGCAGTAGAAGAACTACAGACGAGGAAGAAGCCGTGAAAATTGTCGAGGACGAGAGCAAAGAGCAAGCCGAAGTGGACGAAATCGTGCAGAAAGTGGCGGAACACTACTTCAAAGACGCCAAGGAACTCATCAAGGAGCACAGATACACACTGGACGACATCGTGGCTTGGATTCAGCTTCTCCCAGCCATGCAGAAAGTGTAAGTAGACTTGGAATTACCTTCGCATTTGTAGTACCATACTCATATCTCTTCGTCTTCTTGCGTACATGTACAGCAAACTGTCACGATTCGCCGAGCAGATCGGTGCTAGCCGTTCCCTAGTGTGCGCCAAGTTCCAAGAAGCCATGAACGACTTGCTCACCGATATCGAGGATACCTACTTCGACGACGCCAAGCAGCAGTCAAAGTAATAGAGTACCAGCTTGAAGAATTTCTGCTCACAAACACCACTGCAATCAAGCAAAACTATCAATTATAATTTACATTTGTGCGGCGCAATGAAGGAGGCGGCGGATAAGCTGCTCTCAAGCGCTCTACCGATCCTCTCCTGACCCCCACTGCTTCATCACCGACTTTATAAAAAGCAAATATACGTCCGATGCCCACCACACGGCTTACATGACAACACAAGCGTTGTCACCTCCTCCTCCACTGTTCTTCTTCTTGGCTTCCTGGTTCCCGTTGCCAGAACTCGTGCGGAAGGAAAAATTGCGGCGAAGATAGCCACGTAAAGCACGGTGCTCACTCTTTAGCAGCTGGAACGCATCCTTGAGAGAGGTATGATTCTCCGCCGTAACAGTCTCCTCCATCACGTGCTCCGTAGCTAGTTGTACTCGGAATGCTGCCTTCGAAACACGCAGAGCTGCAATGTAAGCAGAGGACCCCTTGAGAGAATGACTTTCGCGGCGCAGTACGACGTAGTCGCTCTTAGCGTACGCATCCTCGATGCGTCGCATGAATTCTTCACTCAATCCTGCATACTTCTCGAGCAAACTCACAAACAAACTCTCGTTGGCTCCACATTGCTCCACACCCAGCGAGTAATCGATCGGATCACCGGTCGGGATCACAACGTCTTCAGGAGCCATGGTCGACGAGTAAGCGCGTGCTGGCTTGTTCGCCACAATCGTCGAGCCATTAGCGTTTTCTCCAGTATCTTGCTGGTTATTACCATCACTCGACGAAAACGAGTTTGGAGTCGAGTATGGCGTGGGCTCTGTCGCATTCATCGGGTAGATTCCCGCTGCCTTCGCTGCAGCGAACAAATTCGTGCCAACAATATTCGACGCGTTCACAAGATTTCCTGGATGGGTCGGCGGTGCACCATTTGACTGCTGCAGCAAGTTCAACGCTACAGACTCCGCGCGCTGAACTTCCACCGGTCCAACCGTACGTCCAAGAGTTCCTGAGCTTGTCGAGTTGCTCTTGCTTTCGCTGATGGTTGTGAGCGACATGAGTAATGCCTCTGAGCCCGCAGCGGTCTGGATTCCTCCAGGCTGGCCGATCAGCATCGGATCTTCGAGTTCTAAGTCCGAAATGGCCCTGTCAAGGTCAAGCTTCTCCTTGTGTCTAGATGCCGCCACCAAGTTGGCAGCATTTTGGTTACACAAGGCTTCAGCGTCCGCATTGGCAGTATCGACAGACTCGACCCGTGAGGGACGAGGGCAGTGTTGGCCCAGGAAGCGAACGCGCATCCATTTCCGAATCGCTTTCCGCAGCTCCGTTTTCGAGATCGGCTTGACAATAAACTCATCCATTCCGGCGTCCAGACATTTCTTCCGATCACCACTCATAGCATATGCCGTGACACCAATGATTGGGATTCGCGGCAGCTTGTGCTGCTTTTCGAAGACACGAATATTGCGGGTGGATTCGTACCCGTTCATGATAGGCATTTCGCAGTCCATCAGCACAATGTCGTACGAGTCGTGGTGCTCCTGGTACATCTGATAAGCGTCCAAACCATTCGTTTCCCATTGAAGGAGGTGATTGTCTTCCATGAAGAAGCTTTTGACGACTTCCCAATTAAATTCATTGTCTTCCACCACCAAGATCCGAGCATGTTTCGGCACGAGCTCCGACATCGACGCGTTATGTCTTGCATTGTTGGATGCTAGAGAGGGGGCAGCACCTGCTTCAGCGGGTAAAATAGTCGGAACCTTCTGAATAAGATCATCTTCTTCGTCCTCAGGGCGACGCACGACAACCGTGAAGAAAAACTCGGAACCATCGCCCAGCTCACTGTCGACGTCAATATCACCATCCATCAGCTCCACAAGTTGCTTGCAGATTGCAAGACCCAATCCAGAGCCAGTGGGGTTGTTCTTGCGCGTACGCTCAAGCTTTGTGAACAGCGAGAACAACCGCGATTTCTCCTCATCATCCATGCCAACACCCGTATCGATTACTTGGAACAAAAGCTTCACACAATGCTTTGGAAGGTCAGGTGATGGGACCATGTTGCACCGGACTGTGATCGATCCTTCGTTCGTAAACTTAATAGCGTTCGAAAGCAAGTTCAGCAGCACCTGACGAAGTCGACTTACATCACCGATAACGCGCTTCGGCACCTTTGGTGAGCATTCCAACGTAAGCTTGATGTGCTTTTCGCGCGCTTTGAACTTGAAAATCTCCACCGAGTACTCCAGCAGGTCCTGCATATGGAATGGATCCGCTGAAATCTCCATGTGCCCTGCTTCAATCTTCGACAAGTCCAGGATGTCGTTGATCAGATTTAGCAGCAACGATCCGGAAATGTATGCAATGTGCACGTAGCGCTCTGGCGTCTTGTCCAGCTTTTGGTCGCGTAGCAGTTCCAACATGCCAAGCACACCGTTCAAAGGTGTTCGTAGCTCGTGACTGAACGAAGCGAGGAAGTTTACCTTTGCCGCCTCCATGTGCTTCTTCGCTGTGTAGTCTTGACCCACTCCAATCACACCCCGAATGTTACCATGCATGTCCTTCTTGCTAGATGCATTTACAAGCAACAGCAAGGATCGTCCAGCAGCCGTGGTCATGGGCAATTCCATTTCCTCGACATCAATGCCGATCAACGCCTGGTTCAGCAGCTTTCGCACCTCTGGGCGGTTCTCAGCATTGATAAACGCATCCACCAGCGACAGTCCAAGAACCGTCGACTTGTGGAATCCTGTAATCTCTTCGATCTTCTGGTTCCACTCGTTAATGCAGCCAAAGGTGTCAACGCCAAAGATCGGAGCATTTGCAGTATCAATCAATCGGAAGTATTCGTGTTCCTGCGCAATGCGGTCGGTTATGTCCTGACCGATGCCCACAACACCAACGATATTTCCATGCATGTCATTGCGAGGTGTGGCGTTCAGAAGGATCTCGATTCGCGTGCCGGGGCGTGTGATCAGTGGGAACTCAAAGTTCGCAGTCTGGATGCCATTCAGAGCCTTACTGAACACGTCCGCCACGATAGGTCGGTATTCCGGAGAGATGAATGTCTCCACGAGATTCTCGCCAATAACTTCTGCTGTTGAGTATTTCGTGATTTGGGCCGCCTTCTTGTTCCAAATGTTCACACAAAGATTGGCATCCACGCCAAAGATCGGTGCATTGGCCGTGTCAATCAGACGAGTGTACTCTTGCTCTTGCACAATGCGATCAGTCAAGTCCTGGCCGATGCCCACAACACCCACGATTTCACCGTGCTGGTCAAACCTCGCAGTCGCATTCATACGAATATTTACAGTGCGACCATTCTTCTTCTTTAGTTCAACGTCAAAATTCGATGTTTCATCGCCCTCCAGAGCCTTCCACAAGATGGTTTCAACAGCATCGCGGTACTCCTCCGGAATGGCCCAGCTCATCAAGTCCTTTCCAACTGCTTCCTCCTTCGAGAATCGCGTCATTTCCGCCGTTTTGTGATTCCAGATATTGATCTTTCCTTGCGAGTCAACGCCAAAGATCGGAGCATTTGCCTTCTCAATCAATCGCGCATACTCTTGTTCTTGTGCAATACGATCCGTGATATCCTGCCCAATACCCACCATGCCAATAACCGTTCCGTGTTCATTGAACCGAGGTGTGGCATTCAGCAAGATCTCAACACGGCGGCCTGCTTTGGTCACCAATGGGAACTCAAAGTTTGCCGTCTCCGTTCCATCAAGAGCCTTTGACAGAACTGCACCAACAGCCTCACGGTAGTCCTCCGTGATAAACTTTTCAACCAGGTCTTCACCCACAACTTCACTGGTAGAGTACATCATAATCTCAGCAGTCTTCTTGTTCCAGATATTTACGCGGCCTTCGCTGTCAACTCCAAAGATGGGAGCATTGGCCGTATCAATCAGACGGCTATATTCCTGTTCCTGAGCAATTCGCTCCGTGATATCCTGGCCAATACTCACAACACCGACAATCTCTCCCAGCTCGTTATACCGTGGGGTGGCATTCAGCAAAATCTCCACGCGACGTCCAGACTTTGTGATAAGCGGGAAATTGAAGTTAGCAGTTTGTACACCGTTCAGTGCCTGCGAGAGCACCAAGCCCACCGCCGAGCGATACCCCTCCGAGATAAACTCTTGCACCAAGTCCTTTCCCATGACCTCATCAGCTGTGAACTGCGTGATCTCGGCGGACTTGTTATTCCAAATATTTACAAGGCCTGCCATGTCGACACCAAAAATGGGTGCATTGGCAGTGTCGATCAGGCGGCTGTACTCCTGCTCCTGCACTATACGCTCCGTAATATCCTGGCCAATACCGACAACGCCCACAATATCACCGTGCTGGTTGTAGCGCGGAGTGGCGTTCAACAGAATTTCTACACGTCGGCCAGTTTTCGTAATAAGCGGAAACTCAAAGTTAGCCGTGCCTTCTCCCTCCATGGCCTTCGACATCACGTTCGACACTCCAGCGCGGTAGTCGTGGGGGATAAAGCCCTCCACTAGGCGCGTACCTCGTGCCTCCAGCACCGTATACTCCGTGATGGCCACAGCCTTGCGGTTCCAAATATCCACACGTCCGTCCATATCGATACCAAAAATCGGCGCATTTGCCGTATCAATCAGTCGAATGTATTCTTCCTCCTGCGCGCGCTGGTCAGTGAAGTCCTGTCCAATACCTACCACACCAGTAATTTTGCCGCCGTGGTCGAAGCGCGGTGTAGCGTTAAGCAAAATGTCCAGCTGCCTTCCGCTCTTCGTCACCAAGGGGAACTCGAAGTTTGCAGTTTCAATGCCTCCCATCGCCTTTGAAAGCACGTCTGCAACAGTGTCGCGTGCATGTTCAGCGATAAACCCGAGCAGATCCTTGCCGATTGCTTGAACGTAAGAGTAATCTGTGATCGTGGCCGCCTTCTTATTCCAAATCGTCACACGGAACTTCTTGTCGACACCCACGATGGGTGCGTTGGCTGTGTCGATAAGTCGGCTGTATTCTTGCTCCTGTACGATTCGTTCTGTTATGTCCTGGCCAATGCCGACCACACCAACGATCGCACCGGCATGGTTGTACCGCGGGGTAGCATTCAACAGTATCTCCACCTTCCGGCCGTGTTTTGTGATAAGAGGAAACTCAAAGTTCGCCGTCTCGACACCTTGTAGCGCCTTCTGGAAGACAGCTGCGACTTCCTCGCGATAGTCTTCATGAATCAAGAACGACACCAGATCAACGCCCATAACCTCGCCTGGCCAATACTCACTAATCTGTGCAGCCTTCTTGTTGAAAATCACAACGCCTCCTTCCGTATCCACACCAAAAATGGGGGCGTTGGCCGAATCCACCAGCTTGCTGTACTCCATCTCACTCGCATTACGCGAAGTCACGTCCTGTCCAATGGCCACAATGCGGTTCACAGTTGTGCCAGCTCCATCAACACTGACCTGCGGCGTGAGGCTCAACAGCAGCTCAACACGTGCACCACTAGCAGTCTTCAGTGGCAACTCAAACTCCGATAAAGACGTGTTGGTTGATGCAACACGTGCCAGTAGTTCACCCACCAACACACGGAAGTCTTCATGCACCAGGTCCACAAGTGGTGTACCCATGACTTGTTCAATACCGTAGCCCGTGAGCGCCTCAGCCTTAGGATTCCATAGAATAATATGTCCGTCCCGATCAAGTTCCACAATTGGAGCGTTAGCTTGTTGCGCTACTCTTGCGTACTGCGGTCCATGCAGTTGCCACACAGTGACATCCTGTCCAATAGCCACGACACTTGACGCTTTGTTGTCGTCCACGTCGACTGTCAAGTTGACGAGCAGCTTCAAGTTGCGGCCGAGTTCCGGCGTGTTCAACTCAATCTCCACGTCATGTACAGTGGCGATAACATCAGCCAGTGCTTGTTCCAGTCCGCGTGTGACTTCAGCCGTCTTAGGAGCCGTCACAAGCTCCGTGATTGGACGGTTCACAACGTCTGCACTTAGCAAACCGGAGAGCTGCGCCAGCTTCTGGTTCCAGAAAATCACGTGGCCCGTCACATCCAGTGCCAGTGCCGGCGCGTTAGCCTCATTCAGGATACGGAACAGTCGAGGGTTGATACCTGAGGACACGCGCGTCAATGGACTTGAGGCCGACGCAATGGCCGGTCGCCGCTCGTCCGCGTCACTGTCGCTACTGCAGTTGCTGTCGCGCCGGGACCGGCGCGTGCCGGCTGTAGCCGGCGTCTTCGTGTTGCTCTTGCGCCGCTTCTTCTTCTTGTTTTTCTGTGTCTGCGGCTTGCTGTCCGTCCGGCATGGCATCGACGTGTCCATTGAGAGCTTGAGACTCTTTATCTGCTCTTCTTGGCTATTGAGGAACTGAGTTGCAGACGGCAGAACGGCCGGTGCAATCGAAGAAAGGGCGGCGTCCCACGGCCCGGGCGACTCGAAAGCGGTGAATGAGAGAGGCCTGTGGTGGGCGGACTCTGTGTCGTGCGCGGGGCGGGGCGCGGAGCGCGAGTTCGACTGTGAACGGCTCCGCTCGAGCCTTTCTCGGCGGCGCAAGTGCGGCGGATTTGTAACAGGCGCTTCACGACAGCTGGGACGCGGAGTAATCGATGTAATTTCTAAATATTCAAAACAGCAGGTTTGACCGGTGTTTTCATTCTGCAGAACATGAAATGGGAGAGGAAGACGTATTAGATATGACAGGTTATGTGTAGTTGCAAGTTACAGGTGTCGACAGTACGCGGAAGATCGTGAAATACAATCGGACCACGACTTGAGTGGACCACAGTGAATGGCCCGTCGCGGGATGGATACATATCGTCTTGCCGCGGACTGTCTGCCGGCTGCGAAAGTGCTGCGACGAGCTTGCTGCGTGTTGGCCAAGCCTCGCTGCGCGTTCGCTGTTGAAGACGTCCGTCGGCATGAGAACGCTGGTGTGTGTAGAGGCCGTGTTGCGGCCATATTTCGCGCAGGATAGCCGACGCGATTTGATTCAAATCGTGCCTCGATGCAATCCGCCGACCAGAACGTTGGCTGCCGACGCCTTCCCGAATGAGTTTGAACCCGCCCCGTGTGCAGGTGCATTGTGTGAATCATGTTCTTCTGCGCAGATCTCTCGGCGAAGTTAATCAGACGGTTGTGCACTGCAGTGCAGTCTGCAAGTCGGCGGCGCTGCGGTGATGCCATGGTGTTAAATTGCCAATGTGGCAGGAACATGAACATTCCTGCTCAACAATATGTCTGCGTGCATGGATGTGTAAGTTAATGTGGCGGCAGTTTGCATTGCAAAGTTTGCAAGACACAGCTCGGTGGCGATGGTCTCCAATACGTTATCGGATATCGGCGATAGCATTTAACGGAGACCGCCGCGGAGCTGCTGGTGCGACATGACTGCAGCTCGCGATCTGCGATTGCCGCGCTACTGTGGCCAGAGGAGGACATCACTTTGCATGCAATGCGGTACGTATAAACAACCCATCTGGCTGACGTGGCCGAGCAGACGCAGCGCAGTACAACTCGGGCTGACTCAGCAGTCACGAAATACCAACACGACCACCGCTATTCCTGAAGAACATGTATTGCTTGATTTTCCTGCTCTGCCACTGTGTTTCTGCTTGGGACTTAGAGGCCCCATTTTTTTCTTTTCACCGCTCGCTCTCCGTCCTCCGGCCCCGCAGGTCTCGGCACCGCCCACGCATGGCTTCCACCACGCACATCAATCACAGGCTTGATTAACCACGGCAACGGCAGGTTGTGCGTCAAGGACCCTTCTCCCGCGCCAGCCCTCATCGTGGTGAGATGAGGAAACTCGCACGCAAGAACGGCCGGGACAGGCGCAACCACGAAGTTACCGCGGTCCGCCAGCAGGTAGGGGGACATCAACAACAAAACCGTGGGTCTCTCTCTAACAGCACCCGCTGCCACCGCCGCCGCTCTTCTCCACCTTGCCATCAAGCTTCCGTCCGCGACTACGCGGTGCCGTGTTGGACAGAAGCGCAGGGTTCTCCAGGATCTGAAGCACAGCGTCGCCAGTCACGAAAGGGATCAAACGTACGCACGCTGTCAGTAAGTGAGACCACCAAAACGACAGGGAATTCCTCGCACACCTTTTGCACTACTTCGTTGAACACTTGCTGGATGCCGATCTTGGTCTTCGCACTGCTTTCGACAAACAGCATGCCCTTAGACCGCGCCCAGTCCTCTGCCTCTCGACGGCTCACCACTCGTTCCTGTCAGCAGCAACTCATGCTAATTAGACTGCGTCTCACATGGCCTTCAGCTCTCCAGCGTACCTTGTCAATTTTATTGCCCACAAGCAGCTTCACTACATCGCGTCCGCCAGCGGGACTGTACACCTCCACCTCCTGCAGCCACAGATCCAGGTTCTCAAACGTGTCTCGCCGGGCGACGTCGTACACTGCTCCATCAACAATTCACGGCGTTAAGAGCCTTCACCAGCAGCACCTCAACTCAAATGGCGTTTACTCACCCAGGACGATGCCCTGCGCGCCTCTATAATACGAACTGGTCAGCGTGCGGAAGCGTTCCTGACCGGCGGTGTCCCAAATAGTCATTTTGATCTTCTTGCCGTCCACCTGCATCATCTTCACCTTGAAATCCACACCTGCACCAGCCCACACAAGACTCGAATCAGCATCACTCAAGGCCTTTTAGTCTTCTCGATGGCTGACTCAGCCCCACCAATTGTGCTCTGCAGGTTGTCGTCGAACGTGTCGTCCGTGAATCGAAGCAGCATACTACAGCAGACAGGGGTAAGAATCCGTCACTACCGCGTCATAGAGACCAACGCCACTCACCTGCTCTTGCCAACACCAGCGTCTCCAATCAGCAGGAGCTTGAACAAGTGGTCGTAGCCGTCCATGGCGCCTGGAACTGCGTGGTCACGACAGACGGTACATGTCGTTAGGACGCTAAAGTCTCCCCCTTGAGCTCGGAGCGACGGGATTCTGCGCGGCTTTTCAAGACGCAGACGCCGCTGCACACGGGGGATACACGTTACCTGCTGGACTGAAGCGGTGAGCAACGCGGGACGGGGACCGGAACTGCGAGCGACAAGCGTTCTCTCGGGCTTTTGCGCTTCGTTCTCCCGACGAGGCCAGTCTCTGTATTATCGGACCAGAAAACCCGTGCAGTCTTTTTAACCAATACGAGACGAGTATTGGCAAGCACCTCTCTTTATCGCATACAGATCACCCTCTACTTGCATAACACTTGACTTGGAAAGCAACATTTGGCAATTTAGTGCTCCACAGCAAATAACATGGCTGAGGCGACGACGACACAAGCAGCGCTGCACACCAAGAAGGACCGAAAGGTATCGTCGCGAGTGGAGATGGACAGCGTGTGTGTTGCATATTGACTCATAAAGCTGCTATTTGCAGGAAATCAATGGGGTCCTGACGGATATCGCCGTCTCGATCTTCGCGGACCGCGTGTTCATCGCTGTGACGCAGCTAGGCACCTTCGGCACTTTGGTAAGTGGTAGAATCTTGGTGGGGTTTGTTGTAGGTGCGGCTGACGAGTGCGCGTTGTAGGTGGAGGCGCACCAGAAGGACTCAATCAGCGGCAAGTTCCAGCCGGTCATCCACGTTCGTCTTGGACGACGCGATGACCCGCTGCTGCTGGTATATGCACGGCAGTTCCTAGAGCATTTCGGGTATGTTTCTGAGCTGGACACTGGGGTGAGGCGATATCGCTAATGGGGTGTACTTTGTTGTGTGTTGTGTGGTCTGTGCAGTGTTCCCGTTGGTCTGCCGATCCTGGCGGCCATTGGACTGAAGGATCGTTCGTCGGACACGTTTGAGGTTGTCATGCAGAGCGTGAAGGAGTTTTTCGGTCAGGCTCAGAGCGCGCAAGGACAGCAGTAGCGCGTAGTATTTGCTAGAACCCCATGAAGGGAACAAGATGCTCTGAAAACACCTCGAGTGCCGCAGGTAGTATCGACGTTTGCGTCTGCCACAAGTAGTTTACAGGAGACGCCCTAGATGTGGAGGTGAGGGCGGTGAAGGTTAGTACAGTGTGCTGGGGTTTGCTGGTGAACAGCTCAAAACCCACGCTTGCAAACATCTCCAACCGGCAGGCTGCAGCACTGGTGTAGCGCTTCATAATGTCCACGCGAGATGCCATGTTAACTCGCAGAGGAAATCTTACGTGGCAGAAAGGCAGTAACGTCCGGGCTCACAGCCCACCAAGGTGACATTCTTGGTGCTGTAGTGTTTTTACCGCTTTGGTGTTGAATACAGTAACTTACGGCGAAGGCAACGAGAATTGTTTTGCAGCAGTTTGTCGAAGAAGAAACGAGAACTCCTGGGACCCCGCTGCAGCCAACACTTAGGCAACGGATGATGTTCCGCTTGCACAAATAGCTCATGAACCGACCGTTTAACCATCGGTCGCACAGGCAGTAGTTACAGCATTCTCACACCAGAATTTTGCTGTGCTGCGAGAACCAAAGCTTCCAGCATGCACAGTAACTCGCTGCAGTCATCGGATTCGGCTTGTTCAACGTTCGCAATCACCGCCATTCCACCGCTCTCACAATTTCGCTTACTACGGAGTGAAACGTTTGCGACGCGGGTCTGCTATCCCTGCCGCTTCCGACGCGAGCAAGCATAAAGCACTGTGTGAAGAAAACCGCAGGCGAGGCATGCGGTTTCTCCATCGGATACATACATGTACTCCTTGCCGGATCAATGCGAGCGCCTCCACATCCTGGTTGAAGTTTCTCGCAGGGCTCACCGAGCACCAAGAGTAGTCACGCGTAATCAGCTCGATGCTGTGCAACTTCGAGGTTTGAGACGAGCAATAGCAACTTGCTTTTAGCAGGCAGCAAAGAACAGGGCGCTCTGCTTCCTAGGCCAAGATCGCCACCTGCTCCATACTCAACGCGCCACGATAGTCTGGTGGTCTGCCGGCATGTACACATTATCAGGTTGCATGGATCGCCGGATTCTTTCCATGAAAAGCGTTAAAGATTTAAAAATGGGGCCATCCGATTGGTCAGTTCGAATTTTGACCAATCCCAGTACCGTTGGGATGCGACGTTGAAGTTGTGGGTCTCCGCAACGGGCGCGACCAGTGCCGATGCTCATCGACGTGCCCAAGCCGCCCACTCACAGCATTCTAGCGCTCAGTTTGCAATTTGCCAGCTCCTGCGCACAGCCTCTCGACCGGACCAAGCCAGCTAGCAAGCAATCTTTTCAAGTTAAAATGTCCAAGAACTCCTCCGTTGACGCCGGTGCGGAATTCGTTCACTGCAGCTGCTGCCTCTACACGTAACTAACCCCCTGTTGCTGTTGCCACTACAGACTCGCCAACCAAGTCGGAGTGCCTGGAACTGTTCCGAGCGCTAAAGAACAAGGACGAGCTGTCACGCTCGTGCAAGGAGATCATGCAGATGATCACTGCCAACGACAAGGGCGTCATGGAAAACGAGGCGCTCAATACGCACGGCGGCAGCCGGACGCGCGGCGGCATCAGCCACGCAGCCCTGCAGCGCCGCTTCACGGGCAAGATGTCGGGCGTCAGCCTGGGCTAAGGCACCGATTAAGGCCGCGAGACCGAGTCCAGTCGAGTCGAGCCCAGCCCCACTCGTTGCGTAGTGTTCCCACCGCCAAAAAGTCAAGTAGGAGAGCCGTGTAGAGGGGTGAAGTCGGCCAGGGGCGGCCGGAACCAGCTGTACCAATACCCCCTCGCAATGTCTCCGTCGTCAACATTAATTTCACCCAATAACACATAATCGAGAATGATTGTTTCATGCTCAAACTGCGTCATTGTGTTTTATTGTCACCCAAATCTGGGTGAAATAGGGTCTGCCACTCAATTTTTTTTGATCTCAATGGAGCTGCTGTTGCGTCGCGCTGCGTCGGCGCGTACGTTGCCCCAGGGCCGCGTCCTGGTGGCCACCTACCGCTCCAAGCGTAGCCAAGCCAAGCGTGAGGCTTTCCGTGTTGCCAGTGGCCTTCCTGCCAGCGACAAGAAGCAGAAACGGCAGCAGAAGGATCAATGCAAGGCGCAACGCAAGAGTGAGCGACACGAGGCGCCGCCGCGCCCAACGCTCGAGGAAATCGACCGAGAATGGGCCAAGATGCGTCTGCGCACGATGATCGTCCCGCCGGCGGTGATGCCGACGCGAACTCGCAAGGAGATTGAGAACAAGCGGCGCATGCGACGTTTAGGTCTGCTATCGGACGACGAGGAAGAGGAGAATCACGGCACGGGCGCCTCTGACCCTCGTAATAAGGGCTTTGTTGGTCGACGACCGACACGCGAGCGTGAGGCATCGTCGCACTTGTACAATGTACGATCTTCCAGAGCGGAGAAGGAGGCGGACGAAGAGAGATACAGAAGCACGGGGCGTATTCCTGCGAGACGACCGGTGTCGATGAAGGACAAGCAGTTTACAAACATACAGCCAGCACCCGACAACGTGGTGGAGCGCGAGTTCTTGATCCCAGACGAACCGCCCAACCCCAAGGCGTTGGATCTGGCGGTGATTGGACGTCCGAATGCAGGCAAGTCGTCGATCATGAACAGACTGTTGAATGTGACGGTGTCGGCGGTGTCGGCCAAGTACAATACGACTCGG
Source organism: Phytophthora quercina (assembly GCA_014706105.1). Taxonomy (NCBI): domain Eukaryota; phylum Oomycota; class Peronosporomycetes; order Peronosporales; family Peronosporaceae; genus Phytophthora; species Phytophthora quercina. Next base: position 115,115 of record JACBOW010000029.1, on the reverse strand, counting down.
GACCGTATTCTCGGTATCTTGACGGAAGGTGATGCGCAGCTTTCGTTCTACGATACGCCTGGACTGATTAAGCCGAAGGAGAGCCACGAGTACGTCCAGACACTGGTGACTACGGCGGCGGAGACGCTGCAAAGCGTGGACTTGTCGATGCTAGTTGTAGACTCTGTCAAGCGTCTCGATGACGCAGCTCTCCATGCGTTGGAGAAGGTGCTGACCACCTCAGCTCAGGTGTGTTCGCCTACAATGCTCGTGATGAACAAGTACGATCTTGTGGGCAAACGCGAGAAGATCAACCTGGACATTAAGGTGAAGGAGCTGTCCCAGATGATTGAGGAGATCTACGCTAAACACTACGACGCTGAAGGATCGTCGTTGAATATTGACCCGCTAGCTTACATCGGTGAGAATAGTATCAAGGTATCGGCCGTGAAGGGCTACGGCATGGACAATTTGAGGAAGACCCTGCTCTCGCTGGTTGTCGACCGACCGTGGAGCTACCACTCGTCTATGCATTCCGACATGTCGGACCTCGACTTGGTGACGGAGATCATTCGTGAGAAGCTCTTTCGCCGATTTAACAAGGAGCTGCCATACTCGTTCGAGCAGGAGAACGTCGGGTGGACCAAGTTCAAGGACAAGAGCATTCGAATCGACCAGGATATCTTCGTACGTTGTCTGCATTGTCCGATCACCGGTACATCGCCTATCTAACTGTTTGTTTTGGTTTGATTGTTGCCAGGTTCCTGCTGCTCGTGTCCGCAAAATGGTGGTCGGACACAACGGTGACACAATCCGCTCCGTGGGCATGGCGGCTCGGGACGAGATCGAACAGTTGCTGAAGTGCCGCGTGCATTTGTACCTGAACGTCCGTGTCCGCTAGACAGACTTGGTCTTACATAGATTTTTTACAGCAGGCAGGATAGCTAGGAACTTCCTACCGTAGTAGGAAGACGTTCAGAAGTCCCAGTTTCAATGACCCACCGTTAAAAAGAGAAAAGACAGAAAATGGTCGTCCCATGGAAGTCCGAAAAATAAAAAAAAATCCCTAGGCTCGATATTGAAAAACGGATTTCAGTAATGGAAACCTTTCGAAGACAAAATATGTTGGTGCTTGTGGGAAGGACTGACAACGAACACAGCAAAACTTGTAGAGCCTTAAAAATGCAACCTGCTGTGTAGTGTGCATGCCTCGAGTAAATGAGCCACTTCCACAGTGGTACTTGTCGTGGTATCGTAATGTAACCCCTAGTGTAACCTCTACACCAGCGAGTCAAAGTACAATTGAGGTAAGGTTCGACGACTGCAGCGTAGTTTTTCGGCGATCTAGAGCTTAGAGCCGCATCCTTGCCCAGCGACCAACCCACCTCGTCCACAACTTGATCCAGAAGGTGCTCTGGTTAGCCTGTCACTACATGCACCATACCTGTAGCGTGCAGCGCACTACATGTATGGTGCAGGAGTAAAAAAAAGTGTCAGTGTAACCCAAACGTAACCTTTGTGCATCCTAGGGGTAGGTATTGATTAACGGGAACCATGACCTCAGAGCAACAGCTCGCGCGACTCAAGTCGCGAACCAGGAAGCTTTAGCTTTCCCTACTTCGTATATGTATGTTTCAAATGCTTAAGCATACGTTGACGAAAGTAGAAGCCCACCAGCGCACTACCGATTTTTTAATTTTTGCAGACTTCCAAAAACCTGTCTCTTTGAGGAGAGATTGGGTTTAAAAACAACCGTCTCATTATGTCCATATGAAAGTTCAAAGACCCTTCTAGAAACACGAAAACCCCAATACATGTACCTCGAAAAGATGCGTCACTTCTAGAAAAGCGCCGCAAGATGGAGTTCAAGCACGAGGGCAACGCTCTGTTCGTGGACGAAGCGTACGAGGAGGCGGTACAAAGCTACACACGCGCACTGGAGAAGCAGCCTCAGGATGCCGATGCGCTGTCGAAGCGCGCAGCGGCGTATCTGAAGCTGCACAAGCTGCAAGAGGCTGCAGCCGACGCGTCGCGAGCCACGGAACTGGACGCGACGCTGCACATGGCCCACATGCGTCACGGGTGAGTCCAGAGGCATGCAACAACTTTAAGTTGAAAAGAAATATTGAGCTGATGAGTGGTTGTTTGATTACAGCGTGGCACAGTTCGAGCTGGAGAAGTACGAGGAGGCTAAGCGATCCTTCCAGTGCGGCAAAGAGGCGGCACCCAAGGCGAACGAGGCGTTGGTCAAGCGCTTTCAGACGTGGATGCGCAAGTGTGACGCTGAGCTGGACAGTAAGTGCAAAGCTGCAGAGAGGTTTCTATTGCGTGGACTGACGAGGACTTTTTGTTATTAGCTGATGATGCCGAGTTGATCATTCCGGATGAACCTGCGCCAGTGCAAGCGTCAGCAGCAAGCAATCAGAGTGCTGCTGCGGTTGCACCGTTGCCGGTGAAGCCGACGATCCGGTAAGAGGATATCTGTTGTGGTGGATTTGAGAGTTGTTAAGGACTGACATGGTGCGGTTCCGTTGCTAGACATGACTGGTATCAGTCAGGTATCCATGTGACGGTGTCGATCCTACAGAAGAAGCTTGCTCAAGAAGACGTTGAAGTCTCCATTGAGCCAAAGAAGCTTCTTGTGAAGGTGAAGCTTGGTGGGGAGTTTGTGGAGGCCTATAACGAGGCTCTCTTCGACGAAGTCGTTCCTGGCGAAAGCTCGTACATGGTGTTGGGCTCGAAGGTGGAGTTGAAGCTGAAAAAGAAAAGCAATGACATGCACTGGGACAAGCTCGAGGAGGTCGTGTTCCAGTCTGGCGCGCAAGTTGTGACTGGACCTGCCGCTGTCTTTGAAGCGAAACCGGAGCAAGTGCCGCGTCCGTACGCGAGCAGCCGCGACTGGAACCAGATTGAGAGAGCTATCGGCGACGAGCTGGAGGCGGAGAAGCCTGAGGGCGAGGAGGCGATGCAAAAGCTCTTCCGCGATATTTATGCCAAGGCCGACGAGAACACGCGCAAGGCCATGAACAAGTCCTTCGTACGTATCAATCTGCTATATGTTGCAATAGTTGCGTGCTGTGGCACTAACCTGTGGTGGAGTTTTCCTCTAATTGTTCATCCAGCAAACATCGGGTGGCACCGTGCTGTCCACCAACTGGAAGGAAGTCGCCGACAAAGACTACGAGAATGAGCGCACGGCCCCGAATGGAATGGAGTGGAAGAAGTGGGGATAAGTGCGTACAGGTAGCTGCATCAGCTTTTGAAGCTGTTATCAAAAATCACATTGAACTCGAACCCTAATGCAATTATTGCCGACAAGTTCAAATTTTGCCATAATTCAATTGCACTGCCGGAGGACAGCAGCCATGTCGTCGCCGCCACCCGCGTTGCCGGCGAGCGATGCCTCCAGCAGCAGCATCACGGACAGCAGCTCCGACGATTCCACTCCGCCGAACTCTCCTGCTCCGTATGCCGCCACTAGGCGAGGCCCCGCGCCGGCTCCGGCAGCAGCGTCCGCGTCGTCGGCGTCCTCCGTGCCGTCCCCGCCGCCGAATGTGCCGGCGCGTCGGCCGTCCGTAGCCCCCGTGGGACGTCAGGCCGCTATCCACGCGACCCCCACAGCCCCAAGACGCAAACGCAAGGCTACACCACCACGTCGACGTCCCAGCAGCCCCACACAGACCGTCAAGAAGAAGTTTAGGCCCGGTGAGGCGGCGCTGCGGGAGATCCGCCTACTGCAACGCTCCACGAAGCTGCTGCTACGGAAACTTCCGTTCGCACGTGTGGTGAGGGAGATTCAGACGGAGTTTACGGGTGTGGGCTATCGCTGGCAGGCTGAGGCGCTGCTGGCACTGCAGGAAGCAGCAGAGACGTATCTCGTCCGCACTTTCGAAGACGCGTACGTGGCGGATGAGACTGGGATTAAGAGGTGGAGACTGATTGGTTGTGTGTGTGTGTGTTATAGGAACTTGTGTGCGATTCACGGCAAGCGTGTGACGGTGCAGGTGAAGGACATTCAACTGTCGTTGCGGATTCGCGGTATTAAACCCACGGCATCGTAAAGAGAAGGTCAGAACTTATTGAGGGATTGTCGACAGGAATTTTTTGCTTTATTTTTTTTACATAATTTGAGAGTGTGCACACAGTTTGTTGTTTTGTTGGTGATGAAAGCAACTATGAAGAGGGCAAAGTGCTGGCAGGTTAAGTGGTACGGTGGTGCGTGGATTGGGGAAGTACTGTGGTGTTACGTTGAAGTTGACATGCTACAGGTGCAACATGCGGCGCAGTTCAGTGACTCGATCCCGAGGGTATGGCGGACGGTGCGCCACGAAGGCCTCGGTGGCTGATTTCCGAGCGCTCTGCTCCTTCTCGACGCAGTAGAGATCTTGGACGCGCTGCTTGGCTGCAGCCTTGAAGTCTTTCGGTTTGGACATTTTGCCACTGTGCACGGCCTGCTTGATGTCGGCTGTGGCCAACGGGATCTGCTTCTTCACGAAGAGCTTGCCGTCCTTGGTCTCCAGCCACTCGCGGGCAACAGCTCCAGCCGCTTTCACTTCGGCGTCCACGTGTTGCTGCTCCTCGGTTTTGCGTCGCTTTTCCGCGAGCTCGATCGTCTCTCGCCACAGTTTTTCAGCTTTAGGGACCAACAGCTCGGAGATCTCCATCACGGCAGCAAGCTCCTCTTGGACTTGTGCAGAGTCTCGAGCTTGAACGAGAGCCTCGTTACGTCGGATACTTAACATCTTCATACGAAGATTGCAGGTAGGATTCACGCTCAGCAGAAGCTCATGCACTGTGAGAGTTGACAGACAACGATTCCGATCGTGCTGCAGCTTGGCTATGTCCAGAGGCTACAAAACTCATCGGACTATGCAGTTAGAGCTAGTTCAAGGCAAGAACAGGGTTTGCAAGCCACTTACCGTCTGCCGCTTGTAGTTTTCCGGCGTAAGAGCGACAACGACAGCGTCCGTGTGCTTCAAGAAGTAGCGCAGTAGCAAGACCTGCGAGTTTCGAGCGCACCAGTGCAGAACATTATCCCCATGTGAATCCCTACAAGCGGTATCTCCTCCAGCTTCCACCAGCAGCTTTAGGATCTCCACGCGGTTGGCAATGGCACCAAGAGAATTCCTGCACGCTGCGATCATGGGAGTTGTGAGACTGTACTGCGTGTCGGCAGCATTCACAGCTTCGAGACAAGTCTCCGGTGTGAAGTGGGTCTGCATGAAGGTGACCAAGAAGCGGACAATCTTGAGAGACCCCAAGTAGCTCGCTTCGTGCAGGAGAGACTCACCACCACCACCTTCCCGGAGATAATCCTTTCTCAAGAAGAACCGATGTTTGTCCTCTTCCAGAAACGTCTTGACTGCTTGGGCGTCATCGGCTGCGATACTGACCCAGACGTTCACAAAAGGATCGCTCTTCTTGGTCTGCTCAGAAGCTTGTGTCGACGCTGCTGCTTGTGCTGTTGACGCTAGATCCGGAGCTCTCGACTTTGGCCGTTGCTGCTTTTGCTTCTTCGCTTCGGCTGCTTGCTGTCGCGTGATCCAGAACTGCTCCATCTCCTCCTTCACCTTCAAAGCCTTTTGCAACCATGGAGGGTATCGAGCAACACCCTTACCAGCACGAACCGGAGTAGCCACCATTGTTGTGCTTTTAGACGCCTGTCCAGATCCTAGTGTCGCTTCGAGGAATGTATGCAACGAAGTAAGCGCATCAAAAGTGGAGTCGACGTTGACAATTATCAGTGTTCGTCTGTCTCGTCATTCAAGACGGCACAAAAAGTGAGCTAGCGATACAGTTACGGTGGGCTTGGCAACACCGCAGGTTTGACGCTTGATGGTGAACCAGGCCACGCTTCCGTTCCTTTAAACCGGTCCTGCAGCCGTTGAAGGGAGGCACGAGGCTTGAGAGGCTTGGAAAATGTTGGACGCCCAAGTCGACGTTTGGCCAGACCCTGTCCGATTACAGCTAGAGTCCCCAAGCACTGAATCGCCACAGACAACGCTACGTGAGCGATTGCGAAGATTACTTGCATATTGGCAACACCACACGTACCAATGAATGACCGCTGCGCTGGGGGCAATAGTGTTGGCAGCACGGTAATCCAGACGTGCATCTACATAAGCAACGATCCCGTTCGTCAGCAAAACGACTGACGTACACGGCAAGTTTGGAGCTTACTCTCGCGAATCAAAGAGCTGCTTGGCAGTTCGCTTCCACTCAGCAACAATTGCTCTCGCATCCTGTCCGTTCGGTACCGGCCCGAGTTTGATTGCAACCTCGTACTCGCTTTCAGGATCCAGGAACTGGTAGTCTTGAAAAAGCTCCTGAGTTCAATTCAAACAGCAGAAAAGGCCATGAGAACGAAGCGACTCGGGAGACCATCACAAAAAAAGCGAAAACAAACCTGCTCGCAGCTCATTTGGTCTTCGTATTTGTTGCCTGGTTCTCGCTCCCATATCCGTTTGACTGCAACGTAGGGAGGCAGGTGAGGTGAACACGCTCCAGTGAGATAAGCCTTCACAGTGGCAGGCTCTTTCCCGTCGTAATTGCGATCTGTGGACACCATCAGGAAATGAAAATGAGTCTAGATACTTCAGCACAGCATTTTCAACCTCATTATCATAGCAGCTCACCCAGCCGGATCTCACGGGTCTGCGCATTATACTCGGTCGCAAAATACTCTGCTGCCCCAATCGAAAGGCGGTCTTCCAGTGGAAAATACTTGGACACATCTTCTGACGAGACTGCAACGTTACTTTCTGGTGTTACCGTGATGGTTCCTGGGAAAGCGTGTGTCGAGGCTTTGAATAACACCGCATAATACCAAACTTCGCGATTCTTGGCGACGTATGTAGTCTGGTCAGCGTAATACGATGCGGCGCGAGAAAGCACTGACGTGGAGGAAGCTACCGACCACCTGCGCGGTGGTGACGCTACCAAAGCGTTGTCGGTCGCTTCCTTCATCACCACATCGTCGTCACTCGGTGCAGGTCTACATGTAGTTGTTGAATCGCTCGATGTGCCGTTCAGCTGGGTATCAGTTTGAACTGGTTCCGCCATCTCCAGCTTGAGACTCTGAATTAGTTTCGACAGCACACCAACCCAACTCGGGCCAGCAGACACTCCAGTGGTTACCGCAGGCGAAATGAGCGACAAGTCGTATCCATCGGCCTCAATCTTGAGGTCATTCACAAAATCCGGGTCCCAGTAAATAGTGTTTGCAAAAACTGTCTCGAGCCGAACCACTTGGCAAGCAGGTACAATATCAAACAGCATCGGAACCCGTTCTTGGAGGATGTGGTCAAAAGCCACGCTGCTCTCTTGTGTTTCTGTCATAAACCACCAAATTGAGATGTTAGTTGTACGATGAAGAAACAAACCGTGCTTTCGAAAAAAAATACCTTCTAACAGTGCGTTCACCAACGCCGCAGTCTGACGAGTAAATGCACTGGAGAACTGTTCCACAGCGAAACGAGACAGCCCCCTAAGAAATAGAGCTGACGCTAGCGCTTTCTGTCATTTTAGCAGCCGCATCACAGTCGTTAGTTACTCGCTATTCAACTCATTTCCTTCAGTGCTAAACCGAGGATACTTACAGATAGCGGGATCGTTTCCGATCTGGAGCTAACACCTACACAACAAATAATAGCGGCGTGTAAGTCAAAGCTATGCAGCGAAATAATAACACGAGTACATGTCGTACTCCGCATTGCCGCGTTCTCCGCCTCCACAAGTATTCGCACGACCTCTTCCGGCGGTCTCGACAGCGTCCGAACCAGAGAAAGCGCCGTAAGACCTGATCTATCCTGAGCCACTGGGTCAGCTCCCCGCTCAAGTAACGCATGGATCACCTGCTCAACAAAAACCAACGCCACTCAGCACACTACGAAAGACCCAACCAGAATCCCTCCCTACCTCTTGATATCCTCCCATCGCTGCAATATGCAACGGTGTCTGTCCAAACTGCCATCAAACAGCATTAACAATTTTGCCTCTAATAACAACAACCAATATTTCATCAAACCTACCACGTCCCGGACGTTCGGGTCAAAACCCACTCTGTCCAATAGCAAGTGTACCAGCTTGACCTTGACGTTCTGTCTCGCTGTAGACACCCCCACTGCAACATGGAGCAGTGTAGCACCCGCCTCATTGCGGACTGTGCGTAGATCCAGTTTCCAGTGTCTGAGTCCGTCCCGTGTGGGGATTGATCCAGTGTCCAGGTAGGTCTTGAGCACCGCCGTCTTACCGGCACTGGCCTGGTCGAACAGTGCGTGCAACACGCCATTGGCTGAGCCTTTGGCCGTCGCGTACTGTGCTACCTGTCGGAAAGCCACGTCCTCGTCCTCGCGACGCGTTACGGCGGCCAGAAGCTGCGCCTGAAGACGCGCGACCTGTAGTTGCAGCACTATGATGTCCGATGGGTCCTTCTGAAGGCTGCTGGAGCCCGTGGGGGACAGAATCTGACGGCATGAAATCTCCAGATGTTGCAGTCGATGTTGAGCCTCGTCCATCATGTCGAATAGCGAGCGATCGCCTGCTTGCTGCCCAAATGTGGAGCCAACGAAGCCCACATCTTCCGGTTCCGACATGATTCCTACGATGGATACTTAATTGGAGGAAGAGGATTCTGATTGGTTGGATGAAAATATGGATTTAGAATTTCTAAATTCTAAATTTAGAAGAGGTTGGATCTGTCTCGATATCTAAAACGTTAGCAGCTGCGGTGCACGAAGCAACATCACTTGAGCTGATGACCATCGACGAGAAGAAACTCGGCACCGCCGGCATTATTGTTATCTGCTGCAGTTCTTTTACTTATTGAAGTACTTCGCAATGCCGAGACTGAATTGAACGCCTCCTGGGTGAGCGGACGGATGCCGGCTGCATCTCCGAACACAAGCGCTAATGCAACTTGCACGGTGCAATGACGCCTCGCGGTGGGAAGAGTTGAAGGAAAGGACAAGTGTATTGCCCATGATCATGAGCAGCGAGGACCTTCTGCCCGAGGGTCCAAGTGGTTGCGACAGGCAAGGACACCAGGCTTGAGCAGCAGCCACCACCGCCGATCTGTTGTAGATTCTGCAGCGTCGAGTCTCCGCCGCATCGGACGGCGCGAACGCGCGAGCCGCTCGTCGCGCGGATAGTGCTGTCGGCTTGTCCACGTGGGTGGGTGATCAGGATCAACGCGCGAAAATCCACCCCAGCTGCGTGCAAGAGAAGACTTTACAGGCAATGCATGCATCAATATACTGCATGCAATGACAGCCAAGCACCAGGTGTTCCCTTCAACCGAGACATCTCGGCGCAATGTGTGACTCACTTCAAGTTTCTGCACCCGGAAGAACATCTGCTGCGACTGACTATGTAATACAGTTGGACAGCCCCGCACAGAGTCAGTGCGTATTACACATAAACTAGTCATCTCCAGTTGCGTTAAAGTTGCACAACGGTCTTCACGCAACTTGTCTGCAACTTCTCTCTCGCCGTGATCTTTCGAATCCGCACTCACAACCGAATAAGCTTTGAGAAGGGCGACTACCGCTCTCATGGGGAAGCACAGGAAGGCGCGGGGCGCGGGGTCTTCCCCCGCGCCCGACAACAACGCGGCCGAGCAGCCGCAACAGAAGATATCGACGCAGAACGTCGGGGCGCAGGTGGAGGCTCTAGCACGGCTGCTACTGGACGCCAACGCGCCTGCTGTAGGCGTGGACGTAGGCGGCCGTGTGACTGTCTGGAACAAGCGCTTGACAGACATCACGGGCTTCCATGCCGAGCGGGTTCTGGGCCGGCCCATTTCCGACTTCGTGTATGGAGCTCAACGCAAGGGAGAGATCGCAGCCATTGTGGATGGCTGTATAGCTGACAAGCGGCCGGTACTGGAGCTACGTTTGCCGCTGCTTACGACCACAGGCCGTAATGCTGAAGTGCTGACAAATATGACGCCACTATTGGCTGAAGATGGCACATGTGTAGGTGTTTATGGTGTGGGTCAGGATGTGACGGAGTGGGCCATTCAAGAGAAACAATACGCTACTGTCATGATGCAGGCCAATGCACCTATTATTGAACTGGATAAAGAAGGCAATATCACAGTCTGGAACTCCAAGACGGAGTCCATGACAGGCTATGCTAGTGTGGATATGGTGGGTGAACCATTGCTGCCTGTCGTGGACAGGAACTTCCGGAAGATTGTATCAGAGAAGATTGATCAGGCACTGTCGGGTATTGCAGGCGCTGACTTTGAGTTGCCATTGGTGACTGCAAGAGGATCGAGAGTTGAGATTGTGCTGTGTTTAACGCCGAGATTCGATACGCTGGGAGCTGTGATGGGAGTCGTTGCAATCGGACAGGACGTGACGGAGAGAAACACTAAGGAGATGGAGTACAGGAAACTCATTGAGACGGCCAATGCGCCGATTTTCGGCGTGGATACTCACGGACGAGTTGTGATTTTTAACACTAAAGCCTCTCAGATTAGTGAGTACTCGCCGGAAGAAGTTATGGGTGTGGATCTGGTAGATACACTAATCTCGGAGGATTTTAGATCGGAAGTGGCGGCAGTGTTTCAGGGAGCGTTCCAGGGAATTGAGACGGCAAATTTCGAGTTCCCGTTGGTCACTAAGACTGGACGAAAGGTGGAGATTCTGCTGAATGCTACTCCACGCTATGATCACACAGGACAACTCGTGGGTGTGGTCGGAATTGGTCAGGATATAACGGACCGTATTATCCAGGAGAAGGAATACAGCCGGCTGATCGACACCGCTAACGCCCCGATCTTTGGAGTTGACTGCAACTGCGAAGTGATCATCTGGAATAAGAAGTCTGCAGCAATCACAGAGTATACAAATGAAGACACTATCGGCCAGAAAATCTTCAAGTTCATCTGCGAGGACTATCGTGATGCGGTCGGCAAGGTTCTATCAAAAGCTATGGAGGGCGAAGGCACAGCAAACTTTGATTTCCCAGTGATCACGAAAAGTGGACGGCGGCTAGATATTCTGGTGAATGCGACGCCAAAGTATGACCACTTCGGTAACATTTGCGGAGCCGTCGGCATTGGACAGGACATCACAGACAGACTTGCTCAAGAGCAGGAGTACACCCGCCTGATCAATACTGCTAATGCTCCAATCTTCGGTGTGGACGAGAACGGGTGTGTAAACATTTGGAACCGGAAAGCTGCCGACACTACTCAGTACTCGAACGAAGAGGTACTTGGAGTGAACTTGGTCAAGAACTTTATTCCGGATGATTTTCAGGAGGCAGTGTGGACGGTGCTATCTCAAGCGTTAAAAGGGCAAGAAACAGCTAACTTTGAGTTCCCGTTGATCACAAAGGACGGCCGCCGCGTAGAGATTCTGCTCAACGCCACTCCGCGCTACAATGAGAAGGGTGCTGTGATTGGCGTCGTTGGGATCGGACAGGATATTACCGTGCGTATGGCTCAGGAAAAGGAAACCAATCGGCTCATCCACTCGGCAAACGCTCCGATTTTTGGAGTGGATCAAGACGGTCGGGTGAATATTTGGAACCTGAAGGTTGCAGAGATCACCCAGTTCTCGTCTAAAGAAATTATGGGAAAGGATCTAGTAAATCGGTTCGTTGCGGAAGATCACCGGGAGTCAGTCGGCTTGTTGCTTCGAAAAGCTCTTCAAGGGGAGCAGACTGGCAACTTCGACTTCCCTCTCATCACTAAGACTGGACGAAGAGTCGAAATCTTGCTGAATGCTACTCCCAGGTACGACGAGCTGGGACAGATTTTCGGTGTGATGGGAATTGGTCAAGACATCACGGAGCGTATTGCTCAGGAACAAGAGTACATCCGCTTGATCGACACTGCCAACGCTCCTATCTTCGGTGTTGATAGCGAAGGCCGTGTAAATATCTGGAACAAAAAGGCTGCTGAAATCATGCAGTACACGACTGATGCAGTGATGGGCGAAAAACTGGTGGAAAAGTACATCACGAAAGACTACCAGGACGCAGTGAGAAACGTGCTTGCCGAGGCGCTGAAAGGTGTTGAGACAGCGAACTTTGAATTCCCACTAATTACCAAGGCTGGTCGACGTGTCGAGATTTTACTGAATGCCACGCCGCGATACAATGAGCATGGCGCTGTGATTGGGATGGTTGGTATTGGGCAAGACATCACGGATCGTATTGCTCAAGAGCAAGAGTATATGCGGCTTATCGATACTGCGAACGCACCCATCTTTGGTGTGGATATCAACGGACGCGTAAACATTTGGAACCGTAAGGCAGCGGATACAACTCAATACACAAATGCAGAAGTCCTGGGCAAGGACCTTGTTGCGGAATTTATTTCCGAGGAGTACAAGGTACCTGTTCGCAGCGTGTTGGAGAAGGCGTTTGAGGGTGTCGAGACTGCAAATTTCGAGTTCCCATTGATAACGAAGGCAGGCCGTCGTGTAGAGATCTTGCTGAACGCAACTCCTCGATACAACGAACAGGGTAAAGTGATGGGAATGGTTGGAATTGGCCAGGATATCACCATACGAATGGCGCAGGAGAAAGAAAAGAACCGGATGATTCACTCAGCCAATGCTCCAATCTTTGGTGTAGACCAGGACGGTCTTGTGAACATTTGGAATCTCAAGGTAGCGGAGATTACTCAATTTTCGTCTGAAGAGGTGATGGGGCAAGACCTGGTGAATCGTTTCGTTGCGGAAGACCACCGCGATGAAGTCAGATTTAACCTACGGAAAGCTCTTCATGGAGAACCGACTGGCAACTTCGATTTCCCTCTCATCACTAAGACCGGACGAAGAGTCGAGATTCTGCTGAATGCAACCCCACGGTATGACGAGATGGGACAGATTTTCGGTGTAACCGGTATCGGCCAAGACATCACTGAACGTATTGCTCAGGAACAGGAGTACATCCGCTTGATTGACACTGCCAACGCTCCCATCTTTGGCGTAGACTCTGAAGGTCGAGTGAATATTTGGAACAAAAAGGCTGCTGAAATCATGCAGTACACGACTGATGCAGTGATGGGCGAAAAACTGGTGGAAAAGTATATCACAAAGGACTACCAGGACGCTGTTAGCAATGTGCTGTCCGAGGCACTGAAAGGTGTTGAGACGGCGAACTTTGAATTCCCACTGATCACCAAGGCTGGCCGGCGCGTGGAGATCTTACTGAATGCCACACCGCGATACAATGAGCATGGCGCTGTGATTGGGATGGTTGGTATTGGACAAGATATTACCGATCGCATTGCTCAAGAGCAGGAATACATGCGGCTGATCGACACCGCAAATGCTCCGATCTTCGGCGTAGATATCAACGGGCGTGTGAACATTTGGAACCGCAAGGCGGCTGACATTATGCAGTACACGAACGAGGATGTTTTAGGCAAGGACCTGGTTGCCGAGTTCATATCGGAGGAGTACAAGGTACCCGTGCGGAGTGTTTTAGAGAAGGCCTTCGAAGGCGTTGAGACAGCAAACTTCGAGTTCCCACTTATTACGAGGGCTGGTCGACGTGTGGAAATCTTGCTGAATGCGACCCCGAGATACAATGAGCGTGGAGAGGTAATGGGTATGGTTGGTATTGGTCAGGATATCACTGAACGCATCGCACAAGAGCAGGAACATAGTCGAATGATTGATACGGCGAATGCCCCGATCTTTGGCGTTGATACCGATGGGCGAGTCAATATCTGGAACCGGAAGGCCGCAGACATTATGCAGTACACCAACGAGGATGTTCTCGGCAAAAACCTGGTTGAGCAGTTTATTTCTGAAGAATACCGAGTCGCTGTTCGTAGTGTTCTCGAGAAAGCCTTCAAGGGGGTCGAAACAGCAAACTTTGAATTTCCATTGATTACAAGAGCTGGCCGTCGTGTGGAAATCTTGTTGAACGCCACTCCTCGGTACAATGAACGCGGTGAGGTCATGGGCATGGTTGGTATTGGTCAGGATATCACGGAGCGCATTGCGCAAGAGCAGGAGTACAGTCGGCTTATCGATACGGCGAATGCTCCAATCTTTGGTGTGGATATCAATGGGCGTGTGAACATTTGGAACCGAAAGGCTGCCGATATCATGCAGTACACAAATGAGGATGTACTTGATAAAGATTTGGTGGCTGAGTTTATCTCGAAGGAATACAAGGTCCCCGTGCGCAGTGTCCTCGAAAAGGCGTTCGAAGGTGTGGAGACCGCAAACTTTGAGTTCCCACTAATTACGAAAGCTGGTAGACGGGTGGAAATTCTGTTGAATGCAACGCCACGCTACAACGAACATGGCGAGGTGATGGGAATGGTGGGTATCGGTCAGGATATCACGGAGCGTATCGCTCAGGAGCAGGAGTACACGCGCTTGATTGACACAGCCAACGCCCCGATCTTCGGTGTGGATATCAACGGCCACGTGAATATCTGGAATCGTAAGGCTGCAGACATCATGCAGTACACGAACGAAGACGTGTTGGGCAAGGACCTGGTTGCAGAGTTCATTTCGAACGAGTACAAGGTTCCTGTGCGGAGCGTGCTTGAGAAGGCGTTCGAAGGTGTGGAGACAGCCAACTTCGAATTCCCGTTGATCACTAAGGCTGGCCGTCGTGTGGAAATCTTGTTGAACGCCACTCCTCGGTACAATGAACGCGGTGAGGTCATGGGTATGGTTGGTATTGGTCAGGATATCACGGAGCGGATTGCGCAAGAACAGGAGTATACACGGTTGATTGATACCGCCAATGCTCCGATCTTCGGTGTGGATGCGAATATGCGTATTAACATCTTTAATCGGAAGGCTCAGCAGATTACCAACTTCTCATATGATGAAGTGGTCGGTAAAAAGTATGTGGAGACGTTTATTTCCCCTGAGCACCAGCCAATTGTGTACGACATCATGTCGAAAGCACTTCAAGGTAACGAGACGGCCAGTTTTGAAGTTTCGGTAAACACAAAAACCACTCGAAAGGTGACCCTTCTGTTGAATGCCACGGCTCGCTTCGACCAGCATGGACAGATCGTTGGCGTCGTGGGTATCGGTCAGGATATCACCGATCGCATTGCCCAGGAGCAAGAATACACAAGATTGATCGACTCAGCCAACGCCCCGATCTTCGGTGTGGACGTGAACGGCTGCGTGAATATCTGGAACAAGAAGGCTGCAGAAATTACGCAATACACGTCGAACGACGTGATGGGTGAGAGCCTGGTGGAGAAGTTCATCACGGAAGACTACCGCGAGGCAGTCGGTCTCGTTCTGTCGAAGGCGTGTGCAGGTACCGAAACCGCCAACTTTGAGTTCCCATTGATGACTAAGGCTGGTCGTCGAGTGGAAATCTTGTTGAATGCCACGTCTCGTTTCAACGAGATCGGTGAAGTGATGGGAGTGGTGGGTATCGGCCAGGATATCACGGAACGTATTGCGCAGGAGCAAGAGTATACTCGCCTGATCGACACCGCTAATGCCCCGATTTTCGGTGTCGATATTAACGGTCATGTGAACATTTGGAACAGGAAAGCAGCGGAGACGACGCAGTACACGAACGCGGAGGTGCTTGGTAAGGATCTGGTGGCTGAGTTTATCTCGAAGGAGTACAAAGTCCCCGTGCGCAGTGTCCTCGAAAAGGCGTTCGAAGGTGTGGAGACCGCAAACTTTGAGTTCCCACTAATTACGAAAGCTGGTAGACGGGTGGAAATTCTGTTAAATGCAACGCCACGCTACAATGAGCACGGCGAGGTGATGGGAATGGTGGGTATCGGTCAGGATATCACGGAGCGTATCGCTCAGGAGCAGGAGTACACGCGCTTGATTGACACAGCCAACGCCCCGATTTTCGGTGTGGATATCAACGGCCACGTGAATATCTGGAATCGTAAGGCTGCAGACATTATGCAATACACGAACGAAGACGTGTTGGGCAAGGACCTGGTTGCAGAGTTCATTTCGAACGAGTACAAGGTTCCTGTGCGGAGCGTGCTTGAGAAGGCGTTCGAAGGTGTGGAGACAGCCAACTTCGAATTCCCGTTGATCACTAAGGCTGGCCGTCGTGTGGAAATCTTGTTGAACGCCACTCCTCGGTACAATGAACGCGGTGAGGTCATGGGCATGGTTGGTATTGGTCAGGATATCACGGAGCGCATTGCGCAAGAGCAGGAGTACAGTCGGCTTATCGATACGGCGAATGCTCCAATCTTTGGTGTGGATATCAATGGGCGTGTGAACATCTGGAACCGAAAGGCTGCCGATATCATGCAGTACACAAATGAGGATGTACTTGATAAAGATTTGGTGGCTGAGTTTATCTCGAAGGAGTACAAGGTCCCCGTGCGTAGCGTCCTCGAAAAGGCATTCGAAGGTGTGGAGACGGCGAATTTCGAGTTTCCGCTTATTACGAAAGCTGGTCGACGAGTGGAAATCTTGCTAAATGCGACACCACGCTACAATGAGCACGGTGAAGTGATGGGAATGGTGGGTATTGGTCAAGATATCACGGAGCGTATCGCTCAGGAGCAGGAGTACACGCGCTTGATTGATACCGCTAATGCTCCGATTTTCGGTGTGGATATCAACGGCCACGTGAATATCTGGAATCGTAAGGCTGCAGACATTATGCAATACACGAACGAAGACGTGTTGGGCAAGGACCTGGTTGCAGAGTTCATTTCGAACGAGTACAAGGTTCCTGTGCGGAGCGTGCTTGAGAAGGCGTTCGAAGGTGTGGAGACAGCCAACTTCGAATTCCCGTTGATCACTAAGGCTGGCCGTCGTGTGGAAATCTTGTTGAACGCCACTCCTCGGTACAATGAACGCGGTGAGGTCATGGGCATGGTTGGTATTGGTCAGGATATCACGGAGCGCATTGCGCAAGAGCAAGAGTACGGCCGTCTCATTGATACGGCGAATGCTCCTATCTTTGGAGTGGATATCAATGGTCACGTGAACATCTGGAACCGTAAAGCAGCAGACATCATGCAGTACACTAATGAGGATGTGTTGGGCAAGGACTTGGTTGCCGAATTCATTTTGAACGAGTACAAGGTTCCTGTGCGGAGCGTGTTGGAGAAGGCGTTCGAAGGTGTGGAGACAGCCAACTTTGAATTCCCGTTGATCACTAAGGCTGGCCGTCGTGTGGAAATCTTGCTGAACGCCACTCCTCGGTACAATGAACGCGGTGAGGTCATGGGCATGGTTGGTATTGGTCAGGATATCACGGAGCGCATTGCGCAAGAGCAGGAGTACAGTCGGCTTATCGATACGGCGAATGCTCCAATCTTTGGTGTGGATATCAATGGGCGTGTGAACATCTGGAACCGAAAGGCTGCCGATATCATGCAGTACACAAATGAGGATGTACTTGATAAAGATTTGGTGGCTGAGTTTATCTCGAAGGAGTACAAGGTCCCCGTGCGTAGCGTCCTCGAAAAGGCATTCGAAGGTGTGGAGACGGCGAATTTCGAGTTTCCGCTTATTACGAAAGCTGGTCGACGAGTGGAAATCTTGCTAAATGCGACACCACGCTACAATGAGCACGGTGAAGTGATGGGAATGGTGGGTATTGGTCAAGATATCACGGAGCGTATCGCTCAGGAGCAGGAGTACACGCGCTTGATTGATACCGCTAATGCTCCGATTTTCGGTGTGGATATCAACGGCCACGTGAATATCTGGAATCGTAAGGCTGCAGACATCATGCAGTACTCGAACGAAGACGTGTTGGGTAAAGATCTAGTTGTCGAATTTATCTCAAATGAGTACAAGGTTCCCGTGCGTAGCGTGCTTGAGAAGGCGTTTGAGGGTGTGGAGACGGCCAACTTCGAATTCCCGTTGATCACTAAGGCTGGCCGTCGTGTGGAAATCTTGTTGAATGCGACACCGCGCTATAATGAACACGGGGAAGTCAAGGGTATGGTTGGCATCGGCCAGGACATTACGGAACGTATTGCTCAAGAACAAGAATACAGTCGCTTGATCGATACGGCCAACGCTCCGATTTTCGGTGTGGATACGAACATGCGAATCAACATTTTTAACCGCAAGGCCCAGCAGATTACCAACTTTTCTTCTGAAGAGGTGGTTGGCGAGATGTACGTGGAGACTATTATTTCACCAGAGTTTAAGGCTGTTACGTACGACATCATGTGCAAAGCTCTACAAGGAAACGAGACAGCCAGCTTCGAGTTGGCACTTACAACCAAGACCGGTCGTAAGGTAAATATCCTGCTGAATGCCACGGCTCGCTTCGACCAGCATGGACAGATCGTTGGCGTCGTGGGTATCGGTCAGGATATCACCGATCGCATTGCCCAAGAGCAAGAATACACAAGATTGATCGACTCAGCCAACGCCCCGATCTTCGGTGTGGACGTGAACGGCTGCGTGAATATCTGGAACAAGAAGGCTGCAGAAATTACGCAATACACGTCGAACGACGTGATGGGTGAGAGCCTGGTGGAGAAGTTCATCACGGAAGACTACCGCGAGGCAGTCGGTCTCGTTATGACGAAGGCATTTGCAGGTACCGAAACCGCCAACTTTGAGTTCCCATTGATGACTAAGGCTGGTCGTCGAGTGGAAATCTTGTTGAATGCCACGTCTCGTTTCAACGAGATCGGTGAAGTGATGGGAGTGGTGGGTATCGGCCAGGATATCACGGAACGTATTGCGCAGGAGCAAGAGTATACTCGCCTGATCGACACCGCTAATGCCCCGATTTTCGGTGTGGATATTAACGGTCATGTGAACATTTGGAACAGGAAAGCAGCGGAGACGACGCAGTACACGAACGCGGAGGTGCTTGGTAAGGATCTGGTGGCTGAGTTTATCTCGAAGGAGTACAAGGTCCCCGTGCGCAGTGTCCTCGAAAAGGCGTTCGAAGGCGTGGAGACCGCAAACTTTGAGTTCCCACTAATTACGAAAGCTGGTAGACGGGTGGAAATTCTGTTGAATGCAACGCCACGCTACAACGAACATGGCGAGGTGATGGGAATGGTGGGTATCGGTCAGGATATCACGGAGCGTATCGCTCAGGAGCAGGAGTACACGCGCTTGATTGACACAGCCAACGCCCCGATTTTCGGTGTGGATATCAACGGCCACGTGAATATCTGGAATCGTAAGGCTGCAGACATTATGCAATACACGAACGAAGACGTGTTGGGCAAGGACCTGGTTGCAGAGTTCATTTCGAACGAGTACAAGGTTCCTGTGCGGAGCGTGCTTGAGAAGGCGTTCGAAGGTGTGGAGACAGCCAACTTCGAATTCCCGTTGATCACTAAGGCTGGCCGTCGTGTGGAAATCTTGTTGAACGCCACTCCTCGGTACAATGAACGCGGTGAGGTCATGGGCATGGTTGGTATTGGTCAGGATATCACGGAGCGCATTGCGCAAGAGCAGGAGTACAGTCGGCTTATCGATACGGCGAATGCTCCAATCTTTGGTGTGGATATCAATGGGCGTGTGAACATTTGGAACCGAAAGGCTGCCGATATCATGCAGTACACAAATGAGGATGTACTTGATAAAGATTTGGTGGCTGAGTTTATCTCGAAGGAATACAAGGTCCCCGTGCGCAGTGTCCTCGAAAAGGCGTTCGAAGGTGTGGAGACCGCAAACTTTGAGTTCCCACTAATTACAAAAGCTGGTAGACGAGTGGAAATTCTGTTGAATGCAACGCCACGCTACAACGAACATGGCGAGGTGATGGGAATGGTGGGTATCGGTCAGGATATCACGGAGCGTATCGCTCAGGAGCAGGAGTACACGCGCTTGATTGATACCGCTAATGCTCCGATTTTCGGTGTAGATGCCAACATGTGCGTGAATATCTGGAACAGAAAGGCCGCTCAGATCACAAACTACTCGATCGGGGAAGTTATGGGGGAGAACCTTGTGGAGACGTTCATTTCTCCGGAGTTCCGTCCAATAGTGGCCGAGGTGTTGTCGCGAGCTCTGACAGGAGTGGAAACTGCGAACTTTGAGTTCCCACTGATTACCCGTCCCGGTACACGAATTGAGATCTTGCTGAATGCGACACCGCGATATGACTTGAATGGCAACATTGTTGGTGTTGTTGGTATCGGCCAAGATATCACGGATCGCATCGCTCAAGAGCACGAGTACTTCCGACTGATTGATACTGCGAACGCTCCAATCTTCGGTATCGATACAAACGGTCGCATTAACGAGTGGAACCAGAAAATCGAGGAGATCACCGGCTACCACAAGTCGAGCGTGTTGGGTCTGTCGTTGGTGCATACATTCATCACACCAGAAAGTAGACAACAGGTCCGACAATTGCTGAACCAAGCACTGATCGGTATTGACGTTGGTGAGATGGAGCTTCCGATGACAACTAAGCGTGGCGTATTCCTGTTGCTCCTTGTGAACGCATCCAGTAAGAAGGACATGCACGGTAACATTCGTGGTGTGATCGGTGTCGGACAAGACTACACTGCAAGGAAGCATATGGAAGCTGCGAAGGTGAACTTCTTGGCTTCATTCAGTCACGAGCTGCGAACACCGCTGAATGGCGTGCTGGGTATGTTGGAACTTCTGAAGGAGCAGCCACTTGATAAGTCCATTGAGAGATACGTGCACATAGCGTATGTGTCGGGATCTCTTCTGCTGAACCTGATCAACGACATTCTCGACTTATCGAAGATTGAGGCTGGGCACCTTGAGATCTCGACAGCACCTTTCCAGATGCACGACTTGCTGGACTATTCAATTGAGATTTTCAAGTTCAAGGCTGGAGAACGTGGACTGAAGCTTGAGCTGAAGTGTGGTGACAACGTTCCTAAGGCTGTGATCGGCGATGTTGTGCGTCTCCGCCAGGTGTTGTTGAACTTGCTGTCCAACGCAATCAAGTTCACGAACGAAGGATCAATTACAGTTGCATGCAGCGTCGTGCACTCCCCAGAGTTGCCCCCTCAATTCAAGAAGCTGCTGTTCCAAGTTATCGACACCGGAATCGGCATGGACGCAGAGGAGAAAATGCGTCTCTTTTCGCTGTTCACGAAGCTGGAACGTACCCGACAGAACAATCCTACTGGTTCAGGTCTGGGTCTTGCTATTTGCAAGCAACTTGCAGAACTTATGGATGGCTCTATTGATGTTGACAGTGAATTGGGCGTTGGCAGCAACTTCTTTTTCACAGTGGTTGTGAGATTGATTGATGAGGTCGACCCCAAGCATGCTTATTATTCGTCCGAGGACTTCCTGGACCCGTCCACAGCACTGTTGTCACCTGATGGCGGTGTGCGTGCTGGAGAAAATGGTGAAACTGCATCAGTGCGAGTGGAGGTTCCGAAACAGGCGCGTATTCTGGTTGTGGAGG
This sequence comes from Phytophthora quercina, assembly GCA_014706105.1. Taxonomy (NCBI): domain Eukaryota; phylum Oomycota; class Peronosporomycetes; order Peronosporales; family Peronosporaceae; genus Phytophthora; species Phytophthora quercina. Next base: position 93,812 of record JACBOW010000029.1, on the reverse strand, counting down.
ATAACGAGTTCAATTGGGAGGTGGTAAAGTGCTTCCTTCAGCAAGATGATCACCTGCTGCAATGGGAGGTCAACGGGCGAGACGCTGTGAAGGCCTACAGTGAAAATCACACGGAATTCGACTTGATTTTCATGGATTGTGAAATGCCCATCATGGATGGTTATACTGCTACGAACACAATCCGCGAGTTTGAGCTCGAACACAACCTTCCTCGCATTCCGATTCTCGGTTTGACTGCGTATGCGATGAGTGGCGATCGCCAAAAATGTCTTGACTGTGGCATGGACGAGTTCATGGTGAAGCCCATTTCGAAGTTGAGTCTTCGTAAGGCTATTAGGCAGTGGATGCGTATCCGCTATCTTGGCCAGCACAACACCGCTCTCGGAGCCGTGGCACAGGCACCTGGTTCTGCGAGTGGTGCGCCTGTAACACTGCGAAATGGGCCTCGTCCAACTGCTAAGAGCCCCATGCGGATTCCTGCGCCATCACCTGGTGCCCCCACGCCGATGCCATCATTTGAAAGTGACCTGGAGGATGTTACTCTCATGGATGCGGTATCGACTGCCAGACTTGCACCTGCATCCCGTCACATGCAGCAATTGGATCTTGCGCAGGCCATCTCAAACCTGGAGCTCGACGATCCCATGTCGATTGGACTTCAAAGTGGTAGAGCTGTTCGGACTGCCACACCGACGACGTCGATCTTCAGCCTGGGCCCGTCGGTGAACAACAACACCGCACGTCCGACAAGCTCGAACGATCTGCCAGATCTGCTCAGACTGTCTAGGAATACTAGCGGTGCCTCGACATCGAGCCCTCCCGAGCCTGAAAAGCAAACATCCGAGACGTCAACTACGCTGCCTTACGTGAAGACTCCATTCACTGGGGTAACGACTAGTCCAGCTCGATCTGGAGCGCGTTCCCCATTGCAGACGAACCCAACTCTTTGGAGCCACCCGCCATTCAACAAGAAGGATTTACCGGAAGGACGCCCACAGTCCTGGTCCGGCCTCGTGCCCAAGAAGAAGGTCAGCTTCCACGAGGATCTTGATTATGAGTCCACCCACCCGAGCAGAGGAGGACATAGCAGTAGCAGCGGCAGCGGCATGCCCTCGGTGCTGGAGCGCATGGAAACTAGCAGCTCCGTGGAAGATGACACGCTAGCGACGACTGTTGCTACTACCGTGGGAGAGTCGGTAGTATCGCATTCGATCGACCCGATGAGCATCGAGATCCCTGAAGGAGACCCAGTGAATTACACGCTGGGTGTGGATCAGTGTGGAGGACATGAAGAACTCTTCTTGACTCTTCTGGAGAAGTTTGCGACGACATCGGAAGCTATCACATCCCGGGTTATTGAAGCTCACGAGCACAACGACTTCGTTACAGCTCGCCGTGAAGTGCATTCACTCAAGGGGTCATCTGCCTACGTCGCTGCTCTTCGTGTGTCGAAATGTGCCTTTCGTGTCCAAGTTGCGTACGAACACCTGATGGCTCAACAGGCAAACGGTGAAGGCTCTGACACTCTGGCTGCTAAGCAGATCGTGGATAACTCGGTTAAACTCCTGAGAAAGGAGCAGCGACTATTGCGTGGATACCTCCGGCGCAACTTCGAGTTCAAGACTCAAGCGGGACCGTCCCAAGAGGCATCAGGTCAACAGCTTGACAATCAAGACAAACCAACCGCCCCATGCTGCGTTATGTGAGAACAAACCTAGCTGGGAATCAATGAGTAAGTGTATAAAATGCATATTGTCTTTTGCTATACATGAAACCCCTGGTCGTGTAGCTCATCGGGAAGCCGCCATAGATAGAAACAGCGGACACCATGTCGAGACGACACATCGGCGATGCCAATGGGGACAAGTTGACGGGACTTTTTGGAGGACCTTCGCTGAGCTTGGGTAGCAACGACGACAACCAGGACAACAGTCGACCTAGTGCTCTACGAGTCAAGATCATCTCGATGGGGGAGAGCGGCGTGGGCAAGAGCTGCGCCATCAAGCGCTACTGCGAAGAGAAGTTCGTGAGTAAGTACATCTCGACGATCGGCATTGATTATGGTGTCAAGCCTGTGATGGTCAACGGCGCTGAAGTGCGTGTGAACTTCTGGGACCTCTCAGGTTTACCCGAGTATCTGGAGGTGAGGAACGAGTTCTATAAGGACACTCAAGGAGGGATCCTCATGTTCGATGTGGCTTCACGGAAGAGCTTCGAGTCGCTCGATAGCTGGTTGCGTGAGGCTGCCAAGTTCGGTGCTGGCAAGTTCCCCTGTATCTTGTGTGGAAACAAAGTCGACCGTCCTCGTGTTGTCTCGGAAGATGAAGGTAGAGCCTACGCACAAGCCAAAGGGTTTGAGTACTTTGAGACGTCTGCATGTACTGGTGTGAGCATCTCCGAGGCTTTTCACTCGTTGTTCAAAACAGTAGTAAAGCACGTGACAAGTTAAGCTGGAATAATGTGAATTGGGTCAAGTGCGAATTACAGCTAGTAGAGGTAGACACTGTATGCTGTAGTCACACAGAACAAACGGTCCTGTAACACCAAAGTCACCACAACAGAATGAGTCGAACGCTGCATCATCCTCTAGCTCACAACACTTACATTGGAAAAAGTCTCCGAGGCGTAGCAGTCCGTCTCGGCATCCCAGAAGCAACGACACCCCATTCTACAAAAGAAAAAAGAACTTAGTAAAGAGATTTCGCTTTGCTAGAAGTGAAGTGTAGCGTACCTCACTCCTTCACCTCGTTGTTCTCCAATAACCACTTGCACGACGTACTTGAACCGTGGAAAATTGCATTCTGCCGTAACACATTAAATTACTTAGTCAACTAATTGATCTGCCCAACAACATCACCATATTAACCTTTCAGCCGCATCTTGACAGCGTCTGCGATCTCCTTGGTCAATGCCGCCGCTCGATCCGATTGGTAGCTAACATTGTCCAATTTCTCCGTCAACACTTGACCAATAACTTGCTTCATCTTGGTCGTGGTAGGCTTCGCCTTGGAATTGAGCTGCAATCCCCTCGATCCTTCAGGCGGCGCCGGCATCCGGGCAATCGTCACGTCGGACAAGAAAATGCTCGCGTCGCTTGAAGATCGGTCAAGGATTTCCGAATTAATAATTGTTTTGGAAATACAACACTATTGAAAGCTGACAATTATTAATTTGTAAGTCCGAAAACATTAAATATCAACATCATCAATTATTGAAACAGAAATTTACAATTATTTAGTTTCGATGTCTCAACAATATTTGATTTTGAGGGTCTCAATAGTCAAAAATCTTTTACCCCGGAAGTTCCGATTCGAAACCTTGTGTTCCATCATCATGGACGAGCTACTCCTGTGTCTGGTATGCGACCAGCCCCTGCCCGTGGACCCTACAGTTCGCTGCCTCACCGACTGCTCGCACGAGTTTTGTCTCTCCTGCTTATGCCGCTACTTGGCTGTCAATAAGAACCGTTGTCCCGGTTGTCACGCGCAAGTCAAACGGGTGACACAGTTGCTGCCTCCAGGCCAAGACGCCCCCAAACCGGCCTTTGTGCGTTTCTGCAATGCCGTCTACACCCTAAACGTGTCCATCTGGGCCGTGGACGACCCGGCCAAAGTCTTGGCTTCACTCTTCAATTTGTATGTCATTGTCAACAATTCTTGAAAATTTCACGTCTGACTTGGTCCTTGACTTGATACAGGGAACACGCGAGACTCATTCATCAGGGAAAACTGCTCAAGAAAGGTGACGTCTGGCCGGGATCGGTGGTGCAGCTCTTCGGCACTCAAAAGGGGGCACTGCAGACGGCAGAAGCGGGCAACTATTTGTCTTGGCTCAGTCATGAGTGGCTCCATCGGGTCAAGCAGATCGTGTGCTGTCCGTTCACCATCCTCTTCGACTTCTTCCGGTCCCTGTTCGGCAACGTGGAAGAGCAACAACAGAGAGGTCAGTGGGGGTACGCACCAGTACCTACGAGTGACACGTCCAGAGCTTCCAGCTTCCGTGAACCGGGACGAGTACCGAGTCCAGACCACACTGCGTCGCTGTAACAGGTGCAAAGGTTGTCGTTGCTCTATAAGTTTGCCAGCACGGCTTCTGTCTACTTATTTCTCGTTCTCTCTACATGCGATCGTAGCCGACACTGCCATGCTCAAGCGCCACCAGTAGCTTCTCCTTGAGAGCAGCACTTGTTGGGTAGTCCGGGAGGATCAAGCGACGGTCGCTGCAATCACAAAATTTGATGAACATAAAGTGAGATGTTTGGGCACACTACTACAGTAGCTTCTGGAGGGTAACCTTACCAAGTGTTAGCCATGGGACAGAAGTTTGGCTGCATTCGCGTATCCACGTCGATGTACCAGCATGCAGTATCCTGCGCATCGGCATCCACGTCAATGTCAGTACCCGTAGCAACAAGAACAACAGCCAATGAAGCAAAACTTACCGCATTCATGGAACGATACTTCGAGTCAAAGCCAAATATGGGAGGCAGCGGCGAACCAGACCAGAAAGTCAGAAGCTTGGAGCGCTTTTCTTGGTCGAAGCTCTCGGCGACTTCCCAGAAGAGCTGGACAACACCGCGCAACGGCGAAGCTCCGCGCGAGTACACGACACTTTTCTTCAGTCTCTCGAAATCGATAGAGCGCTCGCCACGCACCAGGCGTCGAAGTTCTTCGGGACGGAAGAGCTTCAGGTCTGATCGCACGATTGTGTCGGTAAAGCCGTCTCGCATTTTCTTGTAGTAGATCAACTCGTTACCGAAGAAGAACTGTTGGGCACGAAGCAGTACATACTGGGCCTTATTGGCGTTCGTCACCTCCACGTTCCCCATTCTCTCTTGAAGCTCCATTTCCATACTCGTCGTCGTGGGAGGGTTTGAAGGTGCAGCAGTTGCTCCGTCAGTCGCCGATTCATCCTTCTGCTTAGCACTTGCTTCTTCGTCGACAACCGCAACTTCTGTGGTGTATTCAAAGCGCATATCCAGAGGCTCTGCATCGAAGTCGTGATCTAGCACAAACTGAAGGCTGCGCTGGAGCACGTCACTGCTCTCGCAGTAATCTTCCCACGTCAAAGAGTCGTCACGCATCATGAACTTCCAGAACACCAGAGGGAAGTCTGCAGCGAGTGGTTGGTGGTTGCGAATTGCCAACCCCATCAAACGGCCAATGCAAAGATACACCTTCTTAAGGGCGTCCACATCATTAGAATCTACGAGAATATCCTTTTGAGTGAGGCTCAAGCTCTTTTCACTGCGCTTGGCGTCGATAACTTGCTTGCTGATATACACCGGCCGGGGAGCTATATCAATCACACCACGCTTCTGCTTGTCCACGTAGTCAAACAACGGGAACAGCTCCGCGAATCCACCACTTTGGGTCGGCCGACTTCGTTTAGCGCTGCGCTTCTTATTCGAATTCCCATTTTCTGAGCTTTGTGAGCGGGCAAGCTGAAGCCACTGCGCTCCGATCTCAAGTACGTGAGGTGCAGGAGGGGCAGCGCGCGCTTGCGAGCTTCCACTTGACCCAGGACGAAAGAAACATCTTTGGACAATCTGAAAGAACTCGCGCGTGACACCAACACCCACACCTGGCTCGTTCACAAGTCTGATGTTCATTTCACCCTTCAAGTTGTTTGCCGAGGTGCTCAGGATTTGTTGCAATATAAAATCCACGTAATTCGCTTCAGACGCGCGGCTGATTGACACGGATACTGATCCGCTGCGCTCCTCAGCCAGCATGGCCAGATAATCCACCTTGTGCTCAAGACGAATAAGCCCTGGAATTGACGCGAAGGAATACAAGTCTATGCCCAACACCTTGGGGTCGGAACGGATCAGCACATCCACACTGTCCTTCAACGGGATCACCTTTTCGATGAACGAGCTTGGCATCGGAAAAGTTGCGGCAATCGTATGCAAAAGGTGTGATTGGTCCGCAACAAACATCTTGGTGCGCTTCTTTTTCGCTTCATGCTTGACAAACCGGTTCATGACCTAGACGTGCAGTCACGGTGAGTATTAGAAAAGTCCAAAAGTATACAAAGACGGAACTATCGCAAATGTACCCCAAACAGTTTCACTAGAGTTGCTTCTTCATCAGAAACAAAAGCGGCTTCCAGTTGCTCGAAAACCTGCAGAAGGTGAAGCAGCAACGAGAAGCGTTGTGGCGTAGCGATGGCATCATCCAGACTACCCAACGCAGCCTTCACCAACGACCATAATTGTTTCACCGGCTTGATCGAACGCTGGAAACTTTCAGTAATACCCAAGGCCTCCTTAGCATCTCCATCACGGATCGTGCGAGCATACGGTGCGAAGAACTGGAGAAAGAGTTCTAACAATGAGATCAATAGGTGGAACTCGATCTCCTCATCATAACTTTCGTCGTCTTCGATGTCCGTGCGATCAAAAATGCAGAAAGCGAGCTTTGTCCCTGCGAATCGTTTCGAGTAAAAGCATAAAATGTTCGTAACGAAAATACCAGCAAATAAATAAAAAAAGGACCAACCTGAACGATAGAGCATTTCAGTGATGTGTTCATAGAACGTCAGTTGACCGCATTCCTCCATCACAGGTCTCTTGTCTGTAGCGAGAGGGGATCCGCTAGCGAATGGAGTGAGTAATTGCATGAGGACCAACGTCCACACCTTCACGCGCTTGGAAAGACTGTTGTAGGAGAGCATCCCAATCAAAATCAACTTGAACGCCTCGTGAGATAGTTCAATCGTTTCCTGGTCGTTCACTGGCACTCTCTTCTTTTCTTCCTCGTCGACTTGGTCTGTGCTGGTTGCTTGAAGGTTCTCAGTGTTTGTCTTGTTGAGAGCTTGGCGCCACAGTGACTGGTACTCTTTTGCGCTTTTAACAGAGAGAGGGTAAACGGAAGCCACCGTGTACATCAAGCCATCAATGTAAACTGCTTTTTCCATCTGCGTGTCCGACATCTGAGCTATCTGTACACAAGTAACCCACATCAGTTAACACAATACTAATCGCCAACCGACTAAACAATATCAGCCTAATAAGTCGTACCTCATTGACAATCGAAACGAGGCCCACTTCTGCAAGCACAAGAGTTTTGATGTACAATCCTCGAAGGCCTTCATCTCCCTTACGCGAGAAAATGGCGCCAATACCTACCAACACACGGAAACAAAATCAGCCGCGCACCAAATTTCCATTCAGCATAACCAGTATCTCCATTACCTGAGCCCTTCACCAGTTCCATCACAGTGCGGGTGACATGGACCGCCTCCACAGCGCGATCCGGACGCGACCTCGTAAACGTTTGCTTGTCTGTTAGAACCACCATCAACAACAAAAGTTTAGAAACCACCAATATCCCAGTGTCCACACCAAAAGCACTCACCAGCTTCACTCTGCTGTTCCTCTTGCTCTTTTTCTTCCTTGTCTTCTTGCTTCTGTCTCTGTTTCCTTCCTCTTTTCCTCCGTCCCGTCTCGACTTCTAGTCCTGGGGGTTCACAGAACTGCAACGACCTAGCTTGGAACGCGTTCATCTCCACCACATGGAGCGCCGAATGTTCCACTGCATTTCTGGCGTTAAAATCCACCTCCAACTGCTTTTCCCTCAACATCTTCAGCGCTTTCCAGTTACCGAGTCCTGCTGCCACATGCAGCAGAGAATTCACTTTATCTGGCTTGGCATTAATTAAATCTTTGAGCTGATTCTGCTGCTTGGCGTACGTCAACAATTGGTCCAAAATCAGCAGCGCTGAGTCATTCTGTTCATCTGTGCGGCCATTGGCGACACTAAAGAGCAGCAGGAGAGTGGCTGCATTTACTCTGCCAAAGTTCTTGAGTAAGTTCACCCTCTTTTGAGACTGAGAGAGCAAAAGTGCCACCACTTTTGACTCGAGTGCCATACAGGCGGCGATTAGGGGCGTGAGTCCTATTCGGTTAGCGTTACGGTTACTGCTGGCGATGTTGACGTTAACTTGACGTGTGGAGAGTAAAAGTGTAGCCATCTCTAGACGTGCACAGCGACAGCATTCGACCAATGGGACGTCGCCTTGTGGTGTACGTCGGTTAACGTCCAAGTCTGGCGTCTGGAGGAGCGTTGAGAAGGCGTCAAAGTCGTTGCGGCGGATGGCGGCTACGAGTTGAGAGGCGACGGGAGGGGAGGAAGGAGAGCTGGGTGAACTGGACTTGGGCTTGGGCTTGCGTGAACGGTTGGGGCGGCGGCGGCCGCGCGCGGAAGGAGCAGAGGACGCCATCTTGGTGTAAGTAGGCTCACTTCTCTCACAAAAATGTGCAAAAATCTGTGTTGTGGATCACATTGCTTTAGGCACAATATTTCTCCTGGTCAAGTCCAGGCGAATTTCAAGGTGAAGCTTTGGTCATTCTTCTGGCAGTGCTTGGCCAGCCAGCACACATTGCTTGTAACAGCTTTAGCGTTCCAGGGTGCACCTGGGGTCTTATTTCTGTGTGCAATAGCGAGATTAGTCCAAGTAGAGAAGACACTTCGAGCTATAGGAGTCCAATTCCAAAGTAAGTTCATTATCAATACGTGCTACACAACCGTAGCACGAGGAGGAGAGTCCAAGACAGAAAAACCCCTTTGACCAAGCGACTACATCAACCTGAGCTGATCTCAACCTGTCTAAGTGACAGGTTAAGCTTTGGCAAAGAACACGAGTTCTTATTCTCTGGGTTTCCTCCGGAACTCCTTATAGCTTGAAGCACCGCGGTTAATCCGCTGCAACTTGCACTGCAGTGCACAGCTGGTGGTGAACAGGATAGACGGCAGCGTTGGTGTTCGAGCTGTTTGCGATGGATAAGCCCGTTATTAGGAAAGGAGCTACAGTACTCGTCTACCCGACCCACCTCTAAATTGTAGCCTACAGTGCTGGCAGTAGCGAGGTTGGCGAGCGCGCATTACACATGTCGAGGCACTTACACTTTGCGGTGAGCGGCCGCGTTGTAGCCACGTTGCATGGTCCGACGTGACGCGACGCCATTGTTGTAACCCAAGTCGGGTTACAACAATGGCAACGGAGACCAGCACTTTGCTCGTCCTTGGTCGAACACCACAAAATGCAACTTGACGTATCAGAACCTACATACATGTAGCTCCCATTACCAGGTCTCCAGTACCGAGTCAGTTCAAGTCTCACAAAAAAAATTAACAAAACAATTCGCCACAGTTGAGACACATCAACTCTTAAATTCCAACAACCCACCTTTACAAAAATCAAGTACAAACAAAAACATGATCCATCTATTTACACAGGTTATCACCTATTACAGCTTTCTTGCAAAAAATTGGCCGGATACCGCCTGTCTTTTTCCCAGTCGCGCGACATCAAGTCCCGAGGTCTTCAGTCTGACTCTTAGTCTCAACCTCTTCCATGCCCGCTTCCGTCGAGTCGCCGGACGTCACTGTGACGCTAGACGCCGTGGTGGCCGACCCGCATTTGCACGCGTTGTTCCTGCAGCATCTGTCCGTCTCCGACACTAAAAGCTTCGCCCGTTTGCTGTTCCTCGTGAGCGTCGATGAATTCAAGAAGGTTTTGGTCTCTTCCGACAATGACAAACACTCTACAGACGACGATGCACAGGCCCAACGTCGTCAATATGCCAGTAAAATCATCACCAAGTTCATGAGCCCCGACGCTTTCCTGGACATTGCATCTGAGAACTTGCACATCCTCAATAAGTCGGTCTGGAGCTTCGGTAGATTGTTGCGCAATGATCTGATGCTTTATTCAGGACTAGCAGCCAAGACGGACCTGTTCCAGGACGCTGAAGTGGCTGTGAAGAAGGTGTTACAGCCAAGTTTCAAGCAATTTGCAGCTTCTCCTGAATTTGCAGCATTAATTGCAAGTTCCAGACTCACGTACGAGTCGGAGGACAGTACAGATGATGAGCAGCAGATGCAGGAAGAAAAGTCGCCGGCTTTGACGTCCCCGTCGTCGGTGAGCAGCACTCCGAGAAGTTCTCGAGTCAGGAGACAAGCTACGACGTTCTTGACGTTGGAACGTGTGCTTGGGAACAGGAGATTGTGTAGTGTCTTCTGGGTCTTTTTGTTCAAGGAGCGAACACATGAGCAGTTGAGTCTCTGGATGGACTTTAGGTACCAGTTACTACCTGTGCTTGAGGATTTTATCCACGCAGCTCAGGAGGACAGTCAAGATGAAGATGAGAAGCAGCAGGAGAATGACCAACACCATGACAGTGAGCAGCGACAGACAGGAGAACTCATTGAGCAGCTATTGGTGATTGGCAGCCGCATTGCGGCCAAGTATCTGACTGCAACCGCGAGCACACACGTGACTTTTGTCGGTGAGGCAGAGCAGGCACTATTGCACGACTACGAGTTGCGTGTGGCTTGCTGTTTGGATGCTGGCAGCTTTTCCCTGGCCGACGCTGAAGTGCTGCTGCGGACTGTAGAGCGCATCCAAGCAGTCATTGAGGCCGACCTCAAGGTCAACCATTTTGTGCGCTTCATGGCCAGTGAATCGTTTAAGTCGTTGGTTGCATCCTATCAGAGCCGTTTGCTCAGTCCGTCTGGCTCGTCAAACGCAGTTACGTCCGCGGCATGTGATGGCTCCAGCACCGCTTCTGACAGTAGTATGACTACGCTTCAAGAGTTGTTTCAGTGCATGAATGTTGCGTCGCATCAGCCTCAGCGAGTCCGGAGTAAATCGTTCACGCTGCGAGACCTCTTCCAAGGTCAACTGCGTGGAGAGCCGCAGAGCATGTCGCTCATCAGCTCTGTGATGAGCTTTCGACTGGATGTGAATGATCGAGCACACCCCGAGATTATCAAGGATGTACTGCACACGTTAGCAGACCCCAACAACCACAGCGAGAGGAGCAGTGACTTGTACCACCACCACGCGATTCCAGACCATGTCGAAGCCTTCTTCCGCCCGTCAGGAGCAGACGTTGTGAGGTCCACAACCCGTCCAGAGCCCTCACTGTTTCACATGACTATCGGGAATTCGGAGAAGGCGTTCTATGGTGCCTGCCTCACTCGATACGTACCATTGAACGACTCAAGCAAGCTTGGTCCGTTAGAGCAAGTGCTGCAAGAGACTGAAGGTCTCGAGGTATACTTCCCAGCTGGACTTTGCGTCATCAGTCGGTATCCGATTCTTGACACGCTCAAGCAGCGTCTGGACGCGCTTCATGCGGCGATGCAGGATGACGAAGCATACCTCTCGGACGTGAATTGGTTGCCAACTGCGGCGCAGATGGCGAAGTTACTTTCGCCATTCGACTTTGCCACTGCAACAACTTCACAAGATGATGTGACGTCCCTCTCGGCGCTCGACAATTACGTGGACTTCAGCATGGAGGAGCTGTTCAGCTGCTTGTCGGTGGAGCACGTCGTTGCTTTGGTCACGTGCATGCTTCTAGAACGACAGGTCGTGCTTGTGAGCTCTCGATATTCGGTACTCACATCAGTGGGTGAGACGTTGAAGTGCTTGATCTCTCCATTGGAATGGAGCCACGTCTTCACACCTATCCTACCCAAGAGTATGCTCGAGTGCTTGCAATGCCCTACGCCGTACCTGTTCGGTGTGCACTCCAGCTATCGTGCCGAGTTACGCGAAATGCTTGAACGTGAAGGCTGCGGCGACGGGATTATCGTGGTGGATCTGGACGCGAATACGATGAGTGCTCTGGGCCGGCCGCAGCTTCCCGAATCTGTTCGTGCGCCGCTTACGTCACGGCTGCTCCAGTTGCTCAAGCCTAAAATCTTCTTCAGCGACTTCGTGCCCATGCTCAGCAGCAAACCCGATGCTTCGCTTGCTCGCTGTTTCCCACAAGGTCATGTGCGCACTTGCTTTCGAGAGGCGGTGGCGACTCTGTTACGCACAGTAGAAGAGTTCCGCTTCGTGCTGTCGGACGATTTTGACTACGTGGTGGTTTTTGACCGGATCGCATTCCTGCGCCGCCTGCCCCCGCGCGAGCAGTCCTTCTACCGCAGTTTCTTGGAGACGCAGGTCTTCTCTCATGAGATTGCCTCCATGGATATTTAAGCAGCGTAGAAGCTCAATTGAAAATGCAAAAAAAGTAGATTGGCATAGTACAATGCGTTCGGTATCCTACAAGTGAAATGTAACACGCCAGGGTCCTCAATCAATCTTACATGACTCCGCAGGGTCCGTTGGCACCATCCTTCGACGAGTTTTGTGCACGCAAAGCTGCAGCCGACGAAGCACTTCCGCTCCTGGTGAGATCACGGAATTCAAAGTTGCGGCGGAGATACCCGCGCAAGTGGCGGTGTTCCTTCTTGAGCAAAATGACCGAGTGATCCAGCGACTGCTTCAGTGAGAGCATGGCAGCCGCGTCAGCAAGTGCCATCGGCTGTTGGTCACTACCAACTTCTGATTGACACTGCTGTAGCTGCTCACAGGCAACTTGCACGCGGAATGCAGCCTTCGAAACGCGAATCGCAGCGGCATACGCCGATGACCCCTTTAGCGAGTGAGATTCTCGCCGGGTAACCTGAATGTCGCCTTGCTCGTATGCTGCCAAAATGCGCGACATAATCGCTTCACAACTCACTGTGAATTTCTCGAGCAAACTCAAAAAGAGCTCTTCATGGCCGCCACACTGCTGCACGCCCAGCGAGTAGTCTACGGGATCGCCCTCAGGAATGACAATACTGGCCGGATCCATCGTTACACGTGCTGCTGCGTCGCTCTCCGTGGTAGCGCTTGCATGGTCGATGCTAGGAGGACCTCTTGGGCCACTTCTGGCGGCTGGACTGCTGATATTCAGACGTTCTAGCATAGCTGCAATCGGATCGCCAGACGCGTGTTCGTCAGAGCTCTTGTCCGAGTCAAACCGCTGCAAGCTTAGCGGTGCGTTATGATTCCGGCCTCCTTCAGTCGCTGCTCGCGTGCGAGCGTTCTTAGCATCCGAAGCGGAATTTGGTGATAGAGGCTGCTGAGAAGATGTAGACGGTGGCGCTGAGTCCTTTTTACTGCCCATAAAAGGAGGGTGGCTCCACAGCGTCGGGTTACTATGAGACGATACGTGATCCGAAGTCTCCGCGCCTTCCATCGGTTTGTCTTTCATGTTCGGCAAGGTCGCAGATGTCTTGTTGATTTGCTTCCAGTCAGGAATGTCAACAATTGCACCCCCAGTGTCACACTGAAGGGTCAACAGGCCGCTGGAACGTGTGCTATTCCCAATGGAAGAGCCTAGACTGAAGATCGATGTCGTAGGCACTGCTGTGCGCACCGTGGGCCCAACCTGGCGTCGGATTGCCATAGGGTCATCCAACTCCAAATTCGAAATTGCGCGCGCAAGATCAAGCTGTTGCATATGGCGCGAGGCAGGGGCAAGTCTCGAGCCCGATTCGGGCAGGTTGTTGAAGTGGTCCCCTTCGTCAACTTCGCTGTCGAACGACGGGCGAGGGGTCGGCGATGTTTTTGGATATGACGTCGGCGCAAGGTCTACCTCATCTACGCCACGGTCCTTCGACGAGGCTGGTGAAGAGATAGATCCAGTAGGTGCAGTGGCAGCGACGCTCACACCTTCCGAGCCTGCGTGAGGGTAGTCATCTGATCCTGCCACTGAAGGTGTAGAACTTTTGGGTCCGAGATAACGAACGCGCATCCACTGGCGAATGGCCTTGAGCAAACTGTTCTTCGAGATAGGCTTCACCATGAACTCGTCCATACCCGCGCCCAAACATTTTTGCCGGTCTCCACTCATAGCGTAGGCTGTCAGTCCAAGAACTGGGATGCGCGGCAGATCGTTTTCGCGTTCAAATTGGCGGATTGTTTTAGTAGCTGTGTACCCATCCATGACGGGCATCTCACAGTCCATGAAGATCAGGTCAAACTTGGTATGGTTCTCTGTGTAAGCCTTCACCGCATCCCGACCATTCACTTCCCACTGCAGGAGGTGATCTGCTTCCTGAAGGAAGCACTTAACCACCTCCCAGTTAAACTCGTTGTCTTCCGCAACCAATATCCTAGCCTGTCTCGGAATCACGATTTTCGCATTGTTTGCAGCATTGACCAGAGCTGAGCTCGTTGTACTATCACTCGAATTCACGTTCGATGTATCCATATTGGGAGGTGCAGCACCAGATGCATCGGTAAGCAAGTCATTCGCCGCGTAAAATAATCCCTTAGCATCCATATCATCGAGCAAGCGAACCACCACGGTGAAGTAAAAGTTGCTGCCGACATCCAGCTCACTATCAACACCGATTTGGCCATCCATAAGCTCCGCAAGCTGCTTACAAATTGCAAGGCCCAAACCAGAGCCGGTTGGATTGTTCTGGCGAGTACGTTCCAGTTTAGTAAATAGAGAAAAGAGACGCATCTTCTCCTCTGCATCCATGCCGATACCTGTATCAATCACTTGGAACAAAAGCTTCTTGAATGCCTTCGGCAGTTCAGGAGTGTACACAACGCTACATGTGACCGTGATCGAGCCTTCGTTCGTAAACTTAATTGCGTTCGACAGCAGGTTTAGAAGTACTTGACGTAGACGCACGACATCGCCGATGGCGACCTTGGGCACATTATCGTCACACTTCAGCTCAAGTTTCAGCCCACGTTCTCGGGCCTTAAACTTGAAGATCTCGATTGAGTAATCCAGTAGTTCGTGCATCTGGAAAGGTGCGGCTGAGATTTCAAGATGTCCAGCCTCGATCTTTGACAAGTCCAAAATGTCGTTGATCAGGTTCAACAGAAGAGATCCAGACACATATGCCATGTGCACATATCTCTCCGGTGCCTTGTCCAGCGGCTGCTCCTTCAGAAGCTCCAGCATACCGAGCACACCATTCAACGGAGTCCGGAGTTCGTGACTGAATGAGGCCAGGAAATTCACCTTGGCAGCCTCCATGTGTTTTCTCGCAGTGTAGTCTTGTCCGACACCGATCACACCACGAATGTTACCGTGCATGTCCTTCTTACTGGATGCGTTCACAAGGAGCAACAGGAATACGCCACGCTTAGTTGTCATCGGAAGCTCCATCTCACCAACGTCAATACCGATCAGTGCTTGGTTCAGCAATTGCCGAACCTGCTGTCTACTTTCCGGGATGATGAACGTATGCACCAACGACAGACCCAACACACTCGACTTGTGGTAACCTGTGATCTCCTCGATCTTCTGGTTCCACTCGTTGATGCAACCGTTTGTATCGATACCGAAGATCGGAGCATTTGCAGTATCAATCAATCGGAAGTACTCATGCTCTTGGGCGATGCGATCTGTAATATCCTGGCCGATACCAACAACACCAACAATGTTGCCATTCAAGTCATATCGCGGTGTCGCATTCAGCAAGATCTCAATTCGTGTACCGGGACGGGTAATCAGTGGGAACTCAAAGTTTGCGGTCTCTTCACCCCTCAGCGCCTGCGATAGTACTTCAGCCACAATAGGTCGGAATTCAGGAGAAATAAACGTCTCTACCAGGTTCTCACCCATGACTTCATCAATGGCATAATTCGTGATCTGAGCGGCCTTTCTGTTCCAAATGTTAACACACATATTGGCGTCCACACCGAAGATAGGTGCATTGGCCGTATCAATCAGGCGACTGTACTCCTGTTCCTGAGCAATACGTTCCGTGATGTCTTGGCCAATACCAACCATACCCTTCACTTCACCGTGTTCGTTATAGCGAGGTGTCGCATTCAGCAAAATCTCCACACGTCGACCAGCCTTCGTGATCAATGGGAACTCGAAGTTGGCTGTCTCCACACCCTCAAATGCCTTCTCGAGCACGCTGCGCACCGGAACCTTGTACTCATTTGAAATGAATTCGGCAACTAGATCTTTACCCAACACGTCTTCGTTCGTATACTGCATGATATCGGCAGCCTTCCGATTCCAAATATTCACACGTCCGTTTGAGTCGACACCAAAGATGGGAGCGTTTGCCGTGTCGATAAGGCGGCTATACTCCTGCTCTTGTGCAATACGATCAGTGATATCCTGACCAATACCAACCATACCAATCACTTCTCCGTGTTCATTGAATCGTGAAGTAGCGTTCAGCAAAATCTCCACACGCCTTCCTGCCTTTGTCATCAATGGGAACTCAAAGTTCGCTGTTTCTAAGCCTTCTAGCGCCTTGGATAGCACGAGACCAACTGCCTCACGATAGTCTTCCGTGATGAACTTCTCCACCAGGTTCTCACCCATCACGTCGTTCGGTGTGTACTGCGTGATTTCAGCGGCCTTTTTGTTCCAGATATTCACGAGACCATCGCCATCAACACCAAAAATCGGAGCGTTGGCCGAATCAATCAGTCGAGCGTATTCTTGCTCTTGAGCAATGCGGTCAGTGATGTCCTGGCCGATACCCACGACACCAACAATGTGTCCGTGCTGATCGAAGCGGGCAGTTGCATTAAGTAGGATGTTCAGCTTTCGACCGGTTTTGGTGATCACCGGCACTTCAAAGCTCGCTGTCTCGTTTCCCTGCAGAGCATTTGACATGATCTCGTATACAATTGCCTGATACTCAGGATCAATGAATGTCTCCACATATTTCTCTCCAACAACTTCCTCGACAGCATAATTCGTGATCTGAGCCGCCTTGTTGTTCAAAATATTCACGCACATATTAGCATCCACACCAAAGATTGGTGCATTAGCTGTGTCGATCAGCCGGCTATACTCTTGCTCCTGCGCAATGCGGTCGGTAATATCCTGGCCAATGCCGACCATTCCCATGACTTCACCTTGCTCGTTGTAACGAGGCGTAGCATTAAGCAGGATCTCCACTCGTCGACCAGCCTTTGTAATCAACGGGAACTCAAAGTTGGCCGTTTCCACACCTTCGAAAGCCTTTTCCAGAACGCATCGAACGGCAACACGATACTCTTCCGATATAAACTTGGCCACCAAATCCTCTCCTAACACATCTTCAGTCGTGTACTGCATAATATCAGCAGCCTTCCGATTCCAAATGTTCACCAGACCGTTCGAGTCCACACCGAAAATGGGGGCGTTCGCCGTATCGATAAGACGCATGTATTCCTTCTCTTGTGCAATCCGATCCGTAATGTCCTGCCCGATGCCGACCATCCCAATAACTTCTCCATGCTCGTTGTTCCTCGGCGTAGCGTTCAACAAAATCTCCACTCGCCGTCCAGACTTCGTCATTAACGGGAACTCGAAATTCGCAGTCTCGACGCCTTCCAGAGCCTTCGACAACACAAGTCCTACCGCTTCCCGGTAATCCTCCGTAATGAACTTCTCCACTAAGTTCTCACCCATCACATCAGTCGGTGTGTACTGAGTGATTTCAGCGGCCTTCTTGTTCCAAATATTTACGAGACCATCTGCATCGACACCAAAAATCGGGGCATTGGCTGAGTCGATTAGTCTCGCATATTCCTCCTCCTGCGCAATGCGATCGGTAATATCTTGCCCAATACCCACGACTCCAACAATGCGGCCATGCTGATCAAAACGAGCTGTAGCGTTCAAAAGAATATTCAGCTTTCGCCCAGTTTTCGTAATCACTGGCACCTCAAAACTTGCTGTTTCATCCCCGTACAATGCTTTCGACATGATGTCATACACGATAGCTTGATACTCGGACGCGATGAACGTCTCCACGTATTTCTCCCCCAGTACTTCCTCGACAGCGTAATTCGTGATCTGGGCCGCCTTGTTATTCAGGATATTCACACACATGTTGGCATCAATACCGAAGATAGGGGCATTAGCCGTATCGATCAAACGACTATACTCTTGCTCTTGTGCAATACGATCGGTGATATCCTGACCGATGCCAACCATGCCCATGACTTCACCCTGCTCGTTGTAGCGCGGAGTGGCGTTCAGCAAAATCTCCACGCGTCGGCCTGCCTTTGTAATCAATGGGAATTCAAAGTTGGCCGTTTCCACACCTTCGAAAGCTTTTTCAAGCACACTACGCACAGGCACCTTGTACTCTTCGGAAATGAATTCAGCAACAAGATCCTTGCCGAGCACATCTTCCGTAGTGTACTGCATAATGTCTGCAGCCTTCCGATTCCAGATGTTTACTAGACCATTCGAGTCAACACCAAAAATTGGAGCATTCGCTGTGTCGATGAGACGCATGTACTCCTTCTCTTGCGCAATACGGTCCGTAATATCTTGGCCAATTCCAACCATACCCATGACCTCGCCTTGTTCATTGTAACGCGGGGTAGCATTCAGTAGGATCTCGACACGCCGACCGGACTTCGTAATCAATGGAAATTCGAAGTTGGCTGTCTCCACACCTTCAAACGCCTTCTCCAATACGCTTCGAACGGGAATCTTGTACTCTTCCGAAATGAATTCAGCAACAAGATCTTTGTTTAAAACGTCCTCGTTCGTATACTGCGTGATGTTCGCTGCTTTTCGGTTCCAGATATTCACGCGTCCATCAGAATCCACTCCGAAAATCGGGGCATTGGCAGTGTCAATGAGTCTCATGTATTCTTGTTCCTGAGCAATGCGGTCCGTAATATCTTGGCCAATTCCAACCATACCCATGACCTCGCCTTGTTCATTGTAACGCGGGGTAGCATTCAGTAGGATCTCGACACGCCGACCGGACTTCGTAATCAATGGAAATTCGAAGTTGGCTGTCTCCACACCTTCAAACGCCTTCTCCAATACGCTTCGAACGGGAATCTTGTACTCTTCCGAAATGAATTCAGCAACAAGATCTTTGTTTAAAACGTCCTCGTTCGTATACTGCGTGATGTTCGCTGCTTTTCGGTTCCAGATATTCACGCGTCCATCAGAATCCACTCCGAAAATCGGGGCATTGGCAGTGTCAATGAGTCTCATGTATTCTTGTTCCTGAGCAATGCGGTCCGTAATATCTTGGCCAATTCCAACCATACCCATGACCTCGCCTTGTTCATTGTAACGCGGGGTAGCATTCAGTAGGATCTCGACACGCCGACCGGACTTCGTAATCAATGGAAATTCGAAGTTGGCTGTCTCCACACCTTCAAACGCCTTCTCCAATACGCTTCGAACGGGAATCTTGTACTCTTCCGAAATGAATTCAGCAACAAGATCTTTGTTTAAAACGTCCTCGTTCGTATACTGCGTGATGTTCGCTGCTTTTCGGTTCCAGATATTCACGCGTCCATCAGAATCCACTCCGAAAATCGGGGCATTGGCAGTGTCAATGAGTCTCATGTATTCTTGTTCCTGAGCAATGCGGTCCGTAATATCTTGCCCAATACCAACCATACCAATGACCGCTCCATGTTCATTGTACCGTGGCGTGGCATTCAACAAGATCTCGACACGTCGTCCCGTTTTCGTGATCAATGGGAACTCGAAATTCGCTGTTTCAACACCGTTTAGAGCTTCAGAAAGCACATAACTTACAGCCTCTTGGTAGTCCCTCGTGATAAATTTTTCTACAAGGTGTTCACCCATGACAGCATCGGCCGGATACTGCATAATCTCCGCAGCCTTTTTGTTCCAGATGTTCACACGCCCTTCGGAATCGACTCCAAAGATCGGGGCATTAGCGGTGTCAATCAAGCGGATGAGCTCCTGCTCCTGCGCAATTCGCTCCGTGATATCCTGACCGATTCCCACAACACCAAAAATCTGTCCAAGCTCATCGTATCTAGGAGTCGCATTCAACAAGATCTCCACTCGCCGCCCAGTCTTTGTGATTAGTGGGAAATCGAAGTTGTTCGTCTGCTCCCCTTCGAAAGCCCTATGAAGCTCCAGTTCAACTGTAGCTCGATGTTCTTCTGCTACGAAGCGGTTGACTAGGTCTTTGCCCATAACTTCCTCGGCAGAGTATTGCGTGATTTCTGCAGCCTTAAGATTCCAAATGTTGACTAGACCGTCCCGATCAACACCAAAGATCGGTGCATTTGCAGCGTGGATTAACCGATTTGTCTCTTTCTCTTGGGCCATTCGAATCGTGATATCCTGGCCAATTCCAACAACGCCGATCACAACGCCCTTCTCATTGTATCGCGGAGTCGCGTTCAGTAGAATCTCTACTCGACGACCGTCCTTTGTGATTAATGGGAACTCAAAGTTTGCGGTTTCTTGTCCTTCCAGCGCTTGGGATAGCACTGTCCACACTGCCTCCCTGAAATCCTCCGGAATGAAGTTCTCGACCAAGTTCGCCCCGAGTACTTCTTCATTTGGGTACTGTGTCGTGTCAGCAGCTTTTTTATTCCAAATGTTGACACAGCCACTACCATCCACACCGAAAATTGGCGCATTGGCTGTGTCAATGAGTCGCGTGTATTCCTGCTCTTGAGCACGTCTGTCTGTAATGTCCTGGCCAATACCCACTGCTCCACAAATGTTGCCAAAGTGGTCATACTTTGGAGTTGCATTCAACAAAATATCCAGCCGCCGTCCACTTTTCGTGATCAATGGAAAGTCAAAGTTTGCTGTGCCTTTTCCCTCCAACGCCTTCGAAAAAACCTTAGCAACGGCATCCCGATATTCCTCCGATATGAACTTGAAAAGCTCCTGACCGATCGTATCTTCGTTTGTGTATTCTGTAATTGCCGCTGCCTTCTTATTCCAAATGATCACCTCGTAATTACAGTCAACGCCGAAAATGGGAGCGTTTGCCGTGTCGATCAGCCGGCTGTACTCCTTCTCCTGGATAATCCGGTCCGTAATGTCTTGTCCGATGCCAACAACACCCACAAGTTTTCCCGTGTGGTCGTAACGTGGTGTAGCATTGAGCAGAATCTCCACTTTTCGTCCTGTCTTGGTCACCAAAGGAAACTCAAAATTTGCAGTCTCTGTGCCTTGAAATGCACTCTGAAACACTGCAGCAACTGCCGGCCTGAACTCTTCAGATATCAGCGTGTCCACAAGGTCCACGCCCATCACCTCATCGGGCGAGTATTCACTAACCTGCGCCGCCTTGGCGTTAAAAATCACGACTCGTCCATGTGTATCCACGCCGAAAATCGGCGCATTGGCCGTCTCAATGAGTTTCCTGTACTCCATCTCCTTAGTGTTTCTCTCCGTCACATCCTGTCCGATTGCAACGACTCCCATCACAGCTCCCAGCGTATCGAATCTCGGCGTTAAACACAGCACAATCTCAACTCTCGATCCTCTTGCAGTCACCAATGGCAGCTCAAAATCAGCCCCTGGAATCCCCGTCAACGCCTGATCAATCTTCTCTGATACAATCTTCCGGAAGCTCTCGTCCACAACTGGCAGCAATGGTTCACCCACCATATCCACACTAGCATATCCTGTCATAGACGCCGTCTTGGAGTTCCAGACTGTGATATTGCCTTCTTTATCCAGTTCAATAATAGGCGCATTGGCCTGCATCATGACAGTAGCGTATTGTTTCTCTTGAATGGCCCACTCCGTCACGTCCTGACCCACACCATAGACACCCACACATGTACCATCTTCAGCCAATAGTGGCGTCATATTAGTCAGCACTTGGGCGTTGCGGCCTTTAGTGTTCCTTAGTGGGATGCGCAACTCCAGCTCCGGTCTCTTGGCTTCAATACAGGCCTCAATAGTCTCCATAACCTCTTGTTTGCGCTGCATACCGTACACAAAGTCGACAAGTGGGCGGCTAATCACGCGACTGGCTTCGAAGCCTGTGATTTCCTCCATACGCGGGTTCCAGAGCGCCACGCGGCCGTCAGTGCGGACTCCGAGGGCCGGCGCGTTGGCATCGTTCAGCATACGGAAGAGTTCCTGTACGCATGGCCACGTGGCTTCTGTGATGTCTTGTGTGTCTTCTTGTAGCGGGGCTGGCGGCGCGGCGCTGGATGCGCGGCGTCCGCGCTTCCCCTTGAATGGCACCATGGTGGCGGTATAGGAGTGATGGTCCCCACTCGAAGGGAAACTCAATAGTGGGAAGTTGTATGGGGATTTGTATGCACTGGCGATTGCGGTACGTGCTTGGCTTGTAGCCGCGTTTTTAGCCCTACAAAGCGTTGCACTGGAAAAACATACGCTAAATATTTTAAGGAAGGGCAACTTGATGTTGCAAATACTGTAGGTGTTGTCATTATAAAAGTTGCCTCATTAACCTTTGACAATACGCCTACGTTAGAGCTAAGGAGTTTACGTGGTGAGAAAGAGATTTTTTTTCTTGGTGGGTGGTGGGTGACGGGTGTTTGCACTTAGCAACTGTTGGTGCCGCAGCAGCTCCAGGGCAAGAAGTAGTCGTACCAGTGACAACCTTTGATCTTCGTGTTGGCCTCGTACAGCGGGTTGGAGAGCGTGCCGTCCGTACTGGCCGATTCCGCTTCAAGCAGACGGCCACCGTCGGTGGCTCGCAGAAGTTGCGACGAAGGTGAGATGATGTTGGCGCTCGCGGGATCGAGGACGAGCACAGCGAGTGCAAGTGTGGTGGCGATCAGCTTGAACATCGTAATGGTGGTTGTAGTTGTTGGATTTGAGCTCTTGGAAGCGAATTCGCGAATGCAGCGAGGAGTGGGGAGTCTTCCGACCGAAAGGAGATGAATCTAGCTGCAATCTGGTTGCTCCCCGAGGAGATCACAGCAAGTGCTGGCGCATACTAAGGGGCTCAGCGAGATGGTATTGTCAGATCAGATCAGACAAAGAAGAAGATACGGTGCGTCATCGGTTTGTTTAGTCGCCACATCGAGCTCGTCTGCAATTTATTTTGTGTTACTGATCTCTCGACTCGGCAGCAGACGCTGAGAAGTTCTTAAAGACTCAGCGATCGAAGATGGTGCAGTAGTTCCTAGCGCAGCAGCTCCAGTACTTGAGACGGTCGTACCATTTGCACTTCTTGTACCACGTTCCTTCGGCACGTCGCCATCGGTAGATCCCGAGGACCAAGTCATTTGAAGCAGGCGATCGTCATTCACAGTCCGTAGCAGCTTCGTGGCATTCGCAAAGTCGACAACTAGCACAATCAATACGAGTATTGCAGCAAGTAGCTTGGACATTCTTCAACCGATGCAGGAAATTTGTGGATGAAGCAGGTGCTTTTGAATCGACACATCGACAGCCAAGGGTCCGAATATGGAGCTCCCTCGTATTGCAACAAGTGCTGGTGCAAGCCAGGGAATATGACAATTATCATCTACTACCGGTAGTAGATTGATACTTACACCATTGAATTGTGGTGGCAATGACTCTGCTCCATTCAATTGCCACCTTGCCGCGTGGTCCGCTGCAATGTAGCCATTTTCACTGAATACGATGTAGCCATTTCAGTAGATGACGTCGTACTTAGTAAGACACCAGAATCAAATGAGCGAATTTCGACATGCTACAGCGCACGTGGAGGCTCTCGAGGCGCATCTAGCTCTGCTAAAGCAATCGACTGTCGAGAACTCTTCGAATGTCACTTTAGACGAGAGCTTCAGCTTCATTTTGGTGGGTTCGGGACCACTCAACGTTCCATATTAACTTCAAAATCGTTAATCAAAGATTGCTACTCAGTAAGGACCGGTTAACTCAGTTTACTCTCTATTGCCGCCTCTGCAGGCAGCAATTGATGGGGACGTGGATGACATGATGGAGAAGTTCCGCACACGTTGCTCAATGGTGGACCCTGTGACGAACCAGCCTCGGTTCGGCCCCAAAATGCTGGCCAAAGTGCAAGATCTGTTGCGTCGCTACGACGACGTGAAGCTCGCGGTGGAGGAGGACGCCCCGTTGCGTCTACAGGTTGAGGCAAAGATCAACCAGTTGACGCAAGAAGAAGCTGCAAGGAAGGAGGAGGAAGCTGCTAAAGAGAGGGAGATGAAGGAAGCAAAAAGAGCTGTTGAGTTCGCCATGGAGCAGGAGCATCAGAGACAGCAACAGAAAGAGCAGGAGCGAGAAACTAAGCTACAACGGGAAGGACAGCAAAGAATTGAAGCGCTGGCTGCATCTGCGCAGAAGATACGTGAACAACGTGAGAAGGAACGTGTTGAAGAGGAACGACAGCGAAAGCTGGAGGAGGAGGAGCGCGAACGCTTGAACGCTTTAATCCCACACGGTAAAGAGGGACTAGAGAAAGCTATTGCCATGCTACGAGAAAGCACCAGCAGTGAGGTGCGTTGGCTGTGTTAAGACTTGTCCTTTGTGAGGGGCTTTAAATCTGAGTGGTTGTGAAATTAGGCGCTGTTTCGTCAGTCATTGCAGAAACTCCTTGCTGTGGTGAGTAACATCTGCTCGTCTCCAGAGAATGCTGATTTTCGTCATATCCCAAAGGACAACGCTCATTTTCACGCTGATCTCGGACAATATGCTGGTGGGCATCAGTGTCTTCTTGCATTGGGTTTCAAAGAGCTTCAGCAAGGAGATGAAACTCAGCCTAAGGTCGTGTTCGTGCTGGAGGTAACTTAACATTCGCCGAAAAGTGTTGACGTCTGCAGTGACTAACTCGTTTTGTTGGTGGTATTACTGAAGGAACCCGATTTGTCGGAAGATCTGGATGCCTGGAGCAACTGGTTTGACGAGCTGAAGGAAATGCAAAGTCTGGTGGAGTCAAGGCTATGATGAAGGTTTTGCAGCAACAGAAGACAATCGTATCATGTACAGACAATTGCTATGATTCGTTCACTTATGTCTATACACATGTGAATGCTGCTAGATGCACTGGATGTCGTTGTGTGATTCCTTCCGCACCAGCTCAACGACGGCAGGGTGAGTCACTTTGTCCATTACGCTGGTAAATTCTTCCAGTGTTAGACTGTCATGACCATCCCGTCTGAATGCGTCCAACGCAGCGGAAAACTTACCCAGAGGTTCACCATTATGAGATTCTGGATCATTTTCCACACTCAAGTGTCTGTGGGTCGACTTACACGAACGGATGTGCCTGGTAATGAGCTTCATGGTAAAGGCAAGCCCCGCTGATGATACCCTTCCGGAACCAACAGCATCCAAGTGCTGGAAAAGGCGAGAAATGTCAGCTGGACTGAAGGCTGCTGAGCCCTCCGTTCCTGGGTGCTCCTGAACTGGTTTGCCACTGACGAATTGCGGATCTGCTTCTTGTTTTTTGCGAACTTCAGCTGCGAGACCAAGTAAAGTTTTCTCCTGCTCCCGTGCGTACTTGTCGACCTCTTCCACCCGAGTGCCCACGACGGTGCAGTCGCGGTAGCTTTTCGCCTGATCAATACTTAGCTTCTCCTCTCGTGAGGACGGTGATCCCGATGGAGGGGTTGTCAGCGGGATGCCAGCCAACGTGGCAGCGGTTAATGTGAATGCTGAGTTGTCTTGGGCTATCGATATCTCCATCCGCAGCATCGCAAACCACAGGAATGCATCGCCGTCAACTGTCACGTTCATGAATACGACAGTACGGACCAACGTGTTGCTGGTGAGTTTGATGCCGTTGAAGCAGTCGTCGTCGCTGAACAGCTCGACATCACAATCGCGTAGCGCAACTTCCACCAAAATGTCACCATTGCGGCTTTGCGCATCCTCAACACGAAACATACCGTTCGCAAGGTGACATCGATGTTGTGTCCAGTCATCCGCAGCTCGGAGTTTGACACGAAGAACACCTTCCTTCGCAGCAGGGGCACGGAAAAGCAGTCGTTTTGCCTGTTTGTAGCACCCCTTCTTCTGTCGAAGAGTGTGCCAAATGGTGTTGACCGAGTCGTGCATCATGCCAAACTGCGAAATGCCTATCAGTACGCTTCCTTGCGGGATGATAGCTGTCGGTGGGTGTGCAGGTGGTGTGGACCCAGACAAGCGAGATGCTGAGGCACTGGATGTGGCAGCAGTTAGTAAACTCACTCGTCGTACAATTGCTGCCATGGAAACTCGTCTCGGTGACTTTGGTGTCGGTGGTTCGTGGCTCAGCACGAAGATGCGCTTCTTGTGCTTCTCAAGGACAATGCCCGCCATTGCTTCCGAAGCCACGTCAAGAGCGTAGACGATGCTGTGACGCAACAACGTCTGAATGTCGTCATGGAAGATCCGCTGGTATCGCACTCGGTCGACCGCTGCCGCAGCACTTCGGATTAAGTCCATCCATCGTCGAGCCTCCGTTGCACTACCTGGTGCGAACGCTACTTCACAACCAAGACAACGCACGGTGAATGCGTTGGCCTTTTCGAGCAATGGTGTAACACGACAAGTTGGTACAAGCTGCACCTCGAAGATGGAGCCCAGTTTCCGCTCGCTTTTCTTCACACGTAGCATCCCGTTGTCCAGTTCGACGTAATGTTGTTTCCAAGGTCCACCTGGTTTAGGTTGAGCCTCGACAAAGCTCTGTAGCTGGTACGGATTGACTTCCTGTGGAATTGCGAGTCCAGGCTGCTTTCGTGGATCTGCTCCACCGTTATGGTGATACTTCAAGGCGATGATTCGCAGTCGAATGGCGAGGATCCAATGTGTTCGTATTTGTTCAGTTGGAGCTGCTAGCAGGATATACGCCTGACCAGTGGTGACGATGAACGGATAAAATGCCGCTACACTGGACCCCTTTGGTCCAACTTCATTGTTCGTGATGCTGGAGTCGCCGCTGCCAGCTTTGCTCCTGTCTTCTTCGTCACGACGCATTTTCTCGATTTTCTTGATACCTTTTAGCGTCTGCGGCGTCGGATCGACAGGGATTGAGTACGATGCAACAACTGAGAGCTGTTTCAAGTACGTTGTGCTTTCTTGGCCAGCAATACAGGTCGCCGTGAGTGTGAATTGTTTCATGGTTTTCGTCTTGTGGTCGGACGGTTTGCAAAAGCGCAATGCCGAGCGTCCCAGCTCCACATATCGTGTTTTCCAGCGATACTTGGTGCGCAGGAAAAAGCGTTTAACCTGTTGGTTTGCTGAAAGCTCCTTGCGTAGCATAAGAATTCCTTTCAGCATCGTCGAAAATGCCTGTAGTCGCTCAGAGATGTGACGAAACCACAGATCTGCGTCTTCCTGAGATTCGGCAATGTAAACGTCGGTGGTCTTGTCTGTTGTCAAGCAAATTGAGTGTGGAGGTGCTCGGGAATTCAGCTCCAAGTAGTGATGAACACGAGTCTTCTCTGTCAGGAAATACGTGGCGTCAATCATGGCTGCAAATGTCGGTCGGGGATCCGTGAGGTAGTAGTCCATACGAGAGTCCGACAGCACTACGAATGTACGCTTACGCTTGGCATTATCGCGGGTGCCATTTTGAACTTGCAAGTAGCCACACAACACGCCACGAATGTAATCCTCCATTTTCAGCAACCACCCAGCACTTCCTGATCAAAAGGCGAATGAGCAAAAGCTACCAACGGGTAAGGACGCGATGAACTTCACAGGAGCGCAGCTAAAATTATGCATGCGATGGTGCAGTTCTCATGGATGCAGTTTAGCACTGTCAACACAGGCTTTGCTATCATTAATGTCTTTTCGTGTGTCCTACCTTGAGGTATCGTGCGCTTCAAGCCTACTTGGAGACGGCTACGATTTAACCTTCATGGCTCGAAAACTGCAAGTCACTACTTGCCGATGGACTAACACTTGGTGAGTGCTGATGGTCATCGTGCTCTGGCTCATTTTGCTGGGCAATGGAACTCTTATCTTCCACTTCAACGTTAACTCCGTTGCCAGTACTTTGCTCGACCGTAGCGATGTGGACATCGCTATCAGTAACAAAGTCATTTTCCGTGGACGATGCACTGCAATCAATTCGCAGACGAGTATAGCCATCACAAGAAGCGGGTTCTTGGTCTTGCGCTTCCTGTCGCTGCATGCCACCTGAAGCTCTGGATCGGACACCTAAAGCTTCACGTAGTAGTTCTTGATTGCCAGCGTAGTCAAACGGAACCTTTTTCGACGAGATATCACGGACTTCAAGGCAAGTTTTCCGCAGTGGTCGACACTGCTTCGAAGACGGCGATGAAATCAGTGCGCGTGTTGTGTCGTTGCACAAATCGTTCACAGTCAATAGCGAGCGATCTTTGTTTCCACAAATGGTGTGAATGAAGTCGTGAATGTCGCTCTGCACATCGACTTTCTCGAATTGTGGCGCTACAACCTGCCAATCGTACTATAAAAGCGAATCGATTAGGACGAAATATGACCATCGATCCTCTGTTGCAACTTTACCTGTTCGTTGGCAAGAGTTGATGATGCAAAGACGACGTGCTTGCGAAGGTTGGTGACGATAGTGAAGATGCGATCCTCTGCTATTTGCTGAAACAGATAATTAGTTAATCAACAAAACCAAGCTCGGAGTTAGCAAAACATACCATACCTGGTAGTCTGCCAGAACGCCTTGGACTACTCGGTACATCTTGATTCTGTTTGTCTCCACACTTTGCCAGGCTCGCTGGCAGTTCCTCCTGGATTTCTCCGCAGCCTAAACACCCACAAAAACGCATGGATCAGCTAGAAAAGCAGCCTCAATTGTTGTCCTTAACTTACCGCCATCAACTTGACCGTGTTGTTCGCTAAGTCTTCTTTTCGATGCGTATCGGATCGCAGCCAGCTCACGAGTTTGTGGTTGTTGATCACTTTCAACGCGACAGTTCCAGACAAGGATTTATCGGATCGAGTCGTTAGTGCCGTTGACGATATCATTTTTGCCGGGCTGTCCACATCCTCCATCTGCGAGATACGTCGATGATACTGGTCCTCAAGGAGTGTACTGGAAAACCCCAAGTCCATCGCCGCTGAAAATGACGCGGAAGCCTCGCGGAAATTCTTGTCGAAGACACTGTAGTATTTCCTGTAAGCGTCTTCTTGGACCTAAAAAGCGGTGAAAAAAATATCAATCGCCGTAAAAATTCAGCACAATCGAGGTGTTTTTGTACCTTGACGTCTTTCTTGGCGTGGTTGATTCGACGAGTTAAACTCTGCGCTCTCTTGCTGTTGTACTCGTACAAAATCTCGATCGGCCTCAACACGTCTTCTTCGAGATTTTTGGCAAGTAACTGGTGCTGCACGCTCGTGTTCAGGTACTGCGCTCGGAGACTCGCCATGGCGTTTTTCATCGTACCATGCTCTAGCTCATAAAGTTGCGAGTACTTCGCCATTCTGTTGAGCTCTTGCGCGTATGTCTTTTCCAGGTTAATTCGGCTCTTGAGCATCGTCACCAAGTTCCCGTGAGCTGTGAGTCCGGAAACACAGTCAGCACGCACCTCGTCCAGATTGAATAGCAAATCGGTGGCAAAGCTGAGGTCGGGAGGTGATTTTGAGTCATCAACTCCATTAGCTGAGGTCTGGATCGTCAAGCTCGCCATTGCTGTCTCAATGGATAAAAGTCGACTTCTTCTTTCTAACCAGAGTTGTGTCGTCCTTTCTTGGTTACTTGAGCTCTAATTGTTGCCAGAATAGCTGGTATTTTCGGCGTTTGACTGGAAGAGTGATGGTACTTCAACTTGTCGACCTTCATTCTTTAGCAAGACGTTACCCTTTTTGGCATGACCGGTCACATTTGCCATTTTACTGGCAAGATGAACAAACAGAAGGAGACGACCAACACTCTTCGGAGTGTGGACACCACCAGGCCGCCGTCACGAAGAAATACTTCACTTGAACCTCTCGGAACGCGAGGAGGGGAGGTAGATGTTCACAATCAAGTAGAAATGGTACCATCAACCCATGGGCGACGCCGTATGACTTCAATTTTTGGTGCAGGAATTCACACGACACCTGCAACATCTCAAAAACATGGACTTGTACACCGCAAATATTCCGTTGTGGAGGGTGAACGTGTAACTAAGCGACTCAATTCGATCCATCGATCTTCCATCGCGTCACGGAAGATGACAGCTACACATCCACACAAATATCCTCACATTGTGTTCAACAATATGAATAATGACCGTGAGGATGATGAAGAGGACGATAGTGACAGTGACAGTAGTGATGACGGAGCTGCACAAGGAGCGGACGTTCGACATCGAGCACATTTCTTCAAGTCTTCAGTAGGTCCTACGACGTATGAAGATGGTGGCATGGTGACAAAAGGCAACGTCGATTATCGAGGAATTACACCTCACGTGGTGTTTTCAACGAGCCACACACCTCCAAGCGAGGCCAAGAACCCGATACTCGCGTGTGGCCAACCGGTGACGTGTGGATTCTGCAGCTCCACGAATCTCACGTGGGTTTTGCGTTGTTCGTTTTGTGGATCTGCACGTATGAGCGACGCACCACGACTCAAATACTTGATCGATATGATGCTGAGCATTGATCCTCGGATCAAACCTGATAAGGTTTGTAGATCACTTTCGTTGTAGATTATTATTCTGTCGTTAACTCTATTTTCTGGTTGTAGTTAGCTAAGCGCATTCTTGACTACGCGAAGTTTGATCGTGTTGCTTTGAAAGTTGAAGCTACATTTAAACAAGCTGGTCTGGTGAGAGCGAAGGCTGCCATCATGATGATGAATCGTACGGTCTCAACTCTGCGATTTCAGATCATGCGAATGATTTTTGTAGCGTGGAAGAAAGGGAACGCTTCCATCCTTCGGGAACATGCGAGTATTGAGCGAATCATCTCCATCAAAGAAGCGCAGACCAACCGAAAATGCAGACAAGATGTGTTTTCGGTGTGGAAAGGATACGTTGCTCGAGTGACAGACGAGCGACTGCAGCGCTTTCAAGTTGCATTCAAGCGGTACGAGGACTATCTCTTTGCAGATGAAATTTTCTAACGCCTCGTTGCTTGTCATCAGAAATGAATCCACGCGGCTAAGGAGAATTTGGGGAAGTTGGCGATCGTTCATGCGTATCCGAGGCAAGGAGAAGCTTGAGGAGATGCGGCGTCACTATGAAGAAGAATTGTACGTACTGATACGTTGTGTAAAGTATTTAGAAAAAAGCTAACTTCATCGTGCTCGACTTTAACAGGCGTGATACACCACTAGAAGCTCAAAACGTAAGCGGTGGAATTCCTGTGAATGCGGTCGATGGCACTTATCTCACTCACACTTTTGTGAATCTGCAGGAGATTGATCGGTTGAAAGAAATTCAGCAGGAGACGCTGAAGTTGGTATTCGCCGCTGGAGACTCAATTTTGGAGTTGCTTCATGTTTCTCTTCGCAAAGCTGATCATAGCGTACAAAGTAAGTCAGCAAAGACACAGCAACGCGTCATAATGCTAACCAATCTTTATCCTCCTTTAGAAACACTGCAGCTAGTTCAGATGTACCCTACGACTGCAGGTGCGTTCTTTGATGCTGCACATGGTAATGAACTCCTCGACGCATTGAGCAGTGGACATGCAATGCCTCATACCGACGGCTTCGGACTTGATGATGGGAAAGATGATGAAACAATGAATAAGCTTTTGGATGAAACAATCGAGAGAATCGACAGATCACCTCCTTCAGATAGTTTGATGCAATGGCTCAACTTTCAACGACGACGTGGGGCTGAAATAGGAACAACCACTGAATCTGTAAAAGTATCCGACGGCATCACATCAGAAAAACCTTCAAGTGCCGGCTCTACAAAGACCAAAATCCGATTAAAAGACAAGAAGAAGGAGTTCAAGCCCATCAAGTTCTTGCAGGATCTGAGAGCAGTCATCGCA
Organism: Phytophthora quercina; assembly: GCA_014706105.1. Classification (NCBI taxonomy): domain Eukaryota; phylum Oomycota; class Peronosporomycetes; order Peronosporales; family Peronosporaceae; genus Phytophthora; species Phytophthora quercina. Next base: position 62,416 of record JACBOW010000029.1, on the reverse strand, counting down.
AGCCCTGGAGTCATGCTCAAATTACTGTGCCACACCTCGTCTGAAGCTCAGGCAGAGTACGATCGAATACGAAGTACCGAATTGTCAAACACCGCTGCATCTGTAGCAGCCGAAAGCTCGACGACTGCCACGACACTATCAGCTTCCGCTCAAGTGCAGCTTCGATCGTACTTCAAGATCGTTCCTCGGATACTAGACCTTCCACCCGACATCGTCACGCGAGACAGCTTTGTGCTCAACGACTTCGACTCACTTTACGCATACGCAGTGTACCTGTATCTCTTCCATCCAAACTACGTTGCACCAGGAATGATACTTTCTCCGAGATATCACCTCAGCTACTCGTTCCTCACGCCACAATGGCAGAAAGTCAAGACTTCTCTATTGGATAACGAGTGCGATCCATTTGCACAACAGCAATTCTACATCTTTCTGGCCAAACTCAAGCGTATTAACATCCAATTTTTGAGATTTATCGATATTTGCAAGGCTGTACGGCATATCGCGAGCTGGCATGAACGGAATGTCACTCGAGAGGCTTTTAATGATTTCTCCAGACGGGTTCTTTGCAAAGACTCAAATATTTCTGTGTCTCTGGAGAAAGAAACTCTAGCTGCGTGGGTCTCATTGCCAGCATCAAAGCTGTTGTCCCTGTGTGACGGCGAAGACGAGTTCCGCAAAATCGAGCAAGTATACAAGGATAACGTCCTCGACTTGATCAAAATCTTCCGAATTTACGGCGGTGGCACGGGAATTCTAGAGCAGGAGTTCCTCAAGGTGATGACAAAAGCCGGTGTCACCAACAAGAAGAACATCTTAAGGTCTCACTTGCAGATTATCTACCAGCAATCTCGCCAATCAAACGGTGGAATCCCGCTAGATAACTCCAATGCAGGTGCTAGTATTTCACCCGGACAAACACCAGGAGTTGAGGGCGAGGAAGACGCAGAAGATCGAGGCGCAACTCCAAACGAGTTCTTCGAAGCACTTACCCGCGTTGCATACCACAATTATCAAAAACGTCGTGAATTCATGGGACAGATCGCTACGATGATGAATATGGGGGACGAGGTCAGCATGGAGACTGTCAACGGCTCCGGTTCACTTCTTTCGTGCGTCGTTGATCTTGTTGTGGATAAGGTAGTACCATTGACAAAAAAGTTTCAAGAACAAGGGCTGACGTTCAAGAAGCAAATGATTCATCCCGACGTTCAACATGTTTGCAAGGCCCAAGAGAAGAAGCTAAAACGCATTTTCAGCTCATATTCACAGAGGAACAAGAATCCTCAATCACGTGGGAAACTACTCGATCTCAGCGACTTCGAAAGCTTGTTAAAAGATCGGAGGCTTATCGACGCGCTCTTCCCTCACGGAAAAATCAAGCAGCTTGTTGCTTTTGTCCAGCAAGATGGAGAAATTGGGAACACGGCGTCAACTATCAACGGATACGATGCGGACAGCGAATTTGTCTTCTCCGAGTTCGTCGAAGCTTTATCGGCGATCGCTGTCTACCGCAATGCCAATCCTTACCTGCCGTTTGCAAAGAAGTTGGAAACATTCTTCGAGGAATACTTCTAGGCAACTCGTAGCGAGTGTGTTACGTGCATTTGCAGACTGCACTTACATTAACATTGCGCTGATAGGCCAACTTCAACTATCCGACAGTCGATCTCTGTCTCCGGCCCCAGGGCGATACCCGGTCCTAACAATCGTTCAACGTCTCCTCCATCTTCGAAACTTCCCGGCCAGAACGAACTCGACTTGCGCTTCGTTTGCAACCAGCCTAACTCTTTCCACGCTGAAGCCACCAAACTTGAGCAAAAGTATTTGCGCTTGGAATCTTGGTATTGGGTGGAGTCGGTCCCTTCAGTCACTGGAGACGAAGGTGTTGAACTAGTGCTGCTACCACCCGTATTGGAGAAACTGTCGTCTCCTTCTTCGCAAACGCCGTTGGCAGCACGAACCGAGTTGAAAATGCTGCGATCCGATTCACCAGTGGAACGAAGGATCCCAAAAATGCTGTAGGGATTGCCATCAACACGACGGACAAATTCCTGCAGCACCTCAACGAGCTCTGGGGTGCGTTCACTCTGGATTTTACGCACGACAATTGTGTTTGACACTTCGCGGGCGTAGGCCATGAGCCGTGCTTTCAAAGAGTACACTTGTATACCTTCCGACGTTGCTTCCATAATTCGCAAGAGAAAACGCGACTCGCCCGGAACCACGATGCCAACATGATCGTACTTCGATCTTGTGAACTGTAATAGGAAAAAAAATAAACGAGCTTCAGTTTATCTCCATCTAGTAGGTCTTCATCGTTTTACGCACCTTTCGTTGCAGTCGGCTGGCTCCAAACCGACACGAGAACAGAATGATGTCACCAACACCAACGCTGTCGTGTAACGAAGTAACATGGATCACACTCTTCTTACTATGGCCAAGTTCTGGATCGCGCGAGATAGAGACAACGCCCAGAAACGACATCAGCAGCACATCGGTGCTGGCAATAGGGTGCAGCAACAGTTGCTTCAAAAAAGCTTCAAGGTGTTCTTTGCGGTAGTTGATCAACTCGCCTTCTACCGGTGTGAATACGAGTTTTGGAGGTAAACCAGGCAGCTCGGAACCAGGATATTTGCTCTTCAGCTGACTATGCAGCGCATCAAATTCCTTGTAACGCCGTGCAAGTTGCCACGTAGTGCCGTTGAATACGATGTCGATTACGTAGGTCGTATACGGACGTTGTGAAAGATCACTGATCTTGTTCTTTGTCCCGACAATAGCCAGATCAAGCGTTGGTTGTGGCATTCTGTTCATCGGCACCAGCTCCAGTTCGATCTTTCGGCTTGCGCAGCCCGGAATATAGTGCCCAATAGCCTGTTGTTCGTCCTTGAACCATTGGTCTCCAATGTCAAGGTACAAAATGAAGCTGTCCGCTTCTCGTTGCAGCATCTTGATAAGTCCCATCTTCTCCTTGGTAGCAAACCTTCGTAACTCAGCTTGCATTTGGTTGATCGCATCCATTTTCACCTGGTGAGTACTCACACTTTCTTGCGAAGCTTCGCTAACAGGCACAATCGTCGACACACTAACCAACAAACCATAACCAGCTAAGGTCAAATAAGGCCCAAATATAACAGAAAAAAATCATAAACATACCTGTCGCCATTATCATGTTTCGCCGTGATTTTTAAAATCATCAGTGATACGGGACTTCTCGTGCTCTCCGCCTGCCTTACACTAGACTAACAAGAGATAAAAATCATCAAATGTTCCTCTCTAATACTGATTTTCTCACTTTCCTGACCTGTGTGGGGCGAGAACGTTGAGACAACAATTGTGCCGAACGCAGTGCGTTCTCCTCGGACCAGGACGAGGGCGGACTCGACACTTCTTCGTCACTGTCTTCGGATCCGCTTGACGCGAACCTTAAGAATGCTGTCATGACACAACAGTCAGCATTTAACCGCTATGAATACTTATCGTATAGAAATTATCTCTACCATTTTGGTCGCTTTGCATCTCGTGTGTGGCGTGCAACTTAGTGGCCAATAACAGACAGTGCAACCACTCGTCCCTTTGTTCCGTTGTGGCAGTGGCAAACTGAAGTGTGAGTTGTTGCTTGGTTTGCACTGAGAATCTGAACTTGCAACTTTTGTCGCGCTGTGATTGGCTGTTGTAGCTGCCGCGACGGATAACAGTGGCGTTGTCCTCTTTGAGCACTTTGGTGATGTCCTTTACCAGACACAAGTCCATCCAGAGCTTGAGTGAGTTCCTGCGCTTACGGCGGGGCGTGCCAGTGTCCGCGTCTGGGTCCACCACCAGTGCATGGCTGAAAAGAAGCAGTTTTATGGCTAACCAGCCGCCGTATTGCGCACTGAACTGCCACAACTCGCCGCGATGCAGACATTCGGGAAGCTCCATGACGGCGGTTGAGAACTGAGAAAAAAAATCAATTGAAAATGGGAACGGTCCTATTTTGTGTACCAATCTGAGACTTTTAGAAATCGGTCACGTCCTGCATGTTTCTCTGAGTGAAAAACGCAGCGCGAGTTGCGGCAGGCTTGGATTTGTTCACAGGTTTGGCGAGGAACGACGTGATGGATTGCGTTCCGGTCGGAGCACTGGCCTGGAGGTGAAAAAATAAAAATAAAAAGAGTAAAGTTAGTGAGAACAACTTCAACTTGGTTCTTGTGAAAACACTCACTTTTTCGAGTTCCTTCTCGTGGGGCCACTCAACCTTGACAGTCTTCTCGAAGAACGGCTCAACTGTTCCCCAGCTGAAGCGAATGATATTGGGGAATATAAACACATTGTCCACGTGGTTTGTCAGCCACGTCTTCGTCCTGTCAAGACACAACGTCCGTCAGTACACAACCATATCATATCACTTGACACGGCGTACTTTGGGTCACTGGGATACCCGGAGCCAAAATCCGTGGGAAAGTCGAGCGCTGGGCTCTCCCATTTCCAGTCGCTGATCACACGGTCGCGTGTCACCTTGGCCGCGATACTCGCCGCACTCACCACCTGACAGTAACACAACTTGATAAATTCCTCCTCATCTCTATGCAATCAACCAATGGTCTCCGCACCTTGAAGAGACTGTCGGCTTTCTTCTCGACGCGGAACTCGATGGTGCCGTTAAAGTGTTTGGTCAAAAAGCTCTGATACCAGCGCGGGTCGCCCACCGTATCCACAAACACTTTTTTCACCACAGCCCCTTTCTTCTGCACCTCGTTGATCAACTGAATGGCTGCATCGCGTGACATTTCGTTTAAGTTGCTGGTCTGGCGCTGCATTTTGTTTGAGATTTCGGTTGCCGAAATGAGGCGAACGATCCATCTGCCCAATTGCAAATGGTTAGCACCATACAAATTTCCAGTATATTGCAACGTCAGCCACGTACCCGAGACCTTCGGTGGATCGCATCTTCTCAAATAGTTGCGCTCGGTTCTCGGCGCTCAGCGCCTTCGAGTCGTCGAAGCCCAATGCGCTCATGGCGTCGTTGTCGGCTACGGGCCAATAGGCGGCACCGTAGACCATGGGACCCATGACCGGGCCGCGACCGGCTTCGTCGATGCCCAACATGACAGGTACCCCATCGAGGCAACTGGCGGGGCTGTCGCTGGCGAGCAACACCGTGTGCTGCAGATTCGGCCTGTCGGCGGTCATCTTTTGTTTTGCCGCGGGAATGGAAATAAAGACATTTGATTGGCTGAAACCTGTTTTGTCCAATTAGTATCAAATTGTGATGCTGTTTTTGCCAAGCGATGTAGAGTCAGAGACTCAGTGCAGGGTCTGGAACTTGGTTTGAGTGGGTGTGCATGTAATCAGTCATCCACGCTCAGATGCGAGTGAGAATCCGCGTGAACCCTTTGAGATGATGGAGCGGTTTCAGATCGAATGGAATGGCACCGAGACACTTGGCACCGCACCGAACGTCGCAAAACCCTTTAGCGGATGCTTTGACGTCTTTGTCGACTCTGCCACCTGGCTGCGGTCGAGCGTAAACACCAGCAGGCACTACACAGCTCAAGACCTCTTCGCGAGCTCACCTCTGCGGTGCTGTTGAAGTCAACTTTTGCGGGGACAGCAAAGCGAGCGAGCATGAGGCTGGAAAGGATTGGATTGAAATATTTGACGTGAGCAGGGGGCCAGCTGGGCGCGCGTGGCACACGCAGTGCAACGCAGCAATGCTTGAAGCAAAGGTGAAGAAGCTGCTCGGCCGCATGGAGAGAGAAGCGGAAGACCGACGAGCTGGTGCGAAGTACTATTTGATCACGAGCGGTGCAGGCTTGTCTGCATCATTCTTCGTGGCTCAAACCATGTGCGTCCGGATGCAGGTGCTGAGCTGATTCCAGCGCGGACAGCCTGCACCGAATTGTTGTGGAGGCACCTCGGGGGTGGCTGATTTTTCGTGTCGAAACGGGTGCCGTCTGTTAGCGGTCGGTGAAGTGAATGTAACGATGGCATTTACCACAAAGGACTTTAATCCGCCACGGCTGACGTGGCTGAGCGAGGAGCCAACGTCTCTCCAAGACGAAAAATATCCGTTGCTTTCAGGTCATCGCAGCGGTGCTGGGATAGAGAGGAACAAGAGGCGGCATTCGGTCAGGGCTCCCGATTATGGCATGGTGAAAAAAATAATGATCATAAAAATTGGCTCATTGTTTATGGCATCGGTTTTGTGTGAAGACAAATTATTTATGACGAGAGGATCCAGCAGTAATTGCGTATGAAAAATAACACGAAATTTTTTCCAGTATTTTGCAAAACCTTGGTAGCAGCATACAAACTTTCAGTTAAACGTTTTCCCAGTATTAGTGCATTATTTATGACCGTGTATTTTGGCATCGCATAATTTATTTTGTCAATTTTTGGACGGATGTCATCATTTATGACCCTGCTTAACCTCTAATAAATAAAAATGCCATAATCGGGAGCCTATGAACAGCGGCCGTTGCTTTTTACTGCGATCGTCCTCACTCTGTTAGCGGCGCCGACTTGCTGGAGGCAGGCCCATGACTCATGGCATGAGCTTATTTCACAAATTATTACACCCAGCTGATCCGCCTCGACCAGGGCAACATGCCCAGCAGAATCTGAATCCTGCATCCTGCAAGCTCACCAGACTGCGCTGGCAAACATTTCGCGACGGCTCACCAGATTTGCAGGTGTCCGCGGCAGCAGGAGCAGCTTACAGTAATCGAAGCAAACAAGGAAGGCTCGCAATCATCAGAGTAGGAGCCGACCAAAAGCTGTGCGCTTCACAGCAGAGGAGAGCACCAAATTTTGCGGCGGGGCTGCAGTGGAGCTCTTGGCGCGGATTTTTCCCGTTTCGAAATTTCAACGTGGCGGCAAGTCCATTGCAGTGGCACTACACGCAACGCGACAACAATCTGACTTTCAACCAATCCCTGAATTTACATCCGTTTAATGTCCAATACAAAAAGATAATCCAACACCTAACCCCAAATACGGAATAAAGTCAGAAAGGCGGGGTGGAAGAGGCGCGACGGTGAGTAACGCCGAGTCTGAGCTCCCTCTTACCCGCCACGGCGCTGACACACAAGCCAGCGCTGCGCTGCCCGCCCAGGACTCCGCTGCCGCGATGGTGGCCTCCATTCGCGAAAACCTCGGCAATCCGTGACGTCCAGTGGCGCTCGCTCGAGATACTAGAACAGCAGCAGCAGCAGGATGCCGAACAACAAAATGTCCAGCTCAGCCATGGGCGGACGCATGCGACCGATCCGCGCCACGCCCGAGGCACTAGCAGCGCAGGCCTCGCAACACGTGCCGCAGCTTGTGGTGCGCCCCACCAACCACGGTGGCGAGACACTACAGGTTGCCATGGGCGGCACCGCTATTGAACGCTCCATGGTCAACGTGGGCTCCATTGCCGTGTACCACGTCAAGCCCGTAATCTCCACTGACAACAAGCTAGGTAAGAAGACCACCATCTTCGCCGTCCACGTGCAGAACGCCATCACCGGCCGCAGTTGGGTGGTGCACCGCCGCTTTTCGGACTTCATGATGCTTCGTGGTCTGGTAACCGAGCACTTCAAGCTTTTCGGCGACGAATTCCCACGCATTTCGGGTCTCGTGGACGAGCTCTACTTCCCCAAGAAGCACAAGTTCCGCCACAACATGGGCAAAGTGGTCGAGCATCGCTGCGACGCCTTCCTCGAGTACCTTATGGGTCTGCACCGCCTTCTCATCTGTCAGAACTACCTGGTGCGTCGTGACATCAGCCCCATCGGTCTCTCTATCTTGCGTGGATTCCTGGGTAGCGCAATCGTACAGGACCCGAGTCACAAGGCCTACACGTTCCACAAGGCAATCCTTCCCATTGAGCTCAACCCGGCCGATCGTACGCCTATCAACCAGTGCGGATCTCTGACGACGGTGCTGGAGGACGACGCTGAGTACGAGGTGGAGGTTGAGGATGCCGAGCCTGAACCGGAGGCTGAAGCGGATATTTCCTCGCGCGACGGATCTACTGGGGGAACAGACTCGCTGTCGGAGGATATGAGCGACGGAGAGGACACTGAGGAGGAGCTGATGCGCATGTCGGAGATCGTCGACCGGCGACGCTCGCACAAGTACGCGCGCAACCGCCGCGTGCTGCTCTTCCTCCGCAAAGACGGTGTGTCGGCAGAGCCGGAAGGCCCCAGCACTGACTCTCCCACTAGCTCGGACGATGCTCCCCCGTGCACCCCGCGTCCTCGCGACCGTATCCACACAGAGAAGATGTACGTGCGCGCCTCCGAGATGCTGCGACCGTCTGAGATGGTGCGCATGTCGGAGATGGCCGGCAAGCCGATCTCTGCATAACCGACTGACGACATCTTACCAAGTTTTGCCGCTGATCTTCGCCAGCACTGTCGCCATCGCACCCCATGCCTTACCCGCATGGCAACAAACAGACAGCAAAGGAACTGACCTGCGAGATGGCACGCAGTGGCTGTAGCCAATATACAGCAGCACGACTGAACTAATTGAGAGACGCAACACCACCGACTGGGGGTGGTACAGCTGCGCACGGAAGCGAACTGAAGCTCCTCGACGCACATCAAAACCCATTGCACCCGCGGCTCTCCATGCATTTAGACTGCATAGAAACACTATCACTATTTAATATCATGAGCGTTCAATGTGCTCCTTCCTTTAGTTCATACAGCCTTCATGTAGACTTGATGATTAATTCTGAGCCAAGCGGAGTTCAACGTTGTCAGTACACTGAATTAACACGAGCTTAATCGAATCCGATTGGTCAAAATACCTCATCAAACGTCCTATCTCATTTCCACCAATCGTCTTGCGTGGCATAGCACCTCATCCGAATGCGCGCCACTCCACCAAAAACGGCGGCAAACCCAAAAGATGACGCTGGGAGTGAAGGAGAGTGTGAGCGGCAAGCTGTACCGCCTGACAGCGGACGATGCCGAGCAGCGCGTGTGTGGTGGCAAAGGTGCAGTGTATCTAAGTGGCCCCAAGGTGGTGCTGCGTTGCTGTGGTAAGACGAGCATCGTGGCTACACGTCAGACCAAGCAGAGCATCTTACGGCAGGGCGACGTGTTGCTACTGGGACTACGCGACGCCTTCTACGCCAACGGGACGCTCACTAAGTACGAAGTGGTGGATACGGACGCTGCACCGCCGAAGTTGGCGCTTAACGTGTTGCCTACGCGTGTGCCGAGCATCACAATGAGTTCTGCAGCCTCCAGTCGACCTGTTAAAGCCAAGCGACTGCCAATGGCTACAGGCACACGACTTGTGTCTTCGTTCTTTGCCAGGAGAAACGCCAGTCCAAGTCCCAAGAAACAGGAGAAAAAGGTCGTGCAAGTGGTGGATATTGACGAAATTACAGCTTCCAGTACAGCTGAAGATGCTGAAGAGGAGGAAGAACTGGCACCGACAAAGAGACGACGTGGCAAACGCACACGTGCAATTGTAGAGTCAGATGACGAGGCAGATACCAGCACTAAAGACATCAAGATGCAGGGCTTGACAGTGGACTCAGATGTGTCATCACCAAGAGAAGATGATATTTTTGAGAAAGATCTGGAGAAATCGACATCTGCTGTGAAAGATTGGATGGCAGCTTTTGGACGTAATGGAGTTAAGAAACACAAGTCGGACAACAGTGTGGGTTCGGATGGATGGAGGAGTAGGAAGGAGGAAGTCAAGGGGAAGAAACGCACGGAAGCCAGGAGGTTCACGTACGAAGACAGGAACGACTACGACGACTCAGATGAAGACGAGCATTACTCTCGAACCCATGATGAAGTCGGTCAGTTGCTGGAGGAGTGTGAAGGGATTGCACGGAAACTGCGCCAATCGGTGCGAAACTGGTCGGGTAACTCGACTAAATCGACGTCGTCGAGTCCTTCGACGTCACCTGGTGATGTGACGGACGAAGAGGAGGCGGGGCACATGTCGTTGGCGTCGATCAATGGAGACGATCGACGCGTGATCACACAGGCAAACATCCCGGATATCTGCGAGACGCTCGAGTTGAAGCCGTATCAGGTGGTTGGCGTCAATTGGTTGTTGCTACTGTACGAAAACAAGGTGTCTGGCGTCTTGGCGGACGAGATGGGACTTGGCAAGACAGTGCAAACGATTTCGTTCTTGCTGTATCTCAAGTCATTGGAGCAGTCCGACAAGAGTGCGGCTGGCCCCCATCTCGTCGTTGTGCCTGCAAGTGTGTTGAACAACTGGACCCGCGAGTTTTCGTGGATTGCTCCGAAGCTGCGTATCATCAAGTACCATGGATCGAAGGATCATCGTCGTGAAATTGAGGACACGCTGACTAGCGACGATTTTGACATCATGCTCACCACCTACGCGTATTTTGAGCGCGATTCGTCCCAAGAGGAGCGTGCGTTCTTGCGCAGCTTCCAGTTTGGCTACATGATTTTGGACGAAGGCCACAGCATCAAGAACTCAAACACTTCACGATTCAAGCGTATTACCGCACTGCGTGCGCGCACCCGATTAGTTTTGAGCGGCACCCCAATCCAAAACAAACTTAACGAGCTGCTGACGATGCTAAGCTTCCTCATGCCGAGGATGTTCGACCACGGCTCGGATGAGCTGTTGAGCTTTTTCGACGGAAGCGAAGAGAAGAAGTGCGAGAAGGTGCGCAAAATCTTGGCTCCATTCATCCTACGACGGGAGAAGAAGTACGTGCTGAGTCAGCTAGTGCCGAAGACTGTCTCCATCGAGCACCTCAAGGTGGGCGAGGAGCAGCGCAAGGCGTACACGGGGTTGCTCGAATCCGTCATTAAGCGCAGGGAGGCCCAAGCAGCTCGAAAGGCTGCAGCCAAGGAACGCAAGAAACGCAAGGATTACAAGGCCGATCGTCAACTGCGGGAATTGACGAGCAACTACGTTGAGCCACGTGACGGTGAACCTAGTGCCATTTCCATTTTTACGCAGTTGCGTAAAGCTGCGAACCACCCGGTGATGCTCCGCAGACATTTTGTGTCAGACGAAGTGTTGGAGACCATGAGCAGATGCTTACATCGAGCAGAGGCCTTCGGCGACCAATGCTCCATAAGCAGAGTACGCCAGGAGCTCGAGTCCTACAGCGACTTTGAACTGCACGATCTTTGCGTGCAGTACGAAGCGATCGATGAGCTTCGCAAGCTGCAACTGCCAATGGAAACTATCCTGGCATCCGCCAAGTTTGACTACTTGCGAACATTGCTCCCTAAGCTTCAGAAAGAGGGCCATCGCGTTCTGATCTTCTCGCAATGGACGAAACTTCTGGACTTGCTGGAAGTGCTCATGAGTCACATGGAGTACCGTTATCTGCGGTTGGATGGATCCACCGATGTCCAGGAACGACAGGGACTCATCGACACGTACAACGAAGACAAAAACATCTTTGTCTTTTTGCTGTCTACGCGCGCGGGCGGTCTCGGTATCAATCTTACTGCTGCAGATACAGTTATTCTGCACGACCTGGATTTCAACCCAACTGCTGACGAGCAGGCTTGTGATCGTTGCCACCGAATTGGACAGACCAAGCCTGTGTCTATCTACAAGCTTGTGTCGGAGAAAACGGTAGACGAAGATATCTACGAACTCGGTGCGTCTAAGACGGAACTGAACCACAAGATTTTGGACAAACTCAACGCCCACGGGGATGGGACGAAGAAGGGCAAGAAGTCTGACGCAGTTACCGTAGAAATGTTGCTGGCGTCTGTCATCTCGGACTACAAAAGTGCACAGATGGAAGTTGAGCAAGAATGAAAAGCAGAATAAATAGTGGTGAGTGGCTGCATGTAGAATGCTCGTCGTCGTTACAGATGCTGTGGATACTGTGATGCTCTCAGCAGGGGGAAACTAACGTTATTGGTACCAGGAATTCTTCGTTCGTCGTTACAGACGCTATTTGGGGCTCTCAGCCTACCTTGACATGTCCTTAGGTGATGGATCGCTTCCCCGCTTATCGCCGAACTGTTGCCATGGTGAAATACCAAGTGTGAGAAAGATATCAACATCACCACGACCAGTTTTGCTACAACCGTACCAAGCGACTGGAATTTCTCGAACTATTTCCGCTACCATCCGCGTTAGGAACAAACTGCAAAAAGCAACAAAAATACGGTTAGTCAGCTGGAAGTGTTCAAGCAGGGGTGGGGAGATAAACGTACGATGCTGTTGCTCTCGCGTCGAGCCATCTCCTCCTCGGATTCCTCCGTCAGAGGAGGAAAAAGCGGTGCTTCACGAAGGTTAAGCGTCATATCTTCGCTGTATTTGTCATCAGAATCGAAGTCGTCGTCTTCTTCGTAATCGTCCAAATCGTCGGTCACACCCAGTCGAAGACTCAGCAGCTCCGTTGTCTGTCGGATCTGTTCTACCATGGTAGTGATTTCAGCCAAGGCGGACGGGATCAAATCTAGCGGCAATCCCGAAATTCTTGGGTCGATAGTTCGCCGAGGGCCATCAAGTGTTCGTCGAGGCCCCGGTGGGGGCGATTCTGTAGCACCTGGATTGCTCGATTGTCGCGAAAGCCCTGAACTCTGGCGATGCGTAATTGTCGGCCGCTTCGGGAACAAGTTTCGAGCACTGGAACTGCTGACTGGTCGTGAAAACTGAGCCAAATCGCGAGTGCTATCACCATAATGCGGTTCGAGCCAGGGTTTGCGGCCTTCCGTACGCGAGTCTTCACGTGCTGAAGGCCGAATGCGCGCTTGTCGTGGAACCACGACACGTGATTTGCGGCGTACAGGCTTGGACGCACGGTCAGCGATTTCTTTGAGTTTGTCTCCCAGCTTCTTCGCACGATAGATGGTGCGCAGTGACACGGACATCCGCCGCTGCTTAAGTGATTTCTCCACGACTAACGTGAGCTGGTTGTGCACCTTCGCCTTCTCAGTTGGGGACTGGATGTTCATGTTGTCGAGCTGTCGCTTGATCACAGTTCGCTTCATACGCTCACCGAATTCTGGATACTCGGCAGCGATCTCATTAAATGTATGCTTGCTGAGGACGTTGAGATCGCAAATGTTGACGGCGCGCACGGTGTTTGTACGGCGCACATCAATGACCAAAGCCGTCTCTCCAAAGAAGTTTCCATCTCGCAAGTAAATACGTTTCTCCGAGTTGTCTGGATCCGGAATCAAAATCTCTACGAGGCCTTTGCGAACGATGAACATCTCTTTACCGATATCGTCGCAGTAGATGATCGTGTCGCCTGGCAAGTACACCGCCGTTTCCAAAGCAAGGCAAACTTTACCCAAAAACCGCGAGTCAGATCCAGCGAAGAATGGGACGGTGTTCAACAAATCCTTGTACAAATGCAGCGCGATGGTCGTCTTGAGTGGCTTGGAAATACCGACCTGGTTCAGCAGCATCATGTCTGAATATGCGCGTTGCTGTCAAATAGTAAAAAGTGGTAAACGGGTTAGCTGATTCGGGGATATCAAAAGGTGGAGAAGAACGTACGTTGATCCAGAGGTAATCGTAGTTCCTTCGAACGCGATGCTGCAGCTCTTCTGGAAGCTCGTAGTATTTCATCTCGGCTTTGATCATGTCCATCCGGTTGCGGAATTGAGCCTTTTGCTGGTCCCAACTCATCAGCAGAGCAAGAATATTGCCGAAAAAAAAGGACGAAAACACTGTTCCTAACATGAACACGGTGATACTCGTGTAGTACAGCTCGATGGTCGCGTTCACTTCGGGATTTTGCAGCCTCGCTATAATCGAGTACGTGGTGCTCTCGCCGATCCCAAGAAACATGAGCATGATGATATGAACGCATTGGACATACATCGGTGCCAACTGTGATTCACAACATTAAGCGATGGTTTAGACTGGTACCAGTTTGTGATTTTCGATATGGAGTATTCACGAACCTCTTCTTCGGTGCAAACTGGTTGACCCCGCATGTCGTAGCATTCGTTGAACAAACTTGCCCACAAACACGCAAAGAGATGCAGGCCCATAGCGAGACCTAGAAAGCTGACGATGAGGTTGTAGTACTTGGCATATTCGCGGAGATATTTCAGCAAGCGTCCGATACGTAGCAACTTGGGGATCTTTTGGAGCTTGACGATCTTTAGAGACTTGCCGGAGGATGGTACAAAAAGCACCAAGGGGAAGTTGGAGACCAGGTCCACGATAAACCACGAGTGAAAGTATTTTCGCGCTACTTTCGATGGATCCATGACCACCTCGCCATTGGCCACAATACCCGTCCGCAATGTCATGACCATATCTGTCAAAAGTAATAAGGGTTAATTAAGGGTTCGAGTTTTTTTACGACTACGTTGGTAAAAGACTTACCGGCGATAAAGTAGACATCGATAAAAGTGTTCATGCCGTTCAGCCTACTCCAGTCAACGAACTGGAAGCCGATAATGAACGGGATCTGTAGACAACAAGTAGAGTGAGTATCTGAGCAAGCAGTGATGTTTTATCTTCTGCAGTACTTACCATCACGCAGACATACAGAACCAAACACACAGTCAAAACTTCCCACGCTCGACGCAGCTTGGAATTCGGGTGGATCATAAAGCGGCTTGTGTTGAGCTTCCGGTCGTGGTAAATGTCGATGGTATGCGCGTTCATCGACTTGGCCATCACCGCCAATTTGCCGATCATCTTCCAACTTCGCCGTTTGTAGTTATCTTCAGTATATTCGATTGCTTTGATCGTCTCATTTGCTGGATCGTTTGTTTGTCGCGTTTGCTCCGCACTACGTTCAATCATTTCTGCTGTAGGTGCACTGATCTCGGGTAGCACGGGACCTAAAGGTGTGCTCTGGTCTGTTGTTGCAACTGGAAAAAGGTTTGACGTAACTTGAGTCACAAGTACCGCTTCTTGTTCTGGTGTGGATATCTCAGCGTTACCTGGAGAAGTACTTGAGGCCTCTCTGATCGCTGTTTCGCCTTCTGGTACTACGCGGCTACTCGCACTGATGTCACTACTTGTTCCCTTCATACTACCCATGTTTGCAATGCTGCTACTGGGCGATTCTCGAATCGACTGAAGATTAGACACTTGTCTTGTCTTGCATTTCAGCGTTGCAAGTTGGTGAACGCGTCCCTACATAGCACCAAGTTGAACCGAGTCGAGTCGTTTTGCCATCAGAAATAAACTCTGGCACCTCCGTCCACATCCTTGAAACGGACCACGTTAGACAGATTCCGAAACATATTTAGACCTTTCGGAAAACTATGACATGAAAACAAAATAGAGCAGGAATGCAAATGCAATCTATGGTTTCTATTATCCTAAGTGTCGATTTAGTAGATCGGATCTACAGCACGCACTCGAACCATTTGACAGGTTTCTTTGCCGAGCTAAAGAGCCCGTCTCCGTTATAAAATGTGGTGTCGGCGTGGTTGAGATGCGTCACGTAGAACTGGTCGTTGTAGTGGTCACCGAACTGGTCAAGTGGGAGGCCACCAGCACAGCTCTGGAACTCAACCATACCGTCGTTCTCGTCCGACTTGTGAGGAAGTGCAGCGCCCAACAGCCAATACATGGGCTGGTAGATTGAAAACAAACCCGAGTACGAGTTGCTGCACATTGCTGCGTGAACACGAGTCCGGTAGACTTCTTGAGCTGCTTCATAGCCGTCGTTTAGTCCCGTAGAACTGAGCTTCCCACCTTGATATGCAAGTGACTTGGTAGCTCCAAATACTGGACATTGGCCCGAGAGGTTGCCAATTGTCTCCATGATAACAGTATGTTCACCAGCACAAGCTTCTTGGGCATAGTCAGAGCCCATACTTCCTGACATCGGAGGACTTGTAGCAATCCATGAACTACTATTTGCGAGAGTACATTTGCCGGTGGCGATGGCACCAGCCAGCATGAGTCCGCCCATGGAGTGTGTGACGACGATCGTGTCTGCGATTTCAGTTGGTGAGCCTGAGGTCGTCACTGAAGCTGCAAGGTCGCACATGATCTGCTGTTGGATGTCGTTGTTCCAGCCAGTCTCCTTGGAGTTCCAGATCATGTACTTGAAGTCGGTGCAGCACGGTGCATGGTCCGTTAAGTTGCCCCAGTAGTAAGTGAACGAGTCCTGAAGTTTTTCCTTGGCGTAGTCAACACCCAGACCGTGAATAAAGAGACACGGACGCGGTGTCGATCGACAGGAGCATGTAGTCTCAGATAACACGATACCTGAGCCAAAGTCCAAGCTTCGGGACTCACTCTCAGGGATCACATCTCCAGTCAATAAAGCAATCGATGTCTCCGTCACCGCTGTGGCGTTTATCACCTTCTTACACTTGGTATCGACCTTGGGCGCCGTAATCTCCACACGTTTCTTCAAATACTTGACTCCAATCTCCACGTCACTGCCGTAAACGTGAACACTCGACGAACCGGACGCACAAACTGCCAGATTGAGTCCTTTGAAGGTGACCTTGAAGAGATTTCCCGGTGTACACTTAATCTTAGCACCGTCCAAAGTAGCGTTTGCAACTGGTGTGGCGTCATTAAGTGCTGGTAACATGTCGTTAAGAGGTGGTAGAGCCTTGGATTCCACACATTGAGACGTCGACGATGTGCTTTGAGTCTGTTCCGTCTCGGACGTGGTAGTCGTCGAGTAAGCGACACCGTCGACCAGCATGTACCGGGTCAGGGTCTTGCCTTCAGTGAAGTCTACGTATCCGTCGTACATGACACTGAGACCGTCTTTTGACACAATGGGGTTGGCGTACACGTCGAACTCTAGTTGGCCGTAGACCTGCATGGAGCCGCGTTTAAGTCGGAAGTGGAGCTTCAAAGACGGCCATTCCGTGTTGCTGGTACGGAGATCACCATGGACAGTTCCTTTGCCCTTTTGAGCCGCGGAGACTGTGGGAAACGCGAAAACGACGAAAGTGATGCACACGACTGCAATGCACCGGAGAGGATGAGTGGGTGACCACATAGTGCTGGTGATACCCAATGCTTTTGAGTTAACCAGCAAAATGTGTTGTGAGCTGTAAACAGCTGTCCGCGGTAAGTTCTGTTTGACCGTGCGGTTCGTCTGGGGGATAAGGGGCAAGAATTGTATGGTCACTGTCGAAAACGTGGTGGATGCGTGTTCCAGACGTTTGTGCTCCAAATTGCAGTCTTACACGTTGCATGTTGCTGTCCGCCGGTCGATTTCCACATGACATCACGCTGTACGGCAGCTCGCGTCACAGAGCGAGTCTCATTTTTGGAAGGTCAAGCCTTGGTTTGCACTGTTCTGGAGGTTGCAGAGCACCGCGTAAGGCACGAGGAGTGCAATCTCCCCCCTTTGTTGCTAACGATACCCCGGGCATTAGTGATGACGCTGATAAACCGTCGATTGATGCAACTTTGCCAGTGTGTCTTCATGGGCTTTGCCTCGAAGATGAACACGTTTTCGATTCCAATTTACCAGATGCCCTCGATCATTATCCTTGCCGGTGGCTTTTGGCTTGGGAAACTCCTTCAAGCCTTGAACCAATGAGTCTCTTTGAGTCAAGGCTTGACGTTGATGCCGGCAGAAATCGACGAGTTGTAATTGATACGGTTGCCCAAGACACCAAACGGAGATTTGCTCGTTATGAGACCTGCGCTTCGGTGCGAGCGTGGCCCTTCGTTGGTTGTCTGACGAATAGTGAAGCAACGTTGGACCAACGAATACCCTTCAGATGGGCTGGCCAAAGATGAGCAGTTACCTCAGCAAAGCTGCTGCTTCTTTCCTTACTTCGGTGGAGATCGTTGAATTTCAGCGGTCCCGCCATTGCGCTGTCTGCAAGGTGCAGACGGCTAGCGTTACTTGCAGACACAAGCCTCGCATCCCTTGTTGAACATGATGTTCTTCAAACGTGTACAGTACAAACCACGAGGTACTCAACATGTTCAACACGCACAAGCGCTGGACTTGGTCCGAGGATCTCGCTCGGACCAACGAATACCCTTACCGGTAAGCAGCTTAACTGGACGCCATTCATGCAGGACTGGCTGCGAGTCGCTTTGACACTTCTGCGGTTAACGCCAACCAGTCATGATGCTTTGGGTAGTGAGAGCCCATCGAAAAAAATGGCGGCGGCTCGAAGGAAGCACTTTGACCATGACGATTGACAAACACTCTTGAAGAGAAAGTTGCCTTTTAGTACAGATTTAATAAAAATGCAGCTTCAACCAACACCAGATGCAGTAATCGTTCTCCTTGCCCGCAGAATCGGAGGTCCAGCCGTCGGAAAACGCTAGTGCACCGTATCCTCACTGAGCCTCAGTGCTGACAGTAGCCAACGTCAACCTGGTCGCGGGCACAGACGCAAACCAACCTGCGTTGCAGAATCGCCAACGCGAATCGGCGATTTGGAAATGGATTTGGCGACCGGGAGCATACAATATCCACCAGGCATGCCGTATTTCGCATGTAGAGAAACACGGCAGATTATTTTCCGGGTCGGATACGGGCAGGGCCTGGAAATGGGGTCTGGTGTTCAAAAGGCAACTATGTAAGAGATCTGGCTACCAAAGAGCAGCTAAGCCCCTCTGAGGGTGAGGTTGAATATCAATGAAGGCGATGCGGAGTTGTACGATTCTAAAAGCGATCATGGTGCCTATTCAGGCGCGTAGGAGGTGTCGGATTATCCTTCCTAAAACGATCCTAAACGTCCTAAAATGTCCTAAAAATACCGACGAAAATTACGGTACTGGAAGTACATTACACGGCAGTGGTTAGGACAGGACAACCAAGATTCCAGGATTGAGGCCAATTCCAGCGGAATTTGCTTTCCAGTGGAATGGCCGATCCGCTGCCGCGTACTGCCTGCAATTCCAGCGGAAATTCGGCCATATTCGAGCGGATTTCATCCTCCCGCATTCAGGCAGGCAGCGGATTGATCCAGCGGATTGATCAATTTGTGCCTTTATTATACGAAGACATATTTTTCAAATAGAGACCCGAAGCAAATTACGTTCATGGTGTAGACTAACGTGAAGTACGCACCGTTCGAGACATACGCGAGTATGCGACCACCGCGACGTGTGCGTCCACCGCGACGTGAGCGACCACCGCGACGTATACAACCACCGCAAATATTGCGGCATACGCGACGTAATGATCAGATCAGGCCCCGGGAAAAAATAACTGAATACCAATAATTATTGTATTGGGTTGCACCAATATATTATTATTGGAAGTTGCTATTATTTGCTAAGCTCAATATAAATTGAACTGCTCATATGAAACTGAAACTGGGGAATGACCAGCTCCTTGTGCTACAATCCTCTGTTTTATCATATCCCCTACGAGCAAATACTGCGAAAGCAGCAAACACTACAACGAATGTATATGAAGTAGATAACGACTTCTCCAACGAATGTGAATGCTGTTAGAGTCTAACAGTTAGACAACAACTTCTCCATCTCTTCCGGCGATGTACCTGAGGTAGTCGTGCCACATCTTTCACATGTGGCGATCAAGACATTCAAGGACGAGTTGGCCAGCACTGTTAAAGTTGCTGACCGTTTCCACTTTACTCAGCCACTAGCCACAAACCAGAACGCCGCGACCATGTACCGCGGAATGGACAACGAATGCAGACGATACTTTGTCCAGACGGTTTGGTCGCCGTAATTAATCCCAAGACTACGAGGCAGTCATTTAGTATCTGATCAAGGCCCCGGGAAATACATATTGATAGTGTATTGGCCTAAACAAGAAGGAATAATAAATGATTGTTGTTGAATCTTTCCAATAATAATATATTGGGAAATACCAATATATTGGCATCGTGCTTGCTGCACCTTCCTCTTGACATTGTGACTCAACGTCCTTCTTACCGCATCCTCTCTACTAGAGCGCTCTCGTTGCTAATGCGTGATCTCGTCTTGAAAGGAGTCTATCGACGCACTTGAGCTAAGCTGAACCAACGCACTGTCGGAACAGGGCAATTTTCTACAGGAATATTATCTTATCCAAAGTGAGCTTCTTGGGGGCAACACGGCCCTCGAGTAGACGCATGTTCATTTGCAGAGACGGATCAGATTGCCTCCCTCTACAACTCAATATACGTTCGCTTTTGAGAGTTTTTCCCAAAACCAGTACCAGTCCTGGGCTCTATTCCTAGGATCCCAGAACCAGTACCAGGGGTCCGCAAATGGTTATGGACTATGGATGGAAGGGTCAAAATTTCGCTTCCATCCATTAAGGGGCCATAATCCATAATGGAAGAAACCCATAGGCCTTGAAGATGTATCAGTGAGCATCACCCAGAGAGCATTCTGACGGAGCTTATCTGTAGCAAACTTTTGTCTTATTCCTACCAAAGGGGTTCTATAATGTCAAACAGTCAGTCCTTGCATTGAGTAGGTGGCGGAAGAGATTATGTGAAGCAGATGAGGGATGCAGTACGTCACACTTGCTATTTGTATTGGGGGACTATGGGTTTGCTTCAATTTTCCCGCTTCCATTCATTATGGCCATTGCGATGGCCATACCATTGGTTTCTACGTACCCTGACCAGTACCAGTACCAATTCAAAAGTAGAGTGGTCCACTTTTATTTAGACGGTTTCTACGCATCTGTGTTGATCATCTGCAGGCGCCGTGTTCGTCCCCTTCTCCAACAGCTACGCAACCAAGGCAGAGCGTCAACGTCAAATCGGTCCCGTTCTTTCTGGTGGACTCCCGATCCACTTGCCGCGAACGCATCTAGCCAAGCTAACGCGTTCAGCACCATCACCTCGAGTGACAACAAGTGTGTCGTGAGCAACCCGAACGAGTCCATCACACCATCGGATCGGACCCAATGCCAAGCAGAGCGATTCCAACTAGAACGTCATGGACAACACGAACTGGATCATGGACCACGTCGTGAATAACAAAGACGCGTTCAACTACTGCATCCGCTGGGACAGCACGAAAAAGTTGTCGAAGATCGTAGCGTCCAAGTTTCAAGCCATGTTGACTCGTCAGTT
Source organism: Phytophthora quercina (assembly GCA_014706105.1). Classification (NCBI taxonomy): domain Eukaryota; phylum Oomycota; class Peronosporomycetes; order Peronosporales; family Peronosporaceae; genus Phytophthora; species Phytophthora quercina. The sequence continues at coordinate 41,495 of JACBOW010000029.1, read as the reverse complement.
CAATGCTTGGAACAGGTGGCTCTTTGGCTACAACTGCCGGCCCTATGATGAGATCACTGTGAACGTTGTGGGCTTTGCCGTCAAGGACCGCAACCTCCTGGACTGGAGCGATGATTCGCTGGGCAAGATCTACGAAGGTGACCTTGACGATCAAGGAGTCCACTAGTGTCCGCAGATTCGCTAACACTTCTACGATGCTTGGAGCAGTTGATGGACCAATACGAGCGCTTGCGCTGCTGAGCCTTTTTGACTTGTTTGTGCAGCTCAAGCAAGGTCTGGAGGGCAGCTTTGCTATGACTTTGGCCAGGCGGTGAGCCTCGGGAACGTGTTGCAGATGATCGACAACGAGAAGCTCACGATCAACTGTCACGAGAATGGTCACGGTTTTGGATTTCCATACTTCTACGAGACGTCGCACATTACTTGCATCAGCTTCCCGGCGTGCTTGACACTGCTGACTAGAACCTTGCAGCGCTTGCTTGCGTTATAGCAGTAGTCGTGCATAAAGTACGTGGCGAGGCGACCGGTCTGGAACCGCTGCCCAAGTGACAGCTCTGTGGTCTCGTGAAGGGTTGCCAAGTCGAAAAGAGCTCTAGCGGTCGAAGTCATCGTCGTCGCAGATAGAAGATAACTGTTGTAGTGTCTTGAACCACACGGTGAGAAGCGTAGAAACTTTAAGCACCACGAAAGCTTTCATGAGCCAAGGAGAATAATGAGTTGTGTTGTTACATGCCGCCGAAACTACTGTTCACCGCATTTGCTATGGCAATTGGTCCTCGCAAGTGACACCGTCCTCGATAAGAACGGTCTAAATAATAGTGGACCACTCTACTTTTGGATTGGTACTGGTACTGGTCCTGGGAATAGAGCCCAGGACTGGTACTGGTTTTGGAAAAAAAAACTCTCGCTTTTGATGCATTCTGCGTATATAGTATTTGGCAGTGTAATATAGCGGATCGATGAGCAGCTAAAGCGTGCACTGCCACACACCCCAGGTTCCAGTGGATGACTTTGTTCCAGCGGAAGTGGCAATCCGCTGTTTCCTTCCAGCGGAATTGCAGTACGTAGGCTAGGACACTTCACTGGAAACACGTTACTATAGTAAGTTCTATATCCCCCAGTAGAATTGCGGTTGCTCTTTGCTTGTCTTTATTAGCACATTTGACCCAAACTGTCTTGGCACCTCTTGCAGCTACAGTTTTCTTAGGAACATACTAAAAAAACACGGCTAAAAAATAATAGCTAAGTAACATTAATAAACAAATGTCCCATCAGATCAACACTTACCGGTTTGATCGGCATTTAGTATCTGCGTGCAATTCTGCCCACATAAGTCCGAAGCACTCAAGCTTGAAACTTCTGAGCTGCTTCAGCTGCATCTTGATGAATAGTTTGTCCGTGGCGAGTTTTCATACGCAACGAAAGCTTGTGACGCCTCATAGAAAGCTGCATCCAAGTCGCTGACGCAGCAAACTTGTCGGAAGGAATGTTGTACTCAGCAGCAATTTCTTTGGCTTCTGTCTTTAACATGAAACGTGAAACAGGCACACCCTCCTGTCTCAAACCGTTAATACACTGTACTGTGTCGCCGTCGGCGTCCTTACTTAATACTGTACCGTCCCCACGTTTTCGCGCGTTGTGATGACGTGCCCGACCCGATTCACACGTCGCGTTAATCGATATCGCTGCTTTCTGCCATTTAGATAGTAACTTCTCCTTGGCCCGGTGTTCTGTCCTGGGTAACTCGCCACAGAAGTGCTTAATGCAGTCCTTGACCGTGTGACCCTTGTCAAGATAGTCGAGCCAGGCTTTTTTTTTACCACCGTAGGCGATAGAGACTCGCTTGTACTGCTTCCGCCGCTTGCCCTTTCCGGAGATACATGGTCGACCCATGCTTTGCTCTGTTGAGATGTGTCCCATTTGGTGGCTTACTTACACAGCAACGTACAATAACACTAATGACACAAGTTATTGTAGCGTTCAAAACCCTCTTTAGCTGATCAATCGTATTAAACAGGATAGGCAGATTAGTGGTTCCAGGGGAACTCCATGGTGCCGACAACTTAACCTCTCTGTTATAACGAAATCTTCCTTCTCCTACTCAAATCGTATCTACTCTAGCCTCAACCTTTGACAGGTTATGAGCCCAACGCAAGCCTCCGCCGCCGACGTCCGCGATTTTCCGCGCCTGAATGGCCAGAACTTCATAATTTGGAAGACCAGCATCACTGCGGCGCTCGAAGGCAAGAACCTTCTCGGTTTCGTCACCCAAGCAGACTACGCCGGCGAATCGGACCCCGAGTTCAGTGACGATGAAGACCTCGACCCTGCTCTCTTCGACGAGAATCAAGCCGTCAAGAAGACCCTGGACGAGATCGGAGCACCTGGTGCTGATCCGCCAGCGGACTCCTCATCGAGTGAGTCCTCAGAGAGCAGCTCCACGGCATCAGATGCTGACGGAGACGTCGAGATAGCCCAGGAGAACCTCCTTGTGCTCAAGACGCTCGCTGCCACGAAGCAGGATGAGCGCAAGCGAGCTGAGATGCTGAAGGCCAAGCGCCCCAAGCTGAGCTCGAGATCACTTCGCCCCATGGAAGCAAAAGCCAAGGCATTCTTGATCAAGACCATTGACGACTAACATGTCCTCGTGGTCAAGGATAAGGCTACTGCGTTTGAGATATTCCAAACGATCTGTAGCAAGTACGAAGGTGCTGCCGTACACGGTGACCCGTACTACATTCAGTCGTACCTCGTGACACTGAAGTATGAAGAAGGCTCGGACCTGACGGGCTTCTTCTACGAAATGGAGAACGCCATGAAGGCCACGGCTGAAGCTACTGACAGCGTAATGAGCGGCCGACAAAAGTCACTCTACCTGTACCACGCGCTGTCCACGGACTGGAAGTCAGAGATAAATGTCTGGAAGGGTACCAGGAAGTACACCTCGTACGATGACCTGACGCGCAACATTGAGACCAAGGTGCACCATGAGTTAGCGCGCAACCGCTACGTGCTCAAACAAGGGACTCCTGAATCCAGAGAGACCCGTGCTGAAAACGCTATGCAAGCCACGGTCCCTGAACCAGTACCAGCGACACCGAAGGAGGAGTCGGCACTTGTGTCGTCCCTAAGGTGCTCGTACTGCCGGCACGACAACCATGATGCGGTCGACTGCTACATCCTGCAGCGTCACTTCCAAAATGGCCAGGTCAAAGCTGGAACAACACTTCCTGCCAATTTCAAGCTGAAGCCACTACAGAGCTCTCAACGCTCGCATCCCTACAAGGGCAGCTACAATGGCAACGGAAAAGGAGGAAACCACCCTCGAAACAACAACAACAACAACAACAACGATAACAACAAGGGTGCTCGCAGCGGACAACATGGTGGAAACGGCAAGAGCCAAGGACGTAACGAGTTCCATGACCGTCGTAACCAAGACAACGACAACTCCAGTGAATATGGTATGGTTGCGATCACCACGCTCGACCTGAGTCGTGATGTGGAATCTGTGGTCTCACTGCAGAAGAAGTGAACCATGACCCAATGTGGACAGTCGACTCTGGCTGCACTCGCCACGTACGTTCCAACTCCAAGTGGTTCGGCAAATTGACTTCGTCCATAGGCAAGACCATCCCGGTTGGTGGAAACCTCCAGGTCCCCATTTAAGGAACGGGCTCCGTGACGATGAAGGTTGAGAACACCAAGGGAAAGGAGCAGGTCATCACGCTGCACAATGTTCTGTATGCCAAGGAGCTGAACCACAATCTCCTCTCCGTTAGCCAAGCTGTTGGTGACTCGTTCAAGATCAATTTCCCTAACGCCAAGAAGTGCGTTCTGTTCTCCGCCCATCGAATCAAGTTCGAAACCAAAACTGGCCATGACACTCGTCTGTACCAGTTCGAAGCACACCCGACGGACACCGAACAAGCCCATGCGGCCATTTCAGGTACGTCCGACAACATTATATTGTGGCACAAACGAATGGGTCACCCTAACTTTCGCATTATGCAGGATCTAGCAAAGACTGAACTCATCAAAGACATGGGACGGTGGAATTTCAACCCCAAGCAAGGCTACTTCTGCACCTCTTGCACCTACGCTAAGTCCCATCGTGACCCATTCAATAAACATACAGTTGAAAGGGCTAAATTTCCTCTTGAAAAGGTCCACACAGATATGGCAGGACCCTTGCCTGTTCAAACTCTGCCAGGATGTCAATATTTCCTGACGTTCATTGATGACTACTCGCGATATATGTTCATCTACATTACCAAGCGAAAGCCAGACCTGTATAACCGCTATGAAGATTTTCGAAAGAAGGCCCAAAACAAGTTCGTGCCGATGTTGGTCAATAGAATATCGTGAAAACATGTACGATGAAGAAATTCGAAACCTCCAAAGCGGCAACGCTCGTGAATATGAAAAACTTGGTCGAATTATCTTCGAGAAATACAACACCCATGCTCAGTTCACCAACGCCTATACTGTGGCGTCAATTTAGAAAGCTCTCGTTCTTTCGAGTGCATGCGCACACTGCTTGAAAGAACGAGAGCTTTCTTAATTAATGGGGACGTACCGCATGTACTATGTGTCAAGCATGTTGTAGACCTGCTCAACGTGACGCCAAGCTCTATAACAAACAACATCACTCCCTACGAAAAATGGTTTAACTGAAAACCATTCGCTCACTACATCAAGGTGTTTGGTTGCTCTGCATATGCACACATTCCCGAGTTATACTGGGACAAACTCGAAAACGAGCAAAGAAGTGCATGTATCTGTGAATTCCACATAACAAGAAATGATACAGACTCCTGGATACAGCAGAGAATCGAATCATTTACGGTCGCGATGTTGTGTTTCGTGAAATCGAGTTTCCCAAGCTGGAATTCCTGGATTCGCACGCCACAACAGACTTACTCAGTCCTCTTGCACAAGGAACAATAGCACCTTCACAACCACAGAACTTACTATCATTAGCAGAAATGCTAGAACACAATGCCAATGCGCTGGCTACTGAAGAGAGTGGCCCTGTGAAAAAGAAAGCTAAAAGCTCCTTTAATACAGCGGAACCAGATCTATCTGCAGAACTACTAATGCTCCTCTTGACATAGAAGAGCGTAAGGTACATATCACTCAAATATACACGCTGCTTGCAATTCGTCACATATCAGAGCCTAAAACATACAGAGAGGCCATGAACCTCCCTGAAGCACTTCAATGGAAACCCGCTGCGCAATCTGAATACAAGTCCTTAATGGACAACAAAACCTGGGTGCTCACAAAATTGCCCAAAGGCCGACGAGCACCACAATACCGCTGGGTATTTGTCGTCAAATACAAAGGCGATGGCAACATTGACCGCTACAAGCACGTCTAGTCATTAAAGGATTCTTGCAGAAATATGGCATCGACTGTGATGAGATATTCTCGCCTGTTATCCGCATGGAAGTTCTCAGACTCCTCCTAACAATTGCTGCACTCCTAGATATGGAAATCCATCAAATGGATGTCAAAACAGCATTCCTAAATGGATTCCTAGACGAGGAGATCTACATGACACAACCTGAAGGGTTTGTAGTTCGAGGGAAAGAACATCTTGTATGCAAACTACCAAAGAGCCTGTATGGCCTCAAACAAGCACCTAAAATCTGGTACCTCACACTCTGTGCATTCCTAACCACGATGAAATTTCGGAAACGGGTAAAAGACCAATGTGTCTTTTGTCGGTAAAATCGATGGATACACATTCTACATTCTTGTGTACGTTGATGACCTCCATATCATGGCACCGATACTTCGCATCATTAACCATGTCAAAGAAGCCCTCAGAAAGCGCTTTAAAATGTCTGACTTGGGTGAAACCCAATACCTCTTGGGGTGGTCCATTGTACGAGATCGGAAAAATCGACCCATCTTCATCCACCAAGAGAAGTACGCTACCAAAGTACTGGACCGCTTCTCGCATCTTGACGTCCATCCGGTTGGTACACCCACGGATCTGGGCGTCAAACTATCTCTCACTATGTGCCCGCAAACAGACACGGACAAAGACGAGATGAAAGCGATCCCGTACAGAGAGGCAGTCGGTGGCTTCATGTATTTGATGATGGGAACCAGGCCCGACCTAGCTTTCTTCCTACGAGAAGTAAGCCAATTCCTTGCCAACCAAGGCAAAGCCCACTGGAATGCAGTCAAGAGAGGCCTTAGATACCTCAATGGCACACGCAACCTCGGCATAACCCTTAGCGGACGCCATAATGTAGAGCAGTATAAAGCGCAACAGTACCTCACTGCGTTCTCAGACGCAGACTACGCTAGCTGCCCCGACCCACGTCGATATGTAGGAGGATACATCACCTACATGTGCGGAAGTCCGATCCCATGGCAATCTAGGAAGCGCCACACAGTTGTGCTGTCCATAACAGAAGCAGAATATATTGCTCTGTGCCACTGCATGTCGGAAGTGATCTTCCTAAAACTACTGCCCGTTGAGCTAGATCACAAGAGTCCACACGCCATTACCCTCTATGAGAACAATCAAAGTTGTATAAAACTCTCATATAACCCAGAACTGCATGGTATAAGCAAACATATTCACATCCGCTATTGCTTTATGCAAGAAAAAGTAAAGCGAAAAGAAGTTGAAATTCAGTACTGTATCACCAAAGAAATAGTTGCAGACATCTTTACGAAGTCACTCACAAAACCAGCTTTCCTAAAATTGAGAGTGTCCCTGTGTAAATCACAGTAATAAAATTCTATTAGACAGAGTAAACGTTTTTGTGATATTTACTTGAAGATGAAATAGACAAACCAAAGAAGTTCTATATACTTTTATCCCAATAAAGTTATTCTTCTTGGAACATTTCCCAGAACTTTATTTTCAAGTAAATTACCAGAAGATATGCTCAGCATTAACTAAAGAACATTCTTGATATCAAAAGAGCAACACAAGTAAGTAAAGAGAATCATAAAAGAATTAAAAACAAAATCCTGTTTACAAAAGCAATAAGTTACTTTGAAAAATAAAAATACGTGAACAAGAATCTAAGAAAATGCAAAACATTCATTTGTGTTTGAAACTTGTGACTTTAAGAAACACTGAGAAAGAAAGCTAGGAAAACTTAAACATTTATTAAAGTTGACCAGTATGGTCTTATACAAAGTGCCTAAGAGCGAGGAATATTTTCGATGGAGTACACCCCATCGATGCTCTCAAAGAAATTCGTCAAAAGGTCCTCCCTGTTTGGGAAGAAATGATAACGATCCGAATCAATGAATACGAACTTGTTTCCGACCCAGGCGCGAGTGATACAGTGCCATGTACCCGCCTGCTGCCCGGGTCGCTGGCCGATGATCAACAAGGCCGTTTTCCGGCTGCGAATAATGGCGCCGGGACGCTTGGGCCTGCTCTTGAAACTGGACTTCAAGTTCAGGTATGACAGCTGCTTTCTGCGCCTCTGCAGTGCCTTCTGCAAGGCATCCATGGTTTATGCACCGTACTGAGGGTGCCCATGATCTTCTGTTGGACGGACCTCAGCTAGGCGCACAAGTATAGGCCTCATAGCCGCTGTTGTAGGGAAGTCGCGTTGCTGCAGGCCGTTGTTCACCGACAACAGGCCACACATGGAGTAGCGATTGTCCAGCACCTCTTGGTGCTGGCAAAGCACTGACACTCAACGAGAGACAGGAATCTGTAAACAATACATTGCTCGCAAGTCAGCAGGTTGTCTAAATAACAAATACAGCTCTGTAAGGCGTATTTGCCAAGCTCTCAAGCATTTTCGGTCCACATATTAGCAGTAATGTTGATACGCTTCACTTACCGAACAGACCAGGTCTGCTCGGGGCTAAGCCCGACTGCGGCGTCAGGCACGAATCTACTGCCATTTGTGTTGGAAAACCAGGATTACTTGGCTCCACCCTAAAACAGTCGAAAGGCGTGAGAAAGACGTACCCTCTTAGTGATTTGCTGGATGTACTCGCTGGAACATGATAACTTGTTGTTCTTGACGTCGGAAACACTCAGGAAGTTGCAAAGTGTGAAGACGTAGGGATCAATCTAAAGCTGCTACAGTACACTAGATGGTAGAGGCTGAAAGAGGCACCTCAACCTCCTACCTGCGGCATAAGCCCAGGGCATGTTGATTCGGTAAGACGGCCAGGAACGTCGGCAGAGCTGATCATCAGATCACCAGGGATTGCTAGAGCCCTCTCGGGAGGGCCCTCGACAAAAACAAGGCAGTGAGCAATACTGCATCTCCAAAATAGGTACATGGTTACAATACATAAAAAAAATATTTTTTGCACAAAGCCATTTCGAAAGATGGAGGGTGACGAAGACACCCCGCCGCGACCTCCGTCCAGCAGGCAGACGATCGAGAGCAGCTTCGATAGCGATGTCGCGCCACAGCATACCTGCTTTAAGTGCTCTAAGACATTCTCGATTAAGTCAAATCTTACCAGGCACCTGAAATCAGACGCGCGCAACCGCGCGAGAAAGGTGACAAGAGCGAAGCAAAAGAGATAGGATCGAAATCAGCGTTACCAAACAAATCGGCGGGAATAAGCAGACGTCTGCTCTGTTTGCTTGATCCCGGTGGTCTGTGGTGGAAAGCATGGTATTAACTGCACGCATAAGCTTCACCCGAAATGTTGGAAGGCCTGGCTCAAGAATGAACCCAACCCAAGCTACGCTACATGCACGTCGTGTAGAGCTTTCGTGTCTCGTCCGCCCATCGACTGCTATCTTCGCAAGGAGCCGCTCGACCCGCCGATATGTGTTGCTAGATGCAACCATGGTTTCCACAAGGAATTCGTTAGGAGGTACACCAGAAATTTTGGCGCTCTTGAGCCACCTTGCCCGGTATACCACAACACTATCCTGAATGCTACCTCGCTCTTCGATTAACACCTCCACAGCATACATTCGTTATTCTTCTGACACAACGTAACAAAAAATAAAATTGTTTTCCTGTGAGCAGAATACCGTCTTACACACAATAAACAAAGGTCAAATGGGAGTTCTAAAAACCGTCTTATAGTGATCCAAAATACGTCTTACTGAGGTCTAGTTTGATCAAAAAAACGCCTTACGTGATCATAAAACCGTCTTACTGATCTTGAAAACGTCTTACATATTTTAGTTGTGTAAGACGCTTCGACGATTCATTACATCTAGATAACGTCTTTCATAAATTATACGTGAAAGACTGAAAATGGATTGGGTAAGACGTGTTTTGGATCAGCTATAGACTATTTCAGTACATCTGAAATGTACTGGCCAGGTTGCACCTGCTAATAACCTGGGAAATAGATTTATAAGCGATCTACCTGATATCGTTATGACGCATAAACTGAAACATTTGATCTATAGTTGTCTAGATATGGGCCTGGGCTTACTAAATTAGAAAGGTCTTCGTCCTGCGTGTCGCCATGAACACGGAGGTGCTGCAGGCTCCTGATAGGCAGAGGATACACTTGCTGGATACAAAACTGGTAAGAGGAATTGTAGTCTGGGCAGAGGAGTCGAGTGGACGGGGCGAGACTGGAATGAGCCCCAGAAATGGTTGGATGTAGCTACGCCACCTCCTGGTGGGGGTTGTTGAGATCTACACGTTCTGCGTATGTAGGGTCCCGAGCTGTACCACGTATACCACGATTCACGACATGGGGCCGAAGTCCACGCTTTTTTTTCCTTCGTAGGCTGTCGAGGCATGTCGACAACACTAGACAGAGTAGGAAGATGAGGAGAAGCCGATGAAGCAGGTAGAAGGAGAAAAGGAAAGTGAGATTAATGAGTTAGAGAAACGAAGAGAGAGAGCGGAGCTGGAGGCGAGCGTCTCCAGAAACAACCATCTAGAACCCTGCCAAATCTGGTGTTCTAGATGGGGTAATTACGTCAATCCTTTTTTACAGATTGTGTCAACATATGTACGGCTGCCACATTGACATAGGCTAGCTGGTGCGCGTACCCGTGGCTTCCACGTGTGGATTCTGTTTCTGTAAATCCACCGGTGCGAGTCAAAGGCCTTGGGCTCCAGCTTAATATTTCCATTGGACATGATGATAGACACAAGTTCATGCACGCACGGTCTGTCATAAATGGCGCGGAATGTTCCAATACAGGCTGTCCACTGTTTACTACCTGTCACCACGTCTAGTGCTTCTTTCTACAACGCCTGTGTAGCGTTGAGAGCGTAGGCAGCGATGACACGAGCTTCCTCGGAGGAGCGGTCGTGTTGTAAATGATACGGCAGAATCTATGCATTTCGTGCAGATCGTTCTCTGACTGCGTTTGCTGCTGCTTTCCACCACGGCAACAATCGATTGAACACCGTGAAGAGATCGCCATTACTGTTTTTGAGCCACCTCTTACATTGTGCGTGAGTCCCTTCAACTGCAGATGTGTCGCGGTAGCCGTAGTGTTTGTATTTGTTGGTCCCGCAGTGTACGATCTTCGTGTTATACTTCCACCAATGGTCCTCTAAGTATTTCGCCAGAACTAGACACAACTGTTGAAGTACTGTACATTGCTCGGCGAACGCCTCTTCGGTATCTGCCTCCACCGCTTTGTAACAGTTGGCCATGAACACTTCCGACAGCCAAGTGTTCTCAAATCTGTCTTGGCCAGGCGCTGGGGTTTCGACCTCAACTTGACCTGAAACTTCTCTAGCTTGGGCGAGCATGTTTCGATTTGTATGCCAACGACAAACCATTACCGGAACCGAATTGAAAACAACGTCAAGGGCATTCATACACGCGAGCTCGCCGTCGGTAAGCCAATTCCAGACTCTCCCATCAAACTCCGGAGAGATCTCAATGCACACGAGAAATCGTATTCGTTGAGTCCGGGGAGCCAACACTGTGCGACCAGTAGTACGGTATTCATACCCGTCATCGAGATAATGTTGAGCAACGGCAGGTCATACAAGTCAGTTTTGAACGTCGCATTCATAATCATAACATCGCAAAGGAGCTTGTACAATTGAGTCGTGTCGGGGTGAGCCCAGAAGACGTACAACAGCTCGTTTATTTCGGGGTTCACCTCGTAGCGAAAGAAGAATTTTTCTTCCTCCAACCTCGAAAACAGTGCTTCCATGGGTGTCTGCGCAGCCAAAGCTTGTTTCTGAGCTCTCATCGATGCGTTGCTTATGTCTCGAGGTATCACTAAGGAGGCAGGGTCGCTGTGCAGTATTGCTACATTATTATTTGCTACTGAGATGCCTGCAGCGGTTTGAGCTTGAACGAATTCCTGGATGTTACCGGCAGGCGCCGGAGAAACCCTGGAAGCGGCTCGTCTTCTGTCAGCTTAGTGGACACGGATTTCCTCGGATGGTTCGTGATTGTGCACATAGCTCCGAACAGTGTGTTCAATACGCCAAGGTCCAGATGCGTTTTCCTTAGATGCTGCACAAATCTTAATTCGCATGGGACACAAGCTCCTCTTAGATCCTCGCATTGGTCGCTGTCTTTCCGCTGGTAGCCACTTCTGTGTGCATTTCGGCTTGCCGGCTCTATCACATTCGTAGTTGCGGGCCCAAATGTTTTTCGACGGACCTGGTACACGTCTAACGCGCCTGCGAGACACGTTGAACCCATGTATCGAGGTCCAAGCATGTAGAGCAGCCTCTGCGGCGTCATGAGAAGGGTATTCTAGTTCTGGGGGCGGATCGATGGCATAATTGTCATTTAGTACAGTGTCAAATTCTGAATCCAGGAGCTCCTCGTCACTCTGAGCTAAATCCACAATAACATCTCCATTCGCATTTTCATTGTCTTCATCCCAAAAGACTTGACATACAGCAGTATCAACTTCAAATTCCAAGCAATGACCAAAAGTCTGAACGATGTCACTGATATCATTTCCCAAAAACGCTACATTGGTCGACATCGTGGTTTTCAAATTGCGGGAGGTCCCAGTTATTGTCCGCGTTAAACCCAGAAAAATTGGACTCGACAACTCCGCCTGGCATGTATCCATCGCACGCGTCTTCATCGGACCTATCTCTAATTAGCGCGAAGGCATCGGCGTACATACGCGGAGGCACTGAGCGCCAAGGCGCTGCTAGCAAATGCTCAAATATCAGACTAGCACTGTTGAATGTCGATAATTAACCCAAATCTCGCCTAAACAAAACAACGCAGTAGATACGTGAGTCTTGGCACAGTATACAGCTAGTACCAGATACAGTTTGTTCTACTCGACCTGCAAACAAAAGGTATGTACGCGAGAGAGAAAGTTGAGTGGAGTCCAGTATCGATGCCCACTAAACGTTCGGGACCTGAACGCTGGCGTGTAGCTCGAAATAGAGTGGCTTAGTGCTGTGACGGCTAGCTGTTTTCGCTTTTGTTGGCAGAGCGTGATCGCGTTGTGCTCGTAGCTTCAAAACAACCTCAAACTAAAGATGCTGTAGTGCCTTCCCGCGGGCCCCTTTATTGTACTGGCCAATCAGCGAGAGCCACTAGAGAGATGCCTTTCAGCTAAGAAAACAATTACGAGGTAAGCAAACCACGCATTTGGGTTTACTCGCTGAGGGCACAGTAACTAGCTAACGTGTTTGACTGTTGCGGTTGTCTTGCATTCGTACAGAAAGGATTCGATGCCAGGTCCCCGCACTTTTTGTGCATGCGTGTGCAGTCGCTACAAGAAGTAGCTTTTCGTCTCTTCTTTGGTGGGTTATTGTGGATTGCAGCGGGTGTTGATTGCCCCATCGCTATCACAGGGACGGAGGACGGTGCCTCTGCTGGAGCTACCCCGTCGACAGGAGCTGATGTAAGTGCTCGATCAGCGTTGTGTGACGACTTTGACGCCTCAATCTGTTGGGTTTTACGTTCTAACACGCGAGCATAGTTTCTAATTCGCATTCGCAGCTTGTTCTCTTGCATAGACCCCTTCTTGTACCATTGCTCGTAGATCCCCATGAGATGAGCCATTTTACCTTTTGAATTCTTGAGTTTGTTGGATTCACTTAGCAATATTTCCATGTGCTCATCAGCATTTTTTATAGGACGCGCTGGAGGTGCATGTACTGAATGTGGTGCAACGAGCACGCTGGGATTTTCAGCTGGATTATGAAGTGGTGCTGGTTGCACTTGTGTGTTCAGCGAGGCAGCATCGGGAGGAGGTCGGATATCATCCGAACGCTCGGTGACTACAGTTTTTGAGGCAAGTTCATCAGCATTTTGAATCTCTTCAAGACTTGTGTTACACTTAATTTTGACGACCAACTCTCTGTTGCTTGCCTTTTTCAGAGCACCCCCACGCAATAACATGGAGGCGTTCGAAAATAAGCGAACGCCACTGCAGACACAACTTGCGAAATCCGAATAACCAAAAAAGACTTTGCGCTTGTGCTTAATGAAAATCGAGTTTCGCAGAATTTCGAATATGTTGAACTGGAGAAGTTGCTCGTTAGGTGATGGTTGTACGTTGCACAGAACTTGTCCCCGGAAAGTAAACAGCTTCGTCACTGCTTTATCGGTGCCAGATTTTATTTTATCGTCCTCGAGATTCTTGAGCTTACCATCCAGTGTTTTAAAACTACGACGCCGTAGTTTCAGATGCGTGTTCGTGTTTGAAGACACCACGAGATTGTTCATGATAGTAGTTGTGAGACTACAATTGGCCCACTCACGACCACAGCTCTTTTGTTCGCTCACAACCTGGCGCAACAATTCGAACTCTTCCGTAGAAACCCCCCGGGCACTCTCACGGTTATCTTCATCTAGACGAAGGGAGTGCATAAATTCTTCACGCGTCACACGACCAGACTGCAAATTCGTTGCGTTCTTAAACAGCTGCTCCTTGATAGACTTCAGATGACGCCGGGTTTTGTTTACGTTTGCATCTAGAGCTGCATTGTTGACTTGAACTCCCAAAAACAATTGCTGCCACGACGCAAATTGAAAGTCGTTTGATGTTACTGACCTAAACTGTGGAGCAGCCAGCGGTGCAGATAACAAACTCTTAACAAATGCTTGATCACGACTGTCAGCAGCTACGTTTTGACCGAATTAAGAACATACCATGGCAGCTCTGCATGCAGAGATTAAGTCAACGTAGCCCATCGATGGATTTCTACCAAACGTGGCACCGACTGCTAAATTATGGTGGACGATAAAAACATCGAGAATTCGTAAGCCAAGCTCCACACGTATTTCACGGGCAAGTAATTTTTTCAACGCAGAATGAAAACTTCCGAGCTGGCTCGTGGAAACGGTACGGATATCGGGTCCACCACACTCCTTGTACACATTTTCATCTACGTGCAAGTCTCCTCTAAGAATTTGGTCGTTATTGCTTTCAACACACCATTCCACTCGGTTTCACTGCACGTCAAATCTCCAACTGTGATTCGGTTGACCAGTGCTCGTAAAGCCACCTCCACATGTTTTGGAGCCCTCAGCTGCCTGGTTACATCGTAAAACACTTTGCTTAACTGTTTGCTTAGCCACTTACGAAGCGAATCCTGTCTTATACACTTGCTGAGCCGCTAAATTACGTGAAAGAGGTCTTGTTTCAGGAGCACAGCGTCTTCATATACAGTTTGCACCATATTCCGAACCGCAGACGCATTGTCTGACGTAAGGTAGCACTCTCCAACAGGATTAAGTTGAGAACGCACGTCGATAAGCAGTTGTTCAGTTTCCTCTCGATTCTCTGATCGTGTGAGCCGACGGCCTATGATCTGACCAATTTCATGTTGTACTAAGAGAAGCAGTTTAGCATCGGTCAAATTATACCGAACTCCGTGTCCTCCCCACCTTTTCATCTTCTTACAGAACTCAAAAAAGTGATCGATTCGGAGCACCTTTTCACAACGCACTGCTTCATGACACGCTCACATAGTGGACCATACTGTTCAGTGTACTTCAACCACACTTCTGTTAACGTGCCGTGCGCAACGACGCGATTCGATTTGAGAAATGCTGCTGCAGTGGGTGGTGTAGGGGCCAAATAATTTTCATTGACCATGAAATTGTGAGCAAGACCATGAGCAAAGATCGAATAAAGCTGGTAGTATCGGTTCTGTCGCCGTCTCATGATGTGCTCCAACGAACTTGCTAGTCCATTCGGCGACGTAATTCCTTCGTGGACATGATCCATCAGACGCTTTGTATACCCAGTTTTCTTACTAATGAAAAAAAGGAAGATGAACAAAAGACTCGGAATCCATATCTGCGTAGCGGGAACTAAGCGTTGAGAAGATCGATCCGTGGCCGCCATTCTTGTACTGATACTTCACGTAGCAACGTCATACTTGTTCTCCACGTCCTCGATAACACGCTGCTTGTATTCCTTAATCTTTGGTACACAAGTGCACCCAGCAACAACGCAATACGGGTCCTTAGAATTTGTAAAAATCTCAGGAATCCAAACCAGTACAGGTCGAGAAAACAGTGCAATTAGGTCCGAATAGTCACATTTTTCATCTGGATACACCAACGTGGGGGGAAACAATTTCTGATCCTTTGCGTCACTAAACAACCTCCTCCTCTCATCTGCCGACATACTTTCACGAATGTCGATCACTGCTGCGCATATAGCTTCTCCATCCAGGTTCTCCACCTCACTTCCAAATCGAGAGTGACGCTTGGAGGCGGGTAGGCGGCAGATGACGGAGATAATTCGGGATCAAATCGGAGATGCGGGGACCGCATCCTTAATAGCTCCTATTGAGATGTGTCCCATTTGGTGGCTTACTTACACAACAATGTACAAAAGCACTAGTGACACAAGTTATTGTAGCGTACAAAACCCTCTTTAGCTGATCAATCGTTTTAGACAGGATAGGCAGATTAGTGGTTCCAGGGGAACTCCATGGTGCCAACAACTTAACCTCTCTGTCATAACGAAATCTTCCTTCTCCTACTCAAGTCGTATCTACTCTAGCTAACTATTGACATGCTCTCGTGCTGAACGGAACTGCGGTACAAGCACCAAATTACCCACGCCGACAAGTAAAAATAGCGAATGTTATATGGTTTCAATCGAACACTCTTACAGACTAGATTTCACTGTCGCCAAGGACTAAACGTCGCCATAGACTACTAAAATACGGTACTGCATTGTTTTAGGACAGTTAGGACAGTTAGGACACTTCCCTGTAAACATGTTACTACCGACAACGACACATATATAGTTAAAGTATATAGTATGTAGGTATAGTAAGTTCTATATACTACATGTACATTGTTTTAGGATAGTTAGGATATTAGGACAATTAGGACACTACGCAGGATACATCCCTTCTATAGTATAGATTATAGTATAATAAATACTACATGTGTACATTACAATCATTTAAGTAACTATATGTAGCGTGCACTGTGGTAGGGCACTTGCGCGTTGGCTCTCGTCTGCGGACTTAGCGACGGAGCTGAGGGGGGGGCCGCCTCTCTCGCGCTTCACTTGGGGGGCATCGCTTCGCGTCCTGCTCCACCCCTTGTTCCTTACGCTAAGTTCCTCGACTTCGGCCAGGCGCGGTGTCTGGGAAAGAGTTGCCGTGCCTCCCGTGGAGGTGAGGGCGGCTTCAGATACTCGATAGATGGCAAATTGTGAACTGAGCTTGATTAGACTGGTCTTATCTAGCTCCTAACATGCAGGTGCCACGAGGGCGCAAAGGTTCTCCAAGGGAGAAGCCCTTGAGAGCCCTTGGCCTTGAATTTGGTCAACGCGTAAAGGACATGTGTCCAACGCGTGCACTAGCTCCTTTAAGTCACTTGGGGGGTACGGCATCCTCTTCCTAAGGAGCGACCGCAGGAGGCGTCGGCGTGAACAACGGCTTGACTCAACGCACATTTACGGTCTCGACGTACGAACCACGATCGATCGTTACAGCGCCATTGTCGTGCACCGTTGACACCGTGTACGGTCCGTCCGTTGGTTGTCCGGGCTTGGCGAGGTTGCTTAAGTCTTTCAGCATGATAATTTGGTCTCCAATCTTGTAGTTGTGATTCTTTCGACTTGAGTTTTCGCGTTCAGTGGTGCGACGCGTTTCGTTCTGGCGTGCGAGTAGAAAGATGCCCAGTTGGCCGTGAACTCCATAGCCATCATCATATCCCGTCCAGTTGAATTTGACAGTTGTCAAGTTCGTGTGGACAAGTGGCACATGCCGTCGGACAGCTAGCGATATGACTGGGGTTTCATCTTCACTGGAAACATGCGCAATCATTACTTCGATGGGAGATCATCGAGACCTGATCACGATCAACGGGTTGCCTGAGTTGTTCAAGCCGGAATAAGTAAGCGAAGTAGCCCGTGTATCCGCAGTGACCCGATCGGCTCGACGGCGAAGGCGTTTGCAGCCAGAGGTCCAGCAGGAAGAAGTGGTACTACGCATGATAGCTGAGCGAATCCTGCGGGCCCAAGACGAAGAGAGGTGGATGGTAGCTCTGAAGGCTTACCTGCGTGGCGACGTGGCCGACCGGACCGCCGACGAAGCGAAGTCGGGCGCCAGGATTGCGCCCGATTGCGAAGTCGACGAGAACGAGCTGTTGTTTTACTGCCCGATCACGTCTGCGTCGGATGCTGATCGCGCCTCGACGGCGAAGTTAGTCGTTCCTGAAACCCTTCAGCCAGATCTCATGCATCAGTATCATGTTAGTCTGGAAGGCGGCTATCAAGGGATAGGCAGGACGTACCATCGGATCAGGCAGCACTTCCACTGGCGAGGTGTGTATCGGAGTGTCCAGCGCTATGTAGGAGGATGCGTCGATTGTGAGACTGGGAAAGGTAGGCCGCAAATTCAGGGTGAATCACCAAGAAACATACAGGCTACGTACGCATTCCAAGTGATCGCGATGGACCACATTTCATCCTTGCCGAAGTCGTTCAAAGGAAATACTGAACTGCTGCTCAGGGCCGACTTGTTCACTAGATACGAGATCGCTAGAGCGGGCACGTCACGAACTGCGCAGCAAGTGGCCGAGAACTACGAAGAGTGTGTATTCAGACGTTTCGGCGCGAGTGAAGTAGTCCAACACGATCGGGAACCTGGCTTCATGGCTGATGTGTTCCGTGCCTTCAACAAGACAGTCGGTCAGTAGCAGAGTGCGACGATGGCTTACCGACCTCAGGCGAATGGCAAG
Source organism: Phytophthora quercina (assembly GCA_014706105.1). NCBI lineage: Eukaryota > Oomycota > Peronosporomycetes > Peronosporales > Peronosporaceae > Phytophthora > Phytophthora quercina. Next base: position 23,396 of record JACBOW010000029.1, on the reverse strand, counting down.
GCAGAGAGGATTGTGCAGACGTTGACGCGCGCTGTCAAGAGGTACGTCACGAACACTGATCAGAGAGACTGGGACGAGTACGCAGATCGTCTTGTGTACGCGTTGAATTTATCGCACGATCGGGTTCGCGGCGGCACCCCGTTCTATCTTGCTCATGGCTGGGATCCACGATCGACTCTGGAAGCTTCAGTGCCGCTGGGCAGTACACGCTGTCGTGATCAGGAAGGACGTCGATGGAGACAGCGCATCCAAGGTCATTACCAACACGCGCGCGAAGAAGTCAACGAACGTCTGCGTGAAGCGGCCCAAGAGCGAGCTGATCAGCACAACGAATGACTACGTCTACACGCTATCGAAGCTGGTGTTCAAGTCTGGTTGTATCTTGATCGGGTGAAGGTTGATTAAGCGCGAAAGCTGGCGCACATGTGGCATGGACCCTTCCGTGTCGGGGAGATGGTGGGCCGCATGCCGCGCGTCTGGAGATCGCTGGCACCGATTATAGCATCTTCCCGATCGTACACGTGTCCAAGCTGAAGCTGGTGAAACGCTTTCCTGATCGACCCCAGACACCAATCACGGTTGACGAGGCTGATCGTTTCGACTTTGACGAGGCTCTGCTGCAAGAAGATAGCTGGGAGTCATCGCTGAGCGAAGATGAGCATGAGGTCGAGCGGATCGTGGACGTCCGGTCAGGGCGGAAAATGCGTTATGGCCGTGTGCACCGCGAGTTCTTGGTTTTCTGGAAAGGCTACGCCGAACCCACGTGGGTGGACGAGGTCGGCTTGAACTGTGGGGCGTTGCTTCGAGGGTTCTAGAGAGAACGGACGAACCGCAGTCGCTTTGGTGTGATGCAGTCGGACGAGGAGGGTGTGGGCGACTCTTCGCAGGAGGTTGGCTGCTGCGAAGAGGGAGTGGATGATGATGAGTGTGCGGGGCGGCCGCACACTGGGTAGAAGGGTTTATTTGTGAAAGTGAGTGGAGATGGGGTGGGCCGTCCCACCAAAGCGGAAGACAAAAGAAGGAGTGGGTATGCTGCTGTTTATTACAGCGTCGAGTTATGAACGAATCTACTAGTCGCTGTCTACGACTCTAGTGAACTTGTGGGCCAAGCGGTTGATCTGGAGTCCAGGGTGGCTGGCAGGTTGGTCGCGGAACTGGTTGCACCAAGGGTCAGCAGTGTCGATCAAGATGATCGCTGCTTTCAAGTCGACCGGCGCGGCCAAAGCACCAAGACCTGGATACCACATGCCGTCCTCGGCCGGACGATTGTGCTGGGGCTTGCTCCGCGGAAAGCGCAAGATGAAGGGGTCTAGGAACAGGTCGATGTCGCAACGGCCTGCGATCATGCCTCGCAGCACTTTGTGGAGCACCGTCTTCCAGCGAGGACCTGCCCGGCATCGACGTTACTTACGCGCGAGGTAATAGGTGGCGAGGAAGGGATCTGTGGTTCTCTGTGTCTTGGTGATCGGGAAGTAGTGCGTGGATTCCCAGAAGGCCTGCAAGAACTAGTCCTCATAGCCTATGTACTCTTCAGCGAACCTCTTGAACCAGCCTTTTAGGTCGAAGGAATGTGGGGTGATCGCAGTTTCCAAAATGAGCCAAGGTTTGTCGTCCAGGAGGGCTTGGATATGTGCTTCATGATCAAGTTGGGGTACCATGCTGACTTCTGCGGAGCTTTGGGTCGCTGAGGAAATAGCCAGAAGTCAGGCCTGCACACACCCTCGAACAACATTTGCACCGTGAGAGTGCTGACAGAGATGGGGTGTAGCTGCGGCCGAAGCCATGGGCCAACATCTTGGCCAGAGTAATCTCGCGGCGTCCTGTAAGCAGGAATTCACTCCTCACGAGGGATTGGAGACGGGGCCAGCTGATCAAGAGCCTGATCAGACATCAGCGAGGTGGTGTCGCTATCGTCATCGTCTGAGTCATGGTTGTTGTCGTCGCTGTCGTTGCCACTGCCTCCTCCGTTGCTGTCGCCGACACGGCTTCCTCCATCGTTGGGGTCAGATCCATTGTTGGGCGGAATAGTGGGAGGCCGTGGTGTCGGATTTTCGCCTCGCTGCTGTCGCTGGATGACGAGGTGTCGATGTTGATCGGTTGATCAGAACTGCCCCCCGAAGACGAAGGAGTGCCTTGCGGGGCCTGTAAAAACGATGCAGCAGATCGACGCTGACTGGACCGCGATTGCGTGAGGGCTTCATGAGTGTCGTCATCACTAGAGGAGGAGGGAGAGATGTTAAGTCGTCGATTTTGGCGAGTAGGTCGCTACTTCCCGAAGGTGATCGGCTACGGCGGTGTTTGGTCGGGGTGGTTCGCGTGGCCGCAGGTGGTGTCGGTTGTCGACGCGTGGCCGTAGGCTGTGTCGGCTGCCGACGGGTTGAATGCGTTGATGCTGGCGCCGCTGGCAGCACCAAGGAGGCGAGGTCAGCTAACTGCGTCTGGACGTTGGTCCGTTCAGTGACGAGCTGATCAAGCTCGGTCTCGGCCTCAGCTTGGAGTCTCTGAGAGTCGCCAACACTAATTGAAGCCGGCTGTTCTTGTCTTGTAAGGTCTGCACAGCAGCCCTTGCAGCTTCCATATCATTGACTCGGCGCTTCAGTCGAGCCACCGCTGTCCGAGACGAAGCTCCTTGGGAAGCTGAAACGAAGGATTATAGTGAGAGAGGTGCCGATGACAAGTTGGACAAGGAGACGAAGTGCTTACTGGTGGTGGCCAACGTCGATCGGGCCCGATCACGCTCGGTGCGGATACTCTGGAGGGTTGTAGTCTGCTACTGGTGGTCCCGATTGGTCTCGTCCAGCAGGTGCTGTAGCCGATCGCGCTCTTGAAGCATTTGGTTCAGATCACGCTGGGAGCGTGTTCGCTCCCGATTGAGCTCGGATTGTTGATCTGAGACTCGCCTTTGGATCAAAGCAACCTGGTTATGGAGACGGCTCGATGTGTCTTCCAGCGCCTTTTGCGAGACCTCCAGGACCTGGATGGAACCCTGAATGGCTCCTAACTCCTGACGGGCACGATCTCGATCAGCCACCGCCGTGGCCATATCGGCCCGCAGTGCATCCTCAACAGCGGGATCAGCGACTGAAGCGGCTACGGCGAGACGAAGATCAGCTTGGGCTGTGGCCAGTTGTCCTGCCAAGAACGCGATTTGGTCGTGGAGCCCAACGATCGCGTCGGCATCCGCCTCGTTGGCCGAACGAAGCTGATCACGCAGGTTGATCACCTCACGGTGATCATCCTGCTGATCTATAAGAGCGGTGTGGGCGTCATCCAGGTCCGGTTGTGTCTGGGCTAACATTGCGCCCTGCTGATCATACGGAGCCTGGACGAAGTCCACGTACGGCTGGGCTAGTCGCGCGGCAGTCGCTCAGCTGTGCTCAAGGTTCGCCACGCGATGACTGAAAGCGAAGTACGCCTGCTGCAGGCCCTCGTGGTCTTGCTGCAGGCGCTAAAAGGCGCTCTCTCGGCCGAGCGCGACCTCGATTGCGGCCATGGAAGCTTCGAGCGTCGACCGATCGAGAGGATCGGGCTCAACACTAACCGCGGGCACGACTGGGGGAATGCCGGCCCCATAATCGCCTTCCAGGTGTCTCCCTGGGTTGTATCGGCCTCTGGGGTCGTCTGAGCAGGAGATGAATGCATGGGAACAGCCAAATGGACCGGATCAGCCACTGACGAGTGTCTACAGCTTGATCAAAGTAGAAGACGTGCCTGGGGGCGCGTCTGGAACAGGAGGAACTGCTCCTGGAACTTCAGGATGGACGTCGGGACCTGGAAGACACGGAGCATTATCCGGTCTGTCGGGAGCACGGACAAGTCGGGCCTGTGAGTCGCCTGGCCGACCCCGAATGCTGAGCGTACAAGGACGTACCAGTAGTGGTGTCCGCAGCTGTCAGAACGGGTGTCGGAACGACAGGATGCAGGATGGACGCTTGATCAGGCACGGGCGTACCTCAAGTTATTGATGAAGCACGTGTAAGGCAGACTGAGTGAGTTGGAGAAGTCTATCAGGAAGCGATGCACCTTGAGCGGCGTTGGAAGCAGTGGGAGTGGGCGCCGGAAGACAAAACAGGCGTCGGAGGCGACGCAGACGTGCCTGAATGCAGCGTTCACGACAAATTACTATCGATGTGCATCATATTCTCGGCGTATGGTATGATAACAGGCCCGATCGGCCGATACAAGTACCTGGTGGAGCTTGGGTTGTGAACGGAGCGTGTCCTGGGGCCCCGGTTGCTATGCCGGCCCCAGGATGATGTGTGTTGGAGCCTAATCCAATACAAAACGCATCAAGTTCACACGTTAGACGAGCTGATCGGACTCTGGAGACTGATTAGATTCGTACGTACCAGTGGTAGCCCTGGCGGTGCTGGATGACGATGTAGGCACGCTGGAAGCGGGTCCCGACGACGAAGAGGCACCTGTGGAGAACATAGAGACGAAGACGATGTTAGTGACTTACGAGTTAATTGGATACGCGAGCTACGCGGCTGATGTGAATGCATACTGACCTGGGGTGGAGTTGTGAGAGGCTGACGACGGCGTGGGGACGTTGGAAGTGTTCCCTGATGAGACGTCTGCGCAGACAAACTGGGTATGGATGCTGAAGCATCCGCGGACGTTGCTGAGGCGTTGGACGAGGCACCTGTTGGCGCGGACGATGTGGACGGTGGGGCTGACACTGAAGTAGCGCCAGTGGTGGACGACATGACAGCGGCAGTGTAGGTGGACACGTCGACGACGGCGAAGGTGATCGTGGTGCAGCCGCTGTACGGCTACAGCAAGATCAGGAGACGGCCGTGGAGAAGCGGGACAGCAGAAATGCGCGGTGGGGGTCAAGTATCCACGCGACTCTGGAAAGGTGGTCCCGAGCTGCCGATCGGGTTCGCAAGTGGCGCAGTCATTCGGGTACGGATGTACCCTAACGATCAGGTTCACAAGTGGTGCAGTCATTTGGGCACATATGTACCCATAACGATTAGGGTGGATTATGGCATCATCTTTTCGACACATATGTACTCATTCGTGGCTGATCGGCAGGGAATGGAGTGCCATTGTTTTGGTACATCCGCAATCACTCTGGGTTAGGAGCCAGTGCGGCTGATTTAGGGAAGATTAGTGGACAAGGTAGAAAGAAGGCAGTTTGCAATTTGCTAAAGACTAGACTTAACCTTCGAAAGCTCAAGACTTTGGACTTCTACCTTCTAAAGACTACGTGGCGCACATTCCAGGCTGGGAACGTATATTGGCCCACCTGACGACCAAGTGCTCACTAGATCAAGCAAGGAGGTAAAAGAGAGAGCCCCTACATTGCTCGGCTAGGCCGCACTCGCAACCACACCCCAAGGGGACCCCGCTAAAGGAAGCGGCAAGCTATGGAAAGGAACACGAAAGGAAAAACACACACAAGTCGACTTGATTTATTAGAAGACCAAATCAAGAGCGACTAACCTGATCGATGACCAAGTGAAGCATACCCGCGTGGTCGTCACCAAGACCCCCCCCAGTACTGTCCACACAGTTCCAAGAACAAGACACCAGCGACACCTTGCAAGTCCACCTGGAAGAGCGTCATCCCGCCCACACCAACGGGTACACAAGGTGAGAAGGAACGCAACCGTCACGGACAAGCGGAGTACCACCTTCGTTGGTTGGTAGTCTGGGCCACCGTTGGTGAGTATTGATCGCGTTACGAGTTTTCGTGATCCCCGCTCCACCACATTCGAGTGTATCCAACCATGTGAGCGGGAGAGTAAGGTGGTCTCCATAGGTGCGAAGGGGATAGAAATGGCAGTCCTTGGTTACTGTTCTTGCCAAAACTATCGAACTGAGTGGTCACGTAGGGCAAACAAGCACTCAATCCGGACCGTACGGAACCATCGCAACTGAGAGTAACGTTAGACCACCTTTACGGCTCACTAGGAGGAAACTACTATTCTTGACAGTGCCTGTCGAGCAATTCGCGCCTCCTCCGCAGCACCAGCACGCAACGAGCCATATTCTTGTTGGCGGCGCGCTTGAAAACGGGGCGGAAAGCCAAGTCCGAAAAATCGAGACGGGTCAGTAACGAGCGAGCATCCACGTGGAGGCACCTATCTAGTCATGCTTATCATGTACGCTGCGTTGTACAATTCAGACCGCGAAAGGGTTCAGATCCTGGCATGTAATTGGTACCTATACGCAACGCAACTTCTTAGCTCAAAACAAGTAATCATCCTAATAGATAACACAGACTTGGCGCACCGTCACCAAAGTCTTCTGGTGTCACCAGCAACCTCGTGAGACACAAGTCGTGTCTGGATTATAAATGAGTGCAGTTCGACCGAAAGAACAGTGGTCCTCTTTTAATCGAACCTGAAAGAATACGTCATTGACTATAAAAGCAATGGTTATAATGTGACAGTCGCAGGTAAACAAAAGCGCTGCCAGTCTAACTGTTAACATGTAGTCACGTACATAATGTACCAGAAAGAACAGGAATATCGACCTGGGTACGCATAGACACAAGAGCATTGTTTGGTATCGTTCAACGCTGATAGACGACGACTCCTCGGCGTTTACTATGGAGACTCAATGTTATCAGTGAAACTGCAACTATCTGATGAAAATAATCAACGCGCTCAAACAGTCATTAATACCTCTGCCAACCATTTTTTTTCATGCTACTTGTCGTAAACATGTAGTCACGTACCACAAGTTTCAGAAAAAAAAGACCGTCATCCTTTGTCCACATAGCGGAACGTACCTAACATGGTATCATTCAATATCGCTCGTCTCTGACTCCGCAGCACATATCTTGGAAGCTCAACGTGGTGAGGGTAACCGCGAAAATATTTGTACGTGTTTCCCAAACATTCGCCACAAAACATTAACGCACCAAATCAGTCAGTAGAACCACTGTCAACTATTGTCGGTATGCTACTTATGGTACGTACCTACTACTCACGTACCTTACTTGGTATCGTTTAACCCTGTTCGACGTTGACTTTTCGATGCGTATCTTGAAAGTTCAAGAAGATGAGTGCAGCTGGAAATATATTTGCTCGTGTTTCCTAAATACCTGTCACAAAACATTAACACAACAAATCAGTCAGTAGTACAACTGGTAAGTATCTTATAGCAGACTAATGTAGTCACATACCAAATTTACCAGAAAAAAAAAAAAACGAGTGTCGACCTGAATACGCATAGACGCACGTACCTTACTTGGTATCACTCGACGCAGCTCGACGCTGACTCCAGTCGGGACCGACACTTCGTTTGTAGCCGTAGTCGAAAACCAGCTCCTCGCCAACCCGGATCTCCCGAAGTGCCCAGATGGTGATGTGGTGCACACCACATACACTCACCACCTTCGCCGTACAGTTCGGCATCTCGCCGTCATGGTTAATAAATTTGCTCTTGTTGCCGTTGCGAAGCGCGTCCAGGACCGCGTCCTCATTCAAATCAAACAAGTAGCTCATTTCCATCTCGTCGTAAATCAGTCCTCGACGTTCAGCCTCGTCTTGCGACAGCATCGCGCCGGTGTATTCGTACACAAACTCGGCGGCTGCGATTAACTCCCGCGCAAACATGCCGTATCCGTGGATTGATGAAAAGCTCATGCCCAACCTTTTGTGTTTGCTGCGGATAACGTTCACGTTGCAACAGGTTGACCTGCCGCTCATACCAGTATTGCACACCACTGCTACCGCCAACTCGCTGGCTCCGCACGACACACAAACGTCCGGGTCACATTCCCGCAGCGCCGCGAAGCACGAACACTTACTCGTACGACATTCGCCCGGGGCGCACGAACAACCTTCAAACCTGTCAAGCAGCATACAGTTACCAAGTCAGCCACTTCTCTCATCAACGCGTGCTCAAGCCGAGCACCACCCATGCACAAGCTGGTATACGTTAGGCAACGCTCTCGCAATGCTGCACACACCTATTCGGACAATCGCGAGAGCAGGCGCACGCCTTCTCGCACATGTGGTCACGTTTCATACATGAACACCCATTCGAGTCGCACATGCCCTCATGTGTGCACGGCTGGTACTCGTGATTTTCCGTGCCCCGATCCTGCAGACGCTGGTTGCGAGTCCGCTGCACCAGCTCGTGGTTGCTTCCACCTGACCTACGCCCGTGCTTCCAGCTACGCACCCGACGCCCCGACCTCCCGATGCCGTCTGCCGATCCGTGATCGCCGTTAATCTTCTCTTTCTCGATCCACTTGTGCACATCGACGCAAGAGGCCGATCCGACGACGGCCGCCAGCAAGCACGAGTTGTCGCCCATCGTCGAGCGAAGCTTTCGAAGCACGCCCAGCTCCGCTGAAGATATCGCAGCACGCCGGGGACTTCCTTCTGTAAGATCACCACCCTTCCAGCATAACTTGCCGCAGACACTGCTCGTCGAAAGAAACGAGCGCATCTTCGCAGCCACCACCGGTACATGGGAAGCATCAACGTACTCGGACGGATCGAGCATCGCCTTGCCTCCCTTTCGTTGTTGCTGCGCACTGCCACCGTCGCACATCTCGACATAATTCTCCCCGTCACTTAGATAAACCACATCCTCCTCTTCCGACGACGCCAAAGCCACAACACGAGCTTCATCTCCAGTACGAGCAGCAATTAGACTAGCGCTAGGCGCCAATCGATACGCGGGATCCACACGCCTGGCAGGGAGCGGGTGATCGCCGCCGTGTTCATGGCAAGCGTACCTGTAGCACATCCGACAAAACGAACTGCCGTACACGTCCACCAACTCGTTGTAGTTGTCTGTCGTGCGCAAGCCCAACGCCGCCATGCCCGTCGACGCGCTGTCCACGAGGCTGTCCACGAGGCTGTCCACGATGCTCGACTCGAAGTTGCAGATCGGCGGCTGCAAGCGCTGGGTCAGAGCTCTTGTGCGGCTTGCCTTCGACAGCGTCGACTGCTCCATCAAGTTGATGATGGCTGCAACGCCCGCATGCTCTCCATTGCGACCAAGCTTCTCCACATGATCCAGTCTGACGTTCGCTCGCTGCCTCGAGTCGTGCAGCTTCTTGAGCTCGCTGTACGCTGTGTACGCCTGAGAGAAGTCGAGCTCGCTCTTCAACGCGTGAAAGACCTGCTCCGAGTCACCAAGACGGCCAACCACCAGCCGTAGCACATACTCTGCCACCTCTTCGTCAGCCACGTTACCGACGCGTAGCCCGTAATTCTTCGCCGACTCGCCGATTCCGTTCCCGCCGTCAGCTCCGCTCGGCCTCGTGCTGGCTGTGTAGCGAAGGATCGGGTCGTCGTCAACGCGATAGTTGGCGCGCAGCCCAATGCTCGTCGTGTACTTCCTGAGAACACGAATCTGTTCGATACGGTTGATCTGGATCAATGACGACACCGTCTTCTCTCGCACGAAGCTGTCGCCACGACCGATCAGGAACGAGACGCTGCCGACGCCCAGACTGCACGTGTGCTGCGCGGCTTTGAGTTGTTTCACCGCATGCTTTTCTGCACTGGAGCGAGGAAGCACATGCGACGTCACCTCTGCACGAACACGAACGAACATAGTAACTGTTAGCAAACCCACTATCACAAAACCCATGGAAGTGCAACCATACCGCTGTGATCGCCACGAACTGTCCGATGCTTTTTCAATGCTGCTTGATACGCAGATATCTTCTGTCGCGCCTCTGACAGGACTGCTTGCACCTTTCGTTGATGACAGCGGCGAATGATGGGAAGGTGTGCTGTCACCAAGGAGCTCACTGAGCGAGTAACATCACTCTGGGGCTTGACCACCTCGCTCGGAAACACGGACGAAATGTATTGGGTCGGCTTGCCAAAGCTTTCCAGGATCGCGCAATGGCTTGCCAGCGTGTCTGTTTCGTCTTCGCAACCAATCGTAACAACGCATGCAATTAGCAAACCGCAAATGTAAACAGGAATATCAGACATTCGTGCCTTGGGAAGGAAACATGCCAAGACATCAGCAACATTACTGTACCATACCATAAAATGTGAGAGGATGGTCGCAATCTGACGCGAACGGCACACTGCACACCTGGCCGCTCACCGACAAAATATTTGGCGGAGCCTCGTCAAAGAAAACGCCGCGATACGAGGTGGGGTGGAGCAGGATCTCGTTGTGGCAGACCACCGGGGAAGCTCGATCGGCTGCTGAGGATTTCAGCTTTGCCTTGCCTTCATCTTGTTGTCGCGCTACTTCCTCCGAGCACGCCGCACTGTTCGCATTTGAGTAGTCGTCCACGTAGATCGCTTCGCGAGACAACTTGCGCTTCGGAGCCGCAGGCTTCGACGGACATGATCGAATTTTTGTCCGCTTGTGCTGCGATTGAATCCACGCCAGCTCTCGCTCCTGAGCCTGCAGGTCATCAAGCGCCATATGATCTGTGTTAAAGTAAGATAACACCTGCCGTTTTTTTCTTGGTGACGGCGACGTTAAAGATGACAGCAAAGGTGGGGATGCTGCAGGCACTGCAGAGGCTGAAGTCGGCGTATTAGAGCTGGCAGTAACCGATTTGCGGCAATGGTAGCGCTTAAATGCGTCCTTCTCTCCTTCACGCGCTCGACTCGCCGACTGGGATGAAGATGTCGTCTTTCGCGATGGCACTGGTCTTGGCGATGAGGCTGGCGAAGATGATGCTGAAGAGGACGGCAACGATGACGACAGAGGCATCGGGTCATTCTGTGTCGCTGCCGCCGACTTCGTCCGGGAGTCTCGAGCTCCTACACTGCTCTCAACAGATTTCTTCTTTCTCTTCAATCTCTTCTTTATCAACGGGTCCCCAGGGACTCTGCCTCGCTTTTTAACACTATTAGACTCGCGTCGCATCTGAGGCAACGCACGTTTGCGTTTGCCCGCGCGTACTGCTGCCAACGCTTTGCTCATCGCTTGACTACTAGCGTGAGTCGAGGATTGAGGGCGACCTGCTGTCTCGGGGCCCTCCGCATGCTTTCCAGACAAACTGCCTGGACGCGGCTTGCTATGTCCCAGCACACGATCGTTCAGCACGAGCCGCTTCTTCCCAGTCGTCACAGGTGACCGTGTCAGTGACTCACTGTCCGACGACGTCAACGAGGACACTGAAGACACGGACAATGATCGGGGGTGATGAACGACGGAGGAATCGGACGAACTCGAGGAAGATGAAGACAGCAAATCCACGACCTCCACCGGTTGCTTGTTCTTGGCTGGTGGTTGTGCACCAGCGGAAGAGCGGCGTCGACCCTGTAGTTGCTGGCGTTTGTTTGCTCCACTAGGACTGCGTCGTCTGTGCGTAGATCCTGTTTTCTGTGTAGTTGAACTGCTGGGTCGGCGTAGCACCTGTCTATCGGTAGCTGCAACGTCAACGTGACGGCGACGACGAGTCTCAGAGCCGGAACTGGAGCTGGAATCAGAACTACAACTTGAACTGAGACTGCTCGCACTCACTCTAGGATGCGAAGACCGATGCTTCTCTCGATCTCTACGTCTGAACACGGACTTCTGACTGCGTCGATCGTTCTCTTTGGACCTTGCGCCTCCAGGCTGCAACATCCTCCTGTCACTCAACTGCTTTGCGTGCTGCTTCCTGCTCTTACTAGACAGCAGCGGTGGCGCAGGAACCACCTTCGTCTCCTTCTTCTTACTAGAGATGCGGCTGGTGGATGGACCTTGCGTCTCGAGGGCCGCAGCCATCGCCAGCGCCGCCTCCACCGCATTCGCGTAGCCGACGGACTGCGCGCGCCTCCGCTGCAGCACCGGAGACATCGGTGGCGTCGTGGATGCGGACGTCTGCAGCATCTCGCTCTCGGACGACGCGTCGCTGCTGTCGTCCAGCACGATCACCTCCGTCGCCGCGTCCATTCGCGCTTTTGGGTTGTATGGCGTCGCCAAATGATCAAATGATTGGGTAAAAGTCGAAATTGAACGACACAGATCTGCCAAATCACAGTAATTCGACTTTAACATGGTTAACGGGGTGGTCAAGGTTTGTCACTTTTTGTTCTTGTTGCTGGCGATATTATCGCTGATGACTTCTTTCAGAGCCAATTACAGCTTCTCTAGCTGTTGTTCTCGTGTCTTTTGCAGTAGGTTTAGTGCGGCGACAACAGTCACTTCAGGTGGGCTCGCAGCCGTGTGCGCTCATACTTAAGTAGCCTCCAACGTTTAGCGCGCTGTGGCTTGTCACAGAGACCGATGAATCGAACAAACGTATTGACAATAAATATATATTGGAAGCCGACAATTACTTATTCACAGAGGCCTGAGAAGCAAATACAATTATTTACTGTCCACACAAGAGGTCCGCATACAAAACAGGTATAAACGTCAGCAATCACAGAACAGTCTTTGCTACAATTATTGATTTTGAAGTTTTGAGTTTTCAGTACAATAATTAATTGTTTTAGGACGTCTCACCAATAGATATTCAATTATATTAACGGAACCCCTGAGTACCGGTACTTCGAAGTATTTTATTTACTTCTTTTGAAGTACTACGTAGTACTAGCCTTTGGCACGTGCATGGGAGATTTGAGCTATCTGGAGCGGCCAAGTCCATCACTTCTTCGTAAAATGTTTGCTGCGAACCGCTGCTTTCGATGCACATATCAAACTAGCGATAGGTTATTCAGGATTTAGAAGAACAGCTCCGGTGCTTGCAAAAACTTGAACCGAACAAGCCCCATTAGGCCTCGATCCGTAAATGCCTCGACCAGCTTCAGGTTACTCGGACTGCTTCGCTCATCAATCGCAATTGAGAGAATAAACAGTGTTTGGCTAAAAAGCCTCGCAGAAATTGCCGTCTTTGTCGTCAAACTCAGAAAAAACGCTATCTCGTTCAAGCTCACATCCACATCCAAGAGGTAGATCAGCAATCGGTCCAGCAGCGATAGAAGAAGGCTCCCTTAAAGCCTTTAGAAGAGCCCCAGCTTTCGCCACTTCATGTAACATCATCTCTTGAGTGGTGTGGCCTTGGATAGTAATTTCTTTACATGATCAGACACCCATAAGAAAACACGCATCATGAGGACCATAGAATCCAGACAAACGTTCACGGCAGTCTACATGTAGTTACCTGGTCGATGCCTTCGTACACCACGATAATACCGTCTGCCCATATCGAGGCAGCAACGCGCCGTTGCAAGTGGGTTGGCAAGCGACTGTGGCTTGTTGTGTATGCTTACTACCAGTCGTCGTCCTCATCATCTTCATCTGAGTTGTTGGTTTTGCTGTCCCCATGCTGAGTGGCTGGATGTGGTTGAGAATCGGAGGGTTCTGACGAAGGGCTTCTCTGTGTGAGCTCTGTCATGTCATAATTGTCGGAGTTGCGAGGTATTGATGGTGGGTCAAACACCGTTCCTGGGGCGAATCGCACACTGGCAGATTTCTTCGGCCTCATCGCTGTTGGTGATTCATTTCGAGTACTTGATTTCTCCTCAGGTGCCGATGATGTGGAGGCCCTACTTGGGAAAGCGAAACACTACATATTACTGATTCGTAGGAGACGATTTGATATCCGTTGCAGATAATGTACCTGTTCCGCGCATTCTGCTTTGTAATCAGGTTAACCAGGCGTGAGCTTGCATCCAGAAAGCCCCGGCGCTCTTCTGAACGGCTCGAATCCGCGATTGACTCATCGTTGGTCGTTTTCTTGAGCAATTTGCTCCACTGCCACCTGCCTAGACCGTTTTCTTGATCTTGGTTTTTATTTGCCGCAATACCTTTCCTTCGCTTGCCTTTCCGTTTTGTAGTAGTTGTCGCTACCGCAGGCTCCAATCGTACTGGCGGGTTGCGGTGAATCACTTGTCGCTGCGAGAGGAACGTCAACTCGGCCGAAGTGTCACGAACCGTGCTGTGCTGCAACAATTGTCGAGCTGCTTGCTCACTCCTGGAAGCTTGATTATCGTCGTAGTCATCGTTGTCGCTTTCCTGCTGAGACTCGACCTCCTTCTCCTTGTTGAACACCTCAACCGGATCCTCGATGGTGGAACTGTTCGTTTGCTCTTTTACAACAAACACGCGTCGTACATTTCGTGGCGTGATATTCAGGTAACTCTTCCGTCTGCCTGTCACCGGTGCATCGGTAGGCGTGAATACTGATACCTTATACAATAGAACACCCACACCAGCAACAAGTGCTGGCCCAAGTTGCTCAACAAGTTCGCGATGAAAGTAGCCTTCCACTACTCCCGTCGGATCCTGCAGCAGTGCACAACAAAGTACTTAGTAACCAGTTAGTGCTAGCCTTTCATTTACACTACAACCTCAGCAATTTCCATTCTTACATGAAGTGCAGCTACAATTTCCTCGTCAACGTAGCGAACGGACTTGACAAGCACTAAAAGCTGCAATAAACACAACACCGTTGTGATTGTAAGCCTACAATGTAGCTGAGGCTGAGAATCGAAGTGTCCTTACCTGAGGAATCTTCGCAAGTGCTTCATCACTGTCCACAATGCTCCCAACTGTGTACTTCAAGCTCCCAATTTTGATGCTGCCTACAGCACCGACACATTCACCTCACGTTATCATACATCTAACGTTATCCGCATTCCCATTGCAGCATCAAACGCCAACAATTTACCGTAGAGCGTCCCTGATACAGCTGACAAGCCCAAATACAGGCACATGTCTACCCACGGGCCTTGGTCGAACACCGTCGCGATGGCCACTTGGTACCGGTCCGAGTTGGCGCTGGCGACTCGACTATGGTTTCCCTCCAACCTGCCTTGGATCGTCAACAACTCACTCCAATTATTGCAATAATTACCAAAGCAGCACGCACTGATCCACGCGCTTCTTGATGACGTCCTGCAGCGGCCCCGGCACGTGACGCATCCATTTGAGAATGCTCTGCTGCGACCCTAGGTCTGCCACGCCACAACCATTACAGTTAGGCATATAATACTCCACACCGCAGCACAACTGAGCGTGGCAATAGGCAACAAACCCTCATCGTCTCCATTGCGTTGCCGTTTGCTACTTGCGCCGCCGTCCCGCGCCATCTCGTCGTCCTCGCTGCCACTCATGTCAATGAGCAATTACTTAGAAAAATACAAGACCCCATACAAAAAGCAAGTGTAACGAAGAGCTGAGTAGCAACAGATACATCTTTGGATGCAAACTGCTACGTTATCAACGGGGGCCGACGAGAGCATTAGCATAGGAACGTCTGCCGTCACCTGTTCTCGCCGCGTATGAAAATTCGGCTGTACGTTCATGGCCAGCGGACATTGAAGACGACAGAATTTGTATAATGAAGTAATTGGCTTGCCAAGACATATCGCCATATACTAGCTAAACAAGCGTTGTTAATAACTACCACGCTACAGCTTGTTCTTTTGAATGTGGTGCGAATCCCACCTCAGGACGCAACGCCTGCTCATTATTGACTGAAGAATCGCATGGATGTCATGTGATTCATGAAGAAGGGCGTAGTGGCTGGCTTCATTGTTCTACCAAAAAAAGCTTCACAACGCATTTTGACTTTTTGCTGGGTTGGCAGTGGAAGTGCTGCATTTTGCAAGATGAACCATATCCATGGATATAGCCACAGAAACAGAAGCGGACTTGCATTCAACAATACAATCATCAAAGGAGAAGCCGATCTGCAACATTCTTACTAGTACTAATGCACAAACAAGCACAACTTGGCCCGCGCGTACTGCATGAAGCTCATCTACACGTATATAATCGCCGTCGCGACTGTTTGCGCTGCGCTCTCCTTCTCTTCCTACTCCTGCGATACTAATTAAAACAGTGGCATGACGTTTCGGTGGAAAAAGACAGTGAGGCCCAGCAGCATGATGAAGACCTGAAACCACAGGAAGGGCGACATCTTGATCTCCCGCCGCATCTCCATCTTGGCCACACGCAGCTCTTCGGCCTCCTTGGACAGACACGCGGTGCACGTGGGCGTGACGCCTACAGGCACCATCAGGCGGTCCACTTGCGCGTCGCACTTCTTGCAGCTCGCCATCTTAGGTACCTTGCCGCTCGCGATGTCAGCCTCCAGCTGCGCGCGCTTCTCCTTCTCCTCCTTCTCGCGGCGAGCGGCCACGATCTGCGGGCCACGGATCAGGTTCAGGTACAGGAACAGCAGCGAGTTCATAGTGACAACTGGCCTTGACTCGAGTCTCGGAGGTCTAATTGACAAGTGCGACTTTCAAGAGCGAGCAGTCGATGAAATCGAACTTAATGGAGGTCATAGATTAACCAAGATGTTTGGGGTGATGGGCTCAAGTAGCGAGGTGCGACCGTATCTCTTGACAAGTGAATGCAATCGCGTTTTCCCTTCAGAAGTTCCAAGTCAGAACCCCCGCCACTCCAGCTCAAGCGCGACGGAGCTGCAATTGCCTTCGAGCGGCCACGTGTCGGAAAATCGAAGCGCTCGTTGCACTGGTGCCAGGGCAATTTGCACGCGTCCGATGGTGTCGTCGTGCTTTAGGAGGTCGCTGTCCATGACCACGACCAACAGCTCGTCCTGCTGGTAGTCGGACACCAGAAACTCGAAGCTCTCGGGTGGGTCCCAAATCTATAGTAACAGGTCGCACAACAGTGAGCCAAACAATTGGCAACGTGTAGCAAGGAACATTGAAACGTACCGGATTCAAAGTGTGTTGCTTGACCGAGCTCTGGTTGCTACGACATCCGACGCTGAAAACCACGTACGGGTCGCCGGTGCCGTTAATGTCCATTGACGCCAATCTCTCGCATCGCAACAGCTTGATGGAAACAACCCCCGTCCGAGCAACATCATGGGGAAGTGGAACTTGGTCTTCTTGTGACGAGGTTACTCGTCGTGTAAATGGATACCAAGACACTTCGAACTCTGCGCTGCGATCTCCGTCGCATCCGAAAGATACGTGCTCTGTACAATCAACTCTTGGCTTGAGGTGGTCTAAACGGATCCATGCGGCGTCGAACTGCTTCCGGGGTTGAAGTGCTTCGCTGTACTCCAGAACAACATTCAGATCCTGAGATTGAGGGTCAAACACCAGAAGCTGGTACATCCTTCCAGCAAATTTGAATGAGTTTTGCCCGCGGACAGCACTTGTGGTAACGTTTTCCTTACCAACGCTGAAGTGCAGGCAGAAGTTGTAGACTCCCGACCATCGCGAGAAGGATCGCCTCGGATATACCCCATTTACTCGGAGTTCACGAATCACAAGCACCCCGAGGAAGTGATTCACAACCAGAGACTCCATATCAAGCATACTCTGTTCATCGACGATTGGAATCAACACTTGTTTGGCCACAGGCAACATCGCTCCAAACCTGAATTGATGGCCTTGTGAATTATTGGAGAGAGCGTGGGCAGCTCCATGAGGTTAACATGCAGCGTTTTCAGCTGGAAATCAATCATGGGTCTCTCCATGAAACTGACTGCGACTGCACCAAAGGTTGGCGGCCACCACGGAAAGAGGGGCTTGAGCAGAAATCGCAGTGTACCTCGCAACACTACGTCCGATAGCTCGACATTCATCGCCAAATGAAGTAGTGGATTTGAGAGCGACATAATGATTTCCGAGTTCTGTGTGACGACCAGCAGATCCACATCAACTGTCACCACATCTTCGTCAATACTCTCCAGGCACTTGATTCCGTTGATCGTCGGTGCAGCAGTGCCAAAATTGAGGCTGCGAATACCCAGTTCTGTCATTCCAACAGTAGGTTTGACGAGCTCCAGCTCCTGCTCCAGTGCTTCTTTCATGGATCGCGCAAGAAGTACTTTAGCATGCGGCCAGATCTTGGTTGCGACTTTGTTGAGCCACTCGCACTTCTCCACATCCGGAAATTTAACCCATCGGGGTAACTCATCGTGTAGCAATTCGTTCAAAGTATCTAGCTCCAGTCCTCGTAGTAGCTAGAATCATCCGTAAGCTAAGTAAGTCTCTGTATCAGCGTCTAATGGCACGACTGGTGTGGTGTGCACGCACCTCAAGTTTCGACGAGTTTGACGGCAACGAACCATTTGTTCCTGTTCCTCTCCATTGGAGCGATACCGCGAGCATTATCACAACTACAGACATAGCCCAATGTCCTGTAGCTGCTAGACACACCAAAATGACATCACAGAGCACCCATACGACCTTCTTGGCTGCTGGCAACAGCACGTTGTCCTTGAGCTCGCGAGTAGCTTGCTCTCTCGACGGAACGGCGTCGCCCATGTCCTTCACTACCGTAGTAGAAGGTTTGTTCGTTGCTTCTACACTGCTCAATTCATCTGTCTCCTCCTGCTGCGACTGTGGTGTGGCACATCGCGCTAAACGTTGGAGGCTACTTAAGTATGAGCGCACACGGCTGCGAGCCCACCTGAAGTGACTGTTGTCGCCGCACTAAACCTACTGCAAAAGACACGAGAACAACAGCTAGAGAAGCTGTAATTGGCTCTGAAAGAAGTCATCAGCGATAATATCGCCAGCAACAAGAACAAAAAGTGACAAACCTTGACCACCCCGTTAACCATGTTAAAGTCGAATTACTGTGATTTGGCAGATCTGTGTCGTTCAATTTCGACTTTTACCCAATCATTTGATCATTTGGCGACGCCATACAACCCAAAAGCGCGAATGGACGCGGCGACGGAGGTGATCGTGCTGGACGACAGCAGCGACGCGTCGTCCGAGAGCGAGATGCTGCAGACGTCCGCATCCACGACGCCACCGATGTCTCCGGTGCTGCAGCGGAGGCGCGCGCAGTCCGTCGGCTACGCGAATGCGGTGGAGGCGGCGCTGGCGATGGCTGCGGCCCTCGAGACGCAAGGTCCATCCACCAGCCGCATCTCTAGTAAGAAGAAGGAGACGAAGGTGGTTCCTGCGCCACCGCTGCTGTCTAGTAAGAGCAGGAAGCAGCACGCAAAGCAGTTGAGTGACAGGAGGATGTTGCAGCCTGGAGGCGCAAGGTCAAAGAGAACGATCGACGCAGTCAGAAGTCCGTGTTCAGACGTAGAGATCGAGAGAAGCATCGGTCTTCGCATCCTAGAGTGAGTGCGAGCAGTCTCAGTTCAAGTTGTAGTTCTGATTCCAGCTCCAGTTCCGGCTCTGAGACTCGTCGTCGCCGTCACGTTGACGTTGCAGCTACCGATAGACAGGTGCTACGCCGACCCAGCAGTTCAACTACACAGAAAACAGGATCTACGCACAGACGACGCAGTCCTAGTGGAGCAAACAAACGCCAGCAACTACAGGGTCGACGCCGCTCTTCCGCTGGTGCACAACCACCAGCCAAGAACAAGCAACCGGTGGAGGTCGTGGATTTGCTGTCTTCATCTTCCTCGAGTTCGTCCGATTCCTCCGTCGTTCATCACCCCCGATCATTGTCCGTGTCTTCAGTGTCCTCGTTGACGTCGTCGGACAGTGAGTCACTGACACGGTCACCTGTGACGACTGGGAAGAAGCGGCTCGTGCTGAACGATCGTGTGCTGGGACATAGCAAGCCGCGTCCAGGCAGTTTGTCTGGAAAGCATGCGGAGGGCCCCGAGACAGCAGGTCGCCCTCAATCCTCGACTCACGCTAGTAGTCAAGCGATGAGCAAAGCGTTGGCAGCAGTACGCGCGGGCAAACGCAAACGTGCGTTGCCCCAGATGCGACGCGAGTCTAATAGTGTTAAAAGCGAGGCAGAGTCCCTGGGGACCCGTTGATAAAGAAGAGATTGAAGAGAAAGAAGAAATCTGTTGAGAGCAGTGTAGGAGCTCGAGACTCCCGGACGAAGTCGGCGGCAGCGACACAGAATGACCCGATGCCTCTGTCGTCATCGTTGCCGTCCTCTTCAGCATCATCTTCGCCAGCCTCATCGCCAAGACCAGTGCCATCGCGAAAGACGACATCTTCATCCCAGTCGGCGAGTCGAGCGCGTGAAGGAGAGAAGGACGCATTTAAGCGCTACCATTGCCGCAAATCGGTTACTGCCAGCTCTAATACGCCGACTTCAGCCTCTGCAGTGCCTGCAGCATCCCCACCTTTGCTGTCATCTTTAACGTCGCCGTCACCAAGAAAAACGGCAGGTGTTATCTTACTTTAACACAGATCATATGGCGCTTGATGACCTGCAGGCTCAGGAGCGAGAGCTGGCGTGGATTCAATCGCAGCACAAGCGGACAAAAATTCGATCATGTCCGTCGAAGCCTGCGGCTCCGAAGCGCAAGTTGTCTCGCGAAGCGATCTACGTGGACGACTACTCAAATGCGAACAGTGCGGCGTGCTCGGAGGAAGTAGCGCGACAACAAGATGAAGGCAAGGCAAAGCTGAAATCCTCAGCAGCCGATCGAGCTTCCCCGGTGGTCTGCCACAACGAGATCCTGCTCCACCCCACCTCGTATCGCGGCGTTTTCTTTGACGAGGCTCCGCCAAATATTTTGTCGGTGAGCGGCCAGGTGTGCAGTGTGCCGTTCGCGTCAGATTGCGACCATCCTCTCACATTTTATGGTATGGTACAGTAATGTTGCTGATGTCTTGGCATGTTTCCTTCCCAAGGCACGAATGTCTGATATTCCTGTTTACATTTGCGGTTTGCTAATTGCATGCGTTGTTACGATTGGTTGCGAAGACAAACAGACACGCTGGCAAGCCATTGCGCGATCCTGGAAAGCTTTGGCAAGCCGACCCAATACATTTCGTCCGTGTTTCCGAGCGAGGTGGTCAAGCCCCAGAGTGATGTTACTCGCTCAGTGAGCTCCTTGGTGACAGCACACCTTCCCATCATTCGCCGCTGTCATCAACGAAAGGTGCAAGCAGTCCTGTCAGAGGCGCGACAGAAGATATCTGCGTATCAAGCAGCATTGAAAAGCATCGGACAGTTCGTGGCGATCACAGCGGTATGGTTGCACTTCCATGGGTTTTGTGATAGTGGGTTTGCTAACAGTTACTATGTTCGTTCGTGTTCGTGCAGAGGTGACGTCGCATGTGCTTCCTCGCTCCAGTGCAGAAAAGCATGCGGTGAAACAACTCAAAGCCGCGCAGCACACGTGCAGTCTGGGCGTCGGCAGCGTCTCGTTCCTGATCGGTCGTGGCGACAGCTTCGTGCGAGAGAAGACGGTGTCGTCATTGATCCAGATCAACCGTATCGAACAGATTCGTGTTCTCAGGAAGTACACGACGAGCATTGGGCTGCGCGCCAACTATCGCGTTGACGACGACCCGATCCTTCGCTACACAGCCAGCACGAGGCCGAGCGGAGCTGACGGCGGGAACGGAATCGGCGAGTCGGCGAAGAATTACGGGCTACGCGTCGGTAACGTGGCTGACGAAGAGGTGGCAGAGTATGTGCTACGGCTGGTGGTTGGCCGTCTTGGTGACTCGGAGCAGGTCTTTCACGCGTTGAAGAGCGAGCTCGACTTCTCTCAGGCGTACACAGCGTACAGCGAGCTCAAGAAGCTGCACGACTCGAGGCAGCGAGCGAACGTCAGACTGGATCATGTGGAGAAGCTTGGTCGCAATGGAGAGCATGCGGGCGTTGCAGCCATCATCAACTTGATGGAGCAGTCGACGCTGTCGAAGGCAAGCCGCACAAGAGCTCTGACCCAGCGCTTGCAGCCGCCGATCTGCAACTTCGAGTCGAGCATCGTGGACACCCTCGTGGACAGCCTCGTGGACAGCGCGTCGACGGGCATGGCGGCGTTGGGCTTGCGCACGACAGACAACTACAACGAGTTGGTGGACGTGTACGGCAGTTCGTTTTGTCGGATGTGCTACAGGTACGCTTGCCATGAACACGGCGGCGATCACCCGCTCCCCAGGCGTGTGGATCCCGCGTATCGATTGGCGCCTAGCGCTAGTCTAATTGCTGCTCGTACTGGAGATGAAGCTCGTGTTGTGGCTTTGGCGTCGTCGGAAGAGGAGGATGTGGTTTATCTAAGTGACGGGGAGAATTATGTCGAGATGTGCGACGGTGGCAGTGCGCAGCAACAACGAAAGGGAGGCAAGGCGATGCTCGATCCGTCCGAGTACGTTGATGCTTCCCATGTACCGGTGGTGGCTGCGAAGATGCGCTCGTTTCTTTCGACGAGCAGTGTCTGCGGCAAGTTATGCTGGAAGGGTGGTGATCTTACAGAAGGAAGTCCCCGGCGTGCTGCGATATCTTCAGCGGAGCTGGGCGTGCTTCGAAAGCTTCGCTCGACGATGGGCGACAACTCGTGCTTGCTGGCGGCCGTCGTCGGATCGGCCTCTTGCGTCGATGTGCACAAGTGGATCGAGAAAGAGAAGATTAACGGCGATCACGGATCGGCAGACGGCATCGGGAGGTCGGGGCGTCGGGTGCGTAGCTGGAAGCACGGGCGTAGGTCAGGTGGAAGCAACCACGAGCTGGTGCAGCGGACTCGCAACCAGCGTCTGCAGGATCGGGGCACGGAAAATCACGAGTACCAGCCGTGCACACACATGAGGGCATGTGCGACTCGAATGGGTGTTCGCGTATGAAACGTGACCACATGTGCGAGAAGGCGTGCGCCTGCTCTCGCGATTGTCCGAATAGGTGTGTGCAGCATTGCGAGAGCGTTGCCTAACGTATACCAGCTTGTGCATGGGTGGTGCTCGGCTTGAGCACGCGTTGATGAGAGAAGTGGCTGACTTGGTAACTGTATGCTGCTTGACAGGTTTGAAGGTTGTTCGTGCGCCCCGGGCGAATGTCGTACGAGTAAGTGTTCGTGCTTCGCGGCGCTGCGGGAATGTGACCCGGACGTTTGTGTGTCGTGCGGAGCCAGCGAGTTGGCGGTAGCAGTGGTGTGCAATACTGGTATGAGCGGCAGGTCAACCTGTTGCAACGTGAACGTTATCCGCAGCAAACACAAAAGGTTGGGCATGAGCTTTTCATCAATCCACGGATACGGCATGTTTGCGCGGGAGTTAATCGCAGCCGCCGAGTTTGTGTACGAATACACCGGCGCGATGCTGTCGCAAGACGAGGCTGAACGTCGAGGACTGATTTACGACGAGATGGAAATGAGCTACTTGTTTGATTTGAATGAGGACGCGGTCCTGGACGCGCTTCGCAACGGCAACAAGAGCAAATTTATTAACCATGACGGCGAGATGCCGAACTGTACGGCGAAGGTGGTGAGTGTATGTGGTGTGCACCACATCACCATCTGGGCACTTCGGGAGATCCGTTGGCGAGGAGCTGGTTTTCGACTACGGCTACAAACGAAGTGTCGGTCCCGACTGGAGTCAGCGTCGAGCTGCGTCGAGTGATACCAAGTAAGGTACGTGCGTCTATGCGTATTCAGGTCGACACTCGTTTTTCTGGTAAATTTGGTATGTGACTACATTAGTCTGCTATAAGATACTTACCAGTTGTACTACTGACTGATTTGTTGTGTTAATGTTTTGTGACAGGTATTTAGGAAACACGAGCAAATATATTTCCAGCTGCACTCATCTTCTTGAACTTTCAAGATACGCATCGAAAAGTCAACGTCGAACAGGGTT